>VZTN01003818.1:18410-119835 GCA_013400515.1 Erpornis zantholeuca | reverse complement strand
CCCTTGAGGAGAGGTGGGGTTCATTACCAGCATGGAGTACTATGACAAAGACACTGCCTCCTACACCTCAGCAAGGCTTGTGAACTTACACTGTCTTTGCAAAGGATGCAAGGAAGTAATTTAGCTTTCATCTTGGGTCTGTGTGGTTAAGTGAGTAAGTCTTGAAACACCACTCTGTCTAGGATGTCCGGATGTGTTGGCGTGAGCTTCCCAGCTGCTTTTCTGACTCGCATGGAAGCCCAGGGAATATGTGCTGGAAAACAAACTTCACAGTGGGTGTCTGCAGATTGTTATTCTCACTTTGGGTACTGTAGTGACCTTAACTCTGGAAAAAAAACCATGGGTGTTTAAAAAGTTCGCTGTAGCTTCAAGACATGTCAGAAGTTTTGAGGCAGGACATTTGGAAAAACATCCTCAGACTGTCATGAGTCATAAATAATTATATGAAACACTGTTTCCAATTACCTACTTCATTCATCAGCCATCTAAAGGAGATAGAATTTCCTACTGGTAATGTGTGAGCTCAAATGAGAATTGCCCATCAAATATACATTGGTTTGTAGTAAGCATGTTTGTATTCTTGAGTTATTTGGTCAAATTTTGTGCTTTGTCATATTTTTTCTTGAGATAATTATATATGTGTATATATATATATTAACATACAAATTAAAAGTTTCTCCAAACTTTGGAGGGTGATGATCTCAATTTTTATGTCTATGAAAATGCTGTTTATTAGTGTTTTCTGTCCTTATTTCTTAGGTTGTTTGAAAAAACAGGCAAGGTGCCATTGACATATTGCAAAAGGAGATTAAATACACTATGTCTTTCTGAAGTGTTTTGTAACTGTGAGTAACTGAATCACTGTAGTCAAGCCTTCTGCCTTTGGGAAATGTGTTACAATCCTCTTTTTATGTGTCACCCGCTGTCCTCGTATTTTTACTACCTAGGTATTTACAGGATTTGAGCCTGCACAGAGCAGGCCCTAGAGAGCTAAAAGTTGCAAGCATAACAATTCATTTGTAACACCAAGAATGCCACGTGGTCAGTGACACTTTCCATTCATGATCGAAGTCATTACTGAAGTAGGGAGCAAACTTGGTAGCAGTCTCATTTTTCTGTGCCTCCTGGGTGCTCCCTTCCTGCTGTCCTCTGCAGCTGATAGAAGGTCATGTGGAAGGTGTGACAGGAAATGTTTGGGTGTGGAAGAGTGTTTCACATGCCTTTTGTCAAAGCGCTGCATTCCCTTAAGTTTGTGCTCCGTTATTGCCCAGGAAGCCAACATACCTCCAGCACTCCCCCATACTGGGACCTGCAAGCTCAGCACTGGTAATGCCATGCAACTACCACAATGCCTCTGCTTTTGTGGTAGATAACCTAATATTGTACAAAGCACAGTGCTGTGCCTGCTTCTAAGCTGATTGTTTCTTGAATTTCAGCAACTGGTAAAATATTTTCATTGTATTGTTATGGATAGCCCCATTATCAGGCTGGAGAATGTGAACCTGATACGTTTTTTGCAACTTTTAGCATCTGCGTCACTTGTCTATTGCAAACACAGTACTGTAAGGCTGGAATGCCCAGCTGGATTAGAAACTTAATACCTGTCAGGAGCTGCGTACCCAGAAACATTTCAGCTGTTATGTCTGGAACAGACTCAGCAGAAATCATGGAAAATAGCAGCAACATTTTAGGCCTCAGAAGGCTTAGATCCAGATTTAAAGACGTCTCAGTTGGTGCTTTAAAGGAAGCATTAGTTATGCAGTTATGCTTGGATTTACCTCCTACCTCTAGTTGTATTTTTATGTAAAATTGTGAAAATGTGCTGACGCACGGCGTTTGTAGTTCTGTGCGAATGCATTGCCTCAGCTTTTACCATTAAGATTGTTATTGTGTAAAAAGTTAGATGCAGAAAAAAAGGTCAGTTTTTGTGGTTTTCTTTTCCTTTCTCAAATTCAACGCCCCTCAATACTTGCATAGAGGACATTTGGCTGAAGAATGGCTCGCAGGCACAGACTGGCAGAAGTGATGTGTGTAATGCAAGGATTATATCCAGGATGCCACATTGCCGTGCCGGGAGCAGGAGCTCAGTGCGAGGCTCCCTGCTGCACTGTGTATCACTGACCTGTGTGACCTGCCTTTGGCAAGGCACAGCACTCTGAGTGCCTCTGCTCATGTACGGGTTTACCCGTGCTTTGTTTTTCTCCTCCCCCACACAGTGGTGCTTGCCTGCCTCTTCTCCATCCTGTAGCTTTGGCAAGTCCTGCCATGATGCTGCTCTCATGTGCATCTTGGTGTGTTTTATAAAGCCTGAGGCATGAAGCACTATTGCATGTAGGGGAAGTGAGGCAGCAGCCACTGTTCACATGAAGAAACTGAAGGAAAGTTGGAGCGAGTTGTGGGTGGTGCAGGAGTTAGGAGCAGACTTTTATTTCCAGTCCCCCAGTATTTCATCTTCCTTTGTACTCAGTTATCTCCATTCTGTGACATGAAGGTGATGGCACTGCAAACTGCTTTGACATTTGCAGTGCACAAGCAGGAAAGCATTCAGTAACTCCTGGGCAGACGCCTGCTTAAGGAAATTGGAAAAGGTGCCCTTAGGTGCAGAGCAGCTTGCAGAAGGGTTGTGGTGGAGTCCTTGTCACAGCATGGGCCCACTTCTCTTTAGGAGCTTAACCTTCCTCTCAGCTCAGAGTTTGCTGTAGTTTCAGACCTCTACAGCCAGAAGGAAGAAATTTTATTGTCCCCATTTCTCCACCAGTAATTGCCATCTGAAAGCAGGTGCTGTTGCCAGCAGTGCATGGTGGTTTGTTAAATTTTAAAAAATGCCAGCTTGAAAGTGACTTTAAAAACAATCTTTTAACCACAAAATCAGTATAAGAATTCTTACACTAAAATGTCAGCAGTAGAATGATTGGCTAGAATACCAGCTCCTAGCTGGTCTGCTATGTTGCTGCTTAGTGTGAAATCTTAAATGAGGCAGGGGCTCACATAGAACTGGCACCCTCTGCTTCCCCTAGGGATGCAGCAGTGTGTGTTCAGGCTGTGGTGCAGAAGAAGCTGTGCCTGGCTGGGAGGAGTATAAAGTGCACATATGGCTTGATAGCACAGCTCATCTGACCTAGTGACTAGCTATCACCAAGGGAGTGGCTATGCTTTAGAGGCTGGACTGGTTCATTTCCCCCTCCCATCCCTATGCTGCCACTGGTACATATCTGTCTCTGCAGTGGCCTGATTCAGGGAACTGAGTGGCAGGAACACCTTCCATCATTTTGTAGGGTTAATTTTCTGCTGATTTTGATTCTTGAACTCTCTTCTGAGACATCAGACAAATGTTTATAACAGCAAATGCCACTAATTCCTTCGCAGGAATATAGGTGTGAGAGATACTGCAGTGGAGAATAATAAAATCTGTTTTCTCATCCTGGTTTTCTGAGGAAAACCAGTTGGAAACATGTTCATGTGTATTTAACAAAGCAACTGCTAGACTACAGCATGAATATAAAGCTAAATCAGCTTATAAACTTTAGTGCTTACAAATAGTTTTGAAAGCGTTTAGGCTGTCATACTCTCAATCTCCCATCTCACACGGTGAACACTGTCAGTGTTTAGACAGCACTCAGGCTGGCAAGGCACCCTGGAGGGGCTGCATAGCTATCTAGGTACCCGCAGCAGTCTGTGTGAAAGTGCAGAGAGATTTCTTCACAAGAGCTTTAGAATTTAATATGAAAGCACTTTGATTTAGAAGGGCCAGACGTGCTACATTTGACTTCTGATGGACTGTTTGCAAAAATAATCTTTTCCATGGCTTTTGGTCTTTGCTAGGAATAGAGACAAAAGCTGCTGGAAATTCATTATTTATGCTTAGATGCTTCCTCCTTTTCCAGACACTTCCCCATGCTGAAATAGCTTGACGATTTTGCAAGAAACTATTTCCATTCCAATGAATAAACATCTTAGTATTAACCTAATTTAATTTTTATGAAATACTGGATCATGGCATATAAAAAACACGTAAAAAAATATTTCTTTCACATCAGAGTATAATTGTAGACTCGGAATTTCATCAGATTTATCTCCATGAATGATATTTATGAAAAACAGTTTCACAGTGGGATAATCAGCAGTTGCTTTTCATACTTGCAGCATCATTGGAAGATAGCAAAGGGATCTGAATCCAGATTGTATATTTTTATGTTTCTTAAATTCCCTCTTAACTTTAAAATCATGGGGAGATTGTTCTGTTCTGTGTCAGGAATGAGTGGGATGTTATGTTTTGTTAATGCCGGAAAGTGATCATTCCTAGACACCATCCAGTTAGCCCCAACCCAAGGGTGTGTACCATCTAATTTCTTGTATCACTGTCTGTATTTTCTCTCATTGAAGTCACAGCTTGGTACGCTCTATCTGCACTGATGTATAAGAAGGTATTATTTCTGCTCTGAGGAGCCTACATTCTTTGAGAAAAAAAAACCCAAAAATGAATCTGCCATCATCTGCCTTTATTTTTTTGGTTGTTGTTGGGTAATCTTTTAATCCAGTAATTTTTTATCAAAATCTTTTAGGTGGTACATGCCAGATGGACTTTTTGCAGAGATTAAATGAACGATCATTTGTCAAGCAGCTGTATCAGGAAGGATTTTTCATGTGTGGGGGAATGTAGAAGGAAAGGCATGACAATACTCATGTTCTTATTCCTGTAATTCACTGGTGGATCGAGTTTAGTGGACTTGGAGGGTATTTGATTTTATCAGTTATTAAGATATAAGTAGCTTTCTTAGCTAATGTTTCAATTAAAAATCAAAATAGCTATAGTCTACCTCTCTTATATGTTGTGTGCCACTGTGTTCTCTAATATATGCCATTTCTCATTAGTCTTTGAGTTCATTTAATGAACTGTGTTGTCTCCCAGTGTAACTGCTGATCTTGTCAAGTCCCAATCCAACAAACACATGTATGGTCAACTTCATTGCTGTGAGGAAACTTGTGAAGGAAAGCCAGCCATCTGCCTAAAATTTTGTGTGATAGGAGCTAAAGTTCATTGTGTTTCTCTGAAAATGCAAGATCCATCTTGGCACTTTATGTGACCATATTGTGCATGCAATACAATGAGGTTATCAATGTTTAAAATATAAAAGGAAGTCAGAAGTGAAAGATGGCAAATACAGGAAACAACCTAAGGTCAGCCAACAGGTTGATGCTATGTGGATTCCTATTCAAAACAAGTGTGGCCAACCTGCTTTGGAGGGATGTTGATATTAAGAAAGACCAACCATATAAAAACAAATATAAAAATATATCAGTGTATCAAAAACATTTGCACAAACTGACACCCTGGCTTGGACCCTCAGTATACAGTAAAAGGATGTGGCCTGGACTGCAAGCAGAACTACTGTTGCTCTCTTGCACCTTCAGCTTTTTCAGAAGTTTACTCTAGACTTAAAAATGTGTTTATAAAATACTGTTGGGATGCTGGGATTAATGATTCTGCTGGTTTACATACTCAAAAATTAGTCATATTGAGTTAATAGTGTACTTAACTCATTTAGCATTATTTGAATTAGATTTCACACTACTGAGCTGATGGTCTTGTGACACAACAGAGCACTGACCATTTCCATGTGGGAGCTGTGTGCACAGTGGAGGGGTGGCTCAGTCTTGATATATTTGTACTGTGAAAATAAAGAGTTTCCTTTCTGGGAAGTGGAGAGCTGATGTTCTTAATCCAACTCTCTCCAGCTGTCATGAAAAACACTGGAAGGAAAGAAAATATCAAACAAAAGCCTGATATTCTTTATTTTTATTATAATTTTAACAACATGAGTAAATTGAAATCTGTAAGCAAAGCAATTACATGAAGAGGGTCTAGTAAAGTTGTTCAAGCTACAACCTACTTTGATTGTTGAATCAAACTGAATAAAGCAGGCTGCTTTGATGGGTTTTTAGCTTCCACGAACATAATTGGCAGTGACATCTTTTGCTTTAATGGCAATGGTCTTCTGTGGGCTGGGAGTTTCATAATCAGCTGGAAGTAAAAGAAAAAAGATAAAAATTGGTCACTCCTACAAACTGAATATTGCTGAGCCAAGTCCTATCCTCAGTTCAGCTGGTAAAATCTCACCATCTTAGCAAAATTTGAATATTTTAAGATTTTCCCTGGCTTGAGCAAAAAAGCAGATCAAAATCTGTGGATCAGATTCTCAGAGCTTCCATGACTAAGGGTGATTAAGGATCTTAGAAAAGCCCAACCAAGCAACCCAACCCAACCATTGTAAAGGTGTTCACAGGTTATTCCCAGAGGAAAAATGTTAAGAGTTGGAACTAAATTTCTTCACAAAAGGTACAGTGAATGGTCCAGACTCTGTCCTTGGACTTCAGGGGGAACTTAAAAGCTTAGAAAGAGAGTTTTCCTTTCTAAGGAAAGCTTTTCCTTTCTAAGGATCACAGCTATAATATTTGGACTGTATTGAGGGAGGAGGGGGGATGGCATAATGTATTCAAGTCAAGAAACAACAACACATCTGCTTTGCAGCCACTAATGTAGCCTCTCGATGATGTAGTAGTTTTTTAATATCACATCTCAAATCTTCTTTTTAATATCACATCTTCACAAGAGAAGTGAAATTCATGGCATGTTTTCAAACCGTGTCCTTCTGTGGTATCTCTGGAAACCTCCCATCTCCAATACATTAGGAATCTCTGTTTGATGGGATTTGGTGTGTTCTTCCCCTTTGGCAGCTTCTCCAAACCTCACCATCTACTTATGAAACATGAGAACCACCCCAGTCCTCCTGCTTCCAGCAACCTCACCACCCCTTCCCAGGGACCATGTTCTCCATCCTTTTAAGGACAAGTACCTGCTTTGCTCTCCATCCAGGAGGCAGTGATATGCAGCAATGTCTTTCTCCAGCTGTTGTTTGCTAGTCAGCAGATTCTCACGATCCCTCTGCTGCTGCTCGGTTTCTACTTTGATTTCTCCCATCTCTGCCTCCAGCTTGGAAATGACAGAGCCCAGGTTCTGCAGTTCGATGTCGTGCCAGTGCTTGGCGTCATATAAAGAGTTCTCCAGACCCCTCTTCTGCAAGGGCAGGGCAGCAGACAATAAATCAGTCAATTTCCATATGCTTCATAGTGATTTTTATTCAGGTTTGGCCAGTATCTCTATTGACTATATGTATTTTGAGAATGCCTTTCTTTAGCTACCTTGATATTAGGTATTATCGTAACAAAAGTTGAAGTATTTTTACAAGGTGCAGATATTCCTCACGTTGTCGAGTACCATACTGCCAAGCAATCTCAGTGAGATTATTATTATGAATACACTGAAGGCTGAAATTTGGAGCCTGGTTGTCAAATGTGGGACACTTAGAGCACCATGTCAATCAAGAAGAGCCCAGAAATGTCTGGCATTTCTGGAAACATTATCTGATGGAAAATGGAATTCGTTCTTAACTCTGCATCCCAAGATGGGCATGCTCCCCTCAGAAGGTGAGTTGAGTTCACACAGAATACACCCACTGAAAACCCAGCATTCCTTACCAAGGTTCTCAAGGATTCGGTTTCTGCTTGCAAGCTCTGTATTTTGCAGGCAGTTTCGTGGAACTCGGTTCTGAGGCCCTCCACCAGCTCTTCCTCCTGGGTTCGCACGGCAGCCGTCGTCTCAGCCTGTTGCTGGTAAAAGAAGGCAACTGTCATCACAACCTACACAAATTATGGTTTATCTTCCTTACATACCAAACTGACAGTAATATGTTCACAGTTTCTGGCAATTCTGACTCCAAGTTTGATTCCTGTGTATTAAGTCTCTCGGTTGAACAATTCTGGATGCCTCTTAGTGTCAAAATTATCATATTTTCTAGGCATTTACTGTAAAATGGCTTACACGTACAAGCGTATTTATTTTATCCGTGTCAACAGCAGCTGTTCAGAATTCATACTTGTATGTTTAAAATTATCTCTAAAGAGAAAACGTTGCTGTAATTGTTCATTTTGTAGCCATACTATAATATTTCTTAAAAAGTTGGGTGTTTTCACTTAGTCTATTATACTTCGGGACTATTCATACCTTAATTTTTCACATAAGATTCTATGAGTCAGACAGCAAGTCATATCATAAAGGTAAAAAAAAAAAAAATTCTGTTAATTAAGTCATTGTAATGCTATTTCCTGCTCTTGTGGCTTGGGGGCTTTTACATGTGTTTAGTTCAAGTTCCTTGAAAATAAGTGAAGGAAAAAGTACCTTAGTAAAAATAGAATTTCTATACTTTTTAATAAGGGCTGAGATCAAGGTTTTTCAGCCCAGAGCTCTGGGCTCTCTAGAAAATACAATTCTTCAGTCAAAACCTACATTTCTTGTGGTTGATGCTAAAATTAAACTATGCAAAATATTTCCATCCCACTCTCAAACTTCATCTTGACCCTGTTCTGTTTTTCTGATTATGCATTCTTTTATTTTAAAATACCAAATTTTTAAAAATCTGGGACCATGCACCAAAAATAATTTTTGTTTTGTACTATTATTGAACCCCACACCTTGTACATTGTGAATGAAATAGCCTCAGTGGTTTAAGTACCAGTAAAGTCTCAAACAGAACTTTTGATCTGTGTTGCAGAGGGCTGAATTTCAATCCAAACACTAAACCTGTCCTTTCCAGCAAATTGCACAGATCCTGTGTTTTCTAAAAATGCTTTGTTGGGGCTTGTGCTTTCTAAAAATGCTTTGTTGGGGCTTGTGCTTCAGAGAGATATAATTCTACCTGACTATTCCTGGTGAACCAGTGATCATGGACCTGCTGCTCTGCAGTAAATTGTGTCTCCTGAATTGTGTTGAGAGTGTAGTCTGCAGGTTTTTAGGCTACGAAGACTGTAAATGCCTCTTTTAAAAGAGATACACAGGGAGGGAAGGTGCCTTTGCCCCTATTTTTATAGTCTACACCCATTACCTGAAGCCTGGCTTCCACATTTACCCTGGTGGTGGCCTGAATGCTACTCATAAATCTAGCTTGCCCTCACCACAGGCGACATGGAAACCCCTCCAGGACCTACCCTAAGCTGTGAACCCGACCTTAGTGGTGTGAACAATAGAATAGGTAGATGGAGTAGATGAAGGTGGCCCCATCAGGCCCTAAACACTGAAGAGGACACAGCAAGTGAGCACACACTGAATGTGCTCTAAAGCTTTAGGGACACACAAGATTTCCCCTCCCTCCTTACAGGATTACCACCCCCAAGAGTCCATGTGTAGGGGCATGACACTCGGCCCCAGCTTTGGGGTTCCTTCTGTGGAGAAGTGCTGTCTGTGTGTCCCTTTCACATGGGAATTCATGTTTTCTGGAGACTTTTCTGATTCCTGAGAAGCTCCATAAAGGAAAGGCTATATATGTGGTGACCACAAACAACTGGATTGATTAATGGAGGGAAAGGATGAAATCATCTTCCTAAATAATTGTCACGTTGGTGGTTGAGCTTCTCAGGAATCTGTGGATTTCAAACACGTTTGTACAGTTCTGAGCCAAGCAGTGTGCATGACCACAGAATTCCTCATTAGTCTGTATTTCATGGAACTCAGATAACGAAACGATAATTAGGAATGGAACACCAGCACCCAGAGTTGACTAGCACGGTGTCTATAGAAGGAAAGTTACTTTGTAAAGCTCTTGAGAGTTCTGGGAACTTTTTAGCAAGGTAGCAAAAAATGGAGAAACAACTGGCGTAATTCACAAGATTTTTCAAAACCTTTTGTGAGGACAACAGAGAAAGCTCTGTAATTGTGTGCTCAGGGCAGAACATTTCCACGGATCAAGAGCTGGTCAAGAGACAGAACATGAAGGGGAAAATTAAGGTCTAGTTCCTTTAAGACAGAAGCTTAACAGTTTGATGTCTCAAGGTCTACTGCCTTGGGAATGAAGCATGAACTAGGAGGATTTCTGGATGACAGAAATCCATACAGATTAGCAATGAGGAGGGGTGGATGTGTGGAATCAAACTACATGAATGAACAGCACATCAATAAGTAAAGCATCTTTCCAGGGAAAAATATTAAATAGCATGCATGTCTTGCAAGGGTTTAAATCACTTGTGTCAATTCAAGGAAAGGTTTTGACCACTACAGACAGAAAAGTGCACAGGTGAAACCAATGGACTTGAGTGTTGAGGTTACTCATAGCTAAGACTGCAAATCTAGTCACAACACAAAGCAAATAAGGCAAGGTAATTAGTCAGAAAATAACAAAAATACTGCCCTCATGTCTAAGTCAATGCTAGGACATGATTTCAAACACCTTGGTGTGATCTGGTCACAGGTACACCAGAGAGTAGGTGCAGAAAAAGGAAACTAAAATATTAGAGACCAAGGAAAACTTCAGAGAGACATTGAAGAAACCAGTAATGAAGAGCAAAGGAGTGGAGGGAGTTGCTGTCCCTCCTGTGATGTCACAAAAGAGTAAGGGCAACTTTTTCACAGTGTGGATAACCAAATGATACAACTTAGCCACAAAAGATGATACAAAACCACAAGCTTAGTTGATAAAAGCTAAACTCTTATTATCTGTATATATAGTAGTAATCCGAATAGACCTGTATCTGTAGGAGATCACACAAACCTGCACCGTCTGGGTTTAATTAGTGGGAAGAAAAGCCTCTAGAATGTCACACCAGAACCAGAACTGATCTTTTCAGAAATCTGTGATAGTCTGCTTCATCATTCCATTAGAAAACCAACCAAAACAGGAACAACTAAAACTAGTAAGAGCTTAGACTAAAATGGCCGAGTAGGGGTGAGTTGGGTATCAAAGACATGATAAAGCAGTGTACTATGAGCTGGTAATTTTCTCTCCAAACAATATCTCTGAGCAGCTAAAAGACCAGATATTGAAGGTATGAAAGAAATGGGAAGAACGAAGTTGTAAGGGTATTTTTGCACAGGAGGAGAAGGAGGAGGAGGAGAAAGCAGAACAGGCAAGTGGGAACACTGAAGAATTTGGTGCCATCAGAGTGATGCTCATTTTGCTGAAACCTGTCAGTTGGACAGGAACAGATTGTTCTGGGAAAAGCTCAAGAAGGTATTGAGGATGCCCCTTTTCAGAGCTGCATGTTCTTTGTATGGAGGCACTCTCCAGGGTCATTTAGTTTCTAACTGTGTCACTCACTTCCTTTGGACTGTATGAGCTGAAAACCAGGCCCCACAGACTAACCTTGTGAACACTTTGCTTAATAACAGTCTGGCATTCTCACAGACTCGATGGGACCTCTGGGGTAAACCCCTCTATGTTTCCTAGCAGTTTTGGTATCATTGCTCTCACAGAATTTTACTTCTTTATTTTCAAAATTAACTCAGAGCTTGCACATATGTTTGCAAACATATTTCTTGGTTTTGTTGTTTTTTCTCACTGTTTGCCTTCAATACCCCCTACACTTCTCATGGCAGCTCTTTACCTTGGAACAAGGCGAATATGTTTATATGGTTTTGCTAAGTATTTCTACAGTGCTGATGTAGTTATGATTTCACAGAATCACAGAATAAGCTGAGTTGGAAGGGACCCATGATCCTTCTGGGGATCCTGGCTCAGGCTGGAGTCCAGCTCCTGGCTCTGCACAGGGCCATCCCTAAGAATCACACCATGTGCCTGAGAGCATTGTCCAAACACTTCTTGAGCTCTCCCAGGTTTGGTGCTGTGACCACTTCCCTGGGGAGCCTGTTCCAGTGCCCAACCACCCTCTGGGTGAGAAACCTTTTTCTAATACCCAATCTAAACCTTGCCTGACACACCTTCAGGCCATTCCCTTGGGTGCTGCCAGTGGTCACCTCAGATAAGAGATCAATGCCTGCTCCTCCTCTTCCTCTCACAAGGAAGTTGCAGACTGCAATGTGGTCTCCCCTCAATCTCTTCTTTTCTTGAGACTAAGTGACCTCAGCTGCTCCTCATATCATTTCCCCTCAAGGCCCTTCACCATCTTCATTGCTCTCCTGATTTACGCTGTCATGCTCTGCTGTAAGAACCAACTCAGAATGAGATGGCTTCTAACATACAGGATCATCCACTGAACTTAATGCTTCAGAATTGCAAAAATACTTACTTCAGCCAGACAATTTGGAAAATGAGTGATCCTTCACGACAGAGAAAAAGCTGCCTTAAAAGGCTGTCTCAGACTAAGCCTCAGAAGAGGAGAATTCCTATTTAAAGGGAATGGCTATTATCATCACTTTCCATTTCTAAGTTAATATCTAGTTTTCCCACTGCTGCCAAAGGAAACAGTATCGAGGAGAAACCAACAAGGAGTCTGTAGTGTAGAGGGCGATGTGTTTTGTCCTCTTGATTTATAAACCTCTGTAAATTATTAAGTGGAGGAACAGCCTTAGTAAGAAGGTTGATAACGGTGGCTTATCCTACACAGAGGGTATCAATTGATTAAGTTGGTTTTCCTTAGCCAACATTTCAGAGCCCTTGAAAGGCTCCCATGGATACCTGCAAGATGAGCAGGGCCATTTCCACCAGTGCTTAACTCTGTGCATCCCAAGAAAGCCTTTATATTTATAAGTGCATTCTCCCTTGGATGTGGATGAAAATACCTTTGATTTTTAACGTAAATTTGTTTCAAAGAAAATCCCAGCAAACACCCAGCCCTCAAAGATATTGCAGAATATTAGAGAGATTTTGTGTTTGCTTAAATCCTGTGATGCTGGAGTGGGTTACAGAGTGCTGACCTTCGTACGGAGCAGGGCACCTGTCTCAGCACGATTCTTTTCAATGTCTCTCTCCCAGTGGATTCTGATTTTTTCCAGAATGTCATCCAGGCCACTTCCCAGGGGAACATCAAGTTCTTCCAGCTGAGATCCAGCTAGCTGCTTGTATAATACCTTCACATCCTTGAACAAAAATAACAAACATAAAGAAAGTGAACTGGACAATTGAATGGTATCTTCAAGAAGCTCAAGGAAGAGCCCTTTTAGTGCCACAAACAGAGAGAGTAATTAAATTTGGTCCCAATAGGTATCTACATTAATGATTTATTGCACTGAAGGGTTTCTTTTTCAGATGTAGATTTGCCTTGCTTCTGCATGGGGTCTCTTCCTGCAGATCTAGTGTACGGGAGGAGTTTCCCCCTTGGTGGAAGGAGACTGAAGTCCTGCACCAAGGCAGTGCCTGGAGCAGCCCTCTCAACAGTAGTGAGTTTCTCCAGCAGCCAGTACTTGACACTGCACAGCTGGGACCCGAAATCACCACAACTCTGTTGCCAGTAAAGCTGCAGTATGGACTTTGTCCGAGGAGCTAACAGCTTACAGGATATCAAACGCTGCTCTTCCCTTGCTGCTGCACCATGCAGGAGCATGGGCATGCATCTACTGCAAGATACAAGATGTGCAAAGCAGCAGGAGCTCTACAGCCTCGCAGCTTGTGGGAGACATTGTGTGTGTTTTTTGCATGTACATGTTAAATGAAGACGATCCTCCTCTGGGACAGCATTCTGTTCCTTCTTTACATTTAAATCCTTCAAATCCTGTAACCAGTGGAGAATTAGCAGGCTTAGGACACTTAAATGCAGCACATCAGTTGTACATTGTGTTCAGAAACACAAGAATGAATGAGATTTTCACATTATCTTAACTGTTTAGCACTACAATCCTTTTATATCAGTCTGTTTATTTGTGTTATTGGCACAAAAAAAGGTAATGTAAAAGCATCTGGGAATTGTATTGGTAAACAGTGGCCCCTGCCAGTGACAATACTGGAAAAAATGGATGGAAATTATGTGAACTATGAACCTGCAGGAATGCAAACTTCAAAATTTGCCCCACTCCAAGTTCACAAAATCTTCAAAAGGACTTGGCACGGATTTGCTAGTGGGAGCAGCAGTGGAAAGAAAGGTTTGAATTAGTTCAGGAGCTCCTTAGGACTTTATTGTGCCAGAGCTCAGCAATAGTTGCTCCTAGCCTTTATTCTGTAACTTCTCTTAAGCAGCTTCCCCTGGTGCTGCTGCCAAGGGAAAGCCAGGCCTGTGCTGAAGTTGTTCTGTGAATGCTCAGGTACTCCTGATAGGTAAAGAAAGGAGCATCTCTCCGCCCTGCAAGGGCTCCTTGCTGGCTACATGAGGATCAAGAGGGACAGGTGTTTTCTTATGCCATAGTTACAGTCAGAGAACAGCATCAGCACCAGCTTTTCTGGTTTCACAGCAGTCACTGCAATACTTGAAGGTTTAAAGGGGATCTTGTTTATTTCTATTATCTATTATCTATTTCTATTTATGTCTCTTACCTAAACCAACTTCCATCTTTCTCCTGCCATGCACTAGTGATGAAGCCACTGGTTATTTTCTGCAAAATGCCAGCCTTGGAATTAGACTGATGCAAGTAGGGAGCTGGTGATGCAACCTCATCTTGGCAAACCAGTGTTGCTGAAATCTTGTGGTTGGAGGAACAACTGGTAAGAAATGTAAGGTAGGATAGTGCCTTATCTTCATGAGCTATTGTAATTCAAGATCTATCTTACTTTTGAGGAACCACACATCCTTATGTTGGATAAGTAACAGCTCCATATTCAAGTCCCCATGAATAAAAATGCTGATTTGTGTTCAATCCTGGAATCCTTCCTGCTGAAGGAAGTAAACCACCTTCATACAAATGGTGTTGGTGAATGCAGTGAGTAAGTGGGAATGTATTGCAAAATTGGGTAGTATGGGCTTCTCTTCTAGCTGCCTGTCTGTGGTGGTGCATCCTCCCCAACTCCTTGGGCCTCTCTGTGGTTTCAGGAATTCTTTATAGACCTCAGCCTTAATCAATCAATGGCTTCTGGGCAATTAAGCTTCCCTTGAGCTTATCTGAAATAGCTTAACAGAAACACTATCTGTTCCTAGGAGCTTCTGTTGCCTAATAAACTTCTGTTGGCTAACAAAGGAAGGAGACGAGATAGTCAGCTGTCCTAGCATAACCTTGGAATATTATTTGCCTGAATCATAGCCCAAGTGGAGCAATATTTTTGTTACCAGACTTCTGAGGAAATCTCCATTAATTACTATCTTGGAGTACAGCCAGGATGGAGATTGACAGATGACTGGAACCAATCATCTTGTGACTTTATAAACAGCAGTCCTGAATGAGGCCCTTCGAAATCTCCTGGACTGCAGTGGGCTGTGAGCAGCAATCTCCCTCTGACTGGGACATACTCAGAGCTCTCAAGCTGGCAATACTCAGAGGACCCTTGCCAAAATCTTATGGTGGGGGCTGGGATATCCCCACTGCTTCTCAAGGCTCAGCCCTCATCTGTTGAGAGATGCAGAAGCATCAGTATTGCCCTGAACTTGAGGGAAATTTTTAATAGGCACCTTTGTACATGCTTCTTCATGTCTGTGTGTGAGGGTGTGAATTGGTTTAAATACCCTATAGCAAGTACAGTATGAATAGTGCCATCCCGGATCTATAGATAAGTTACTGCTGTGTTTCTAGGAAATCCTATAGGATCATTTTGTAAATGTTAAATTAGTCAATAATCAGGTGCTGATAAATCCTTTTGCTATAAACCATTGACCAAGTCTGAGATAAAGCTTAACTGCACTTGATCTCCATCAGGAGTTTAGAAAGCCAGGGGGTCTGCTCTGAATCTCGTGACTCAATGGGAGGACCTCCCCTAACAATTTGAACCCTTACCCTTTTGCACCTTTACCCTCTGCATCCCCGATTTCCATGTCAACCATTCTAGATTGATTGTTACCCAGTTTTACTTTGTGAGCTTCATTATATGCAATAAAATGAACCTTGCCATCAAAGTGAAATTACACAACTCATATTAAACCTGCTTTTGCCAACACCTTTGATGGTGATTCTTTACAGCCACTCCTTCCTGCCATGTCCTTGTGACTTGGTTCAGTGGTGTCCTTCTCAAGAGAGATTCACTTTTGGGAACTGAGCACCTTGCTAAGCCAAGCAGGGTATTTTCATAATAACCTGGTTAATGCTCACCATTAGTGTAGCAGGACTGGTTCCCTGCAAATGCACTTTCTCCTTCGATCAGACCTCACTGTTGAGATGCCCACATATATGACTATGCAGCCCCTTGACCATCATGTGGTGTCTGACAAGAAATGAAGTGATGGTGTCTCTCCCATGTCACATTTATCAAATGAGAAAGGGTTAACACCTAAATGTGAGTAATTTGATAACGCCTTGGGGGTTAGTCCCTTGAGTTAAAAGAGAAGAGAGAAATAGGAGAAGGTTTCAGGAAAATCCCCCCACCCAGACATGGCAGGTGGAGTTTTTAATGTTTGTTTTGCATTAGGTGTGTGATACCAACCAGATGAAACAGGCACACATTGGCTTTGCAGTGTCCTGAGTCTGGACTTACTTCTTCATGATTCTTTGACAGCAAAGTTAGTTCTTCCTTCATGCTTTCTATCTGACTCTCCAGATCCATTTTAGTTAAATTAGCATCATCAATCACTTTATATAGGGAATTAATTTCATCTTCCACTGCCTTTCTGAATGGCTGTTCATTTTCATACCTGCAGAGAAAAAAAAAAAAGAGCCAAACTTCAACAGAGCACAGCTCAGCAAGCAAAACCTGTCTTTCCTTTCTGAATGACACTATTTCTGCTAATTAGCGAACGTGTCCCAGACAGAGGCACAGATACACAGACAGTATTCTTTGCTCTCACCTTGTCTCTTCGTACTTGATGTTAACTGCCTGAAGTGCCCTGTCATTAATTCGGAGTGTAAGAAAACAGGCCAAGTTAGCAGTATGTGCTATGGTAGTTATCAACCTGATAGGATTCCTGAAAATCCACGGAGAGGCTCATGGTCCCTTGCTAGATCTGATACTTATATACAATATCACTATGGGTAGCT
Organism: Erpornis zantholeuca; assembly: GCA_013400515.1. Classification (NCBI taxonomy): domain Eukaryota; kingdom Metazoa; phylum Chordata; class Aves; order Passeriformes; family Timaliidae; genus Erpornis; species Erpornis zantholeuca. Next base: position 103,004 of record VZTN01003818.1, on the reverse strand, counting down.
TTTTATCAGTTGCCTTGGCTGTAAAATGAGAATACCTACTTACTTGTCTATATAAAAACCTTTTAGAGCAATGGTTAAGGAAAACACATGCACATCAAGCATTCATTTTACTAACAGACATGCTGATGGAAGTCTGATCTTTGTTCCAGGGTCCTGGGACATCCCTAAGACCAAATCCCAGTAGCATCAAAATGAAGAAGAAATTCAAGTGGTTGGTTTGTCAATTAGAACTGCTGTTAGAACAAATGGATCATTTCCAAACCATGGCTGTAATGCTAGGGAAATTTTGGCAAGCAGTTTCTATTCCACAGCACTGCTTGCTGCATTGATCGTTTGTAATTTTTTGGTTTGGGCTTTCCATTGAAAATGTGGATTGCATCATGAATCTCCTTGGATGGAAGACATTTGTGCCAAAACCTGTCCAACCTGGGGACCTGGTGGCCAGGAAGGTTAGACTGGAGAGGCTGGCACATTACTTGGGAACCTGCTTCATAAACACTGCTCCTTGATAGCCATCTTCATAACTGGGAGTTCAAGGCTTGGGAGAGAGGCAACTAATCCCAGGAGTTTCACTATGCAGTAGATGGATTCAACATTGTTTTTGTTATGTTGACTGCTTTGTCCAAGTCAGCTGATACTTCTAAAAAGTAGTTTTTTAAAACTACTTCAATATGTGTATAACTTGCTGGGTGTAAAGCCAAATGAGTATCTCAGAGTTGTACCTTTCTGAAATGAAAGGCAAACTTAAGAATGATTAACACATTTTGGTTTTATGATTAAATAAAATAATGCCACAGAGAGAAAAACAGAAGTTTAAGGGATGATAAAAACCATAGGAAATAAAAATCAATTAGTTTGAAGTACAGTTCTTGTGTCAGAGCTTGCAAAAAACTACTTGTAAACAAATGAGACTATTATGAGTAAAAGAAGCTAGATGATCACTTCTCCTGAGTAAAATCTAAAGAGCTTTGTGCACTCAATACACACGAATATCATGCTTTTCGAACAGAAAGACAATAAAAAAGTAGTTTTCCAGTGCTTAAAATGTTCTTTTACTACTTATTTTTCTCAGTAAAGAAAAGGAAAATCAGCGCAGCTCATTTCTGTTTTCTTGTCTAACATTTCCACCCTGATGCTTATAGTGGTGCAGTTTTTGCTTTTCAACTGTTGTAGCAGAATGATTGTTACCCCCAAAACCACTTGTGTGGTACTGAAAATTACAACTAAAAATGTTTGTCTTTATAAAATGCCAAGCAATTTTGAATGAATACTGACCCCTCAGTGAGGGACCAATGTCTGTGTTAAGACAAATGTCTGTGTTAAGAATAGCCTAGATCATTTTGCTTGTGCACATTTTTGTTGCTATGAATCTTCAAAATCTTCCGAAATAATGTTCACACCATCATTATTTTTCTCCCAAATCAGGGTGTTGAGTATGGATGTGCAACTTAAAAAACAAGCCCATTCTACTCCCTATCATTACATCCCTACAAAGTAAGTGTTCACCAAGGCAAAGTTTCAAAGAAAGTGGCCAGCTAAGTGCCACCACAGGACTACCTGTCTTTAAAATCTTCAGCACAGGCTTGAATATTCTCGGTGTGCAGCATAAGACGAGCATTTTCAAGGACTGCTTCACCCACCTAGAAGAAAGATACAGTAGAGCTCAAGGAATGAAGAGCTTCAGCACACATATATTAAGCAGATATTAAGCAGAAAATAACCCTTTATCCTAGGGCTGTTCAAGTGACTCATTCCAGATAATTTAATCAATTAGTTTTGTACATATAAGCTCACAGATTCTCTGCAAATAGGCTGTAATTTGTCATCAAACTGCTTATTCCTCCTAAGTACTCATCTTCTTGTAGAAACACATTTATTCTGATCACCAGCTGTTTGCAAGGGGCAAAATTCATTGCTGTGCACAAGGTATTTTCATCGTTTAAGTCCCACTTATACTTTCTAGATAAAATTTAAGCAGCACTTATGCAGTTCCTATTCTACTTCCCATATCAGCAGTCCTCTTCAGGGTCGTCCTCCTCAGGGAGCCACGGAATACTTGTTGCTCATGCCGCCTGCGAGCCCTCCTCAGCTCCCAGAGCGTCGTTTTCCTTCTCTTAGGGGATCCTCTAGGCTCTTGCGATAGATATGAGACCTGAGAAGCAGGGCAGCCTTCAAAGATTATTACACTGATTGGAAAGATCGTGCAAGTCAGACTGTGGTATCATTGCTGTGGCTCTGGGGTGTATCTCTGACATCCAAGAGGCACTTGAGGGGTAAGTGAACCTGAAAGGCTTGTGACTTAGCAGCTTTTTGTCATTCAGGAAGGTTATATAAAATGATAAAAAGGGAAAAAAGACCACTGCCTGCCCTGGAGTCACATGAGCTTGGAGGTCACCAAAGACATGAAGAATTCAGTACCAGGCTTAGAGTGATCACCTCTGCAAGTAACTGTCTGGGAATTCCTGTCACCCCATGATCCATGCTGTCACTCTGGAAAAGTTAGCCAAACATTTCTTTGGTCTTCTTCAGGAGACACCCATGAAGATTTGCAGTTAAAACTAAATTCCCACATGAATAAGATCAGATTTTTAAGCTGACCAGAAGAGTTTCTCAAGCAGAAAAATCTTTCCTTAGATAATTATGTCCATAACTAAGATTGCAAATCACCCAAAAAATTCTTCTCCTCCAAGGTGAAACATACATCAAGGCTGCATCCAGATAAGTTATCTCAAGTGGATCTTGAGTGGGATTGCTGCTCTATGTTCCCACCTGCTCTGAGGCTGCTTGGTGATGGGGTAGATGTGGGCATACAAGGCTGAAGCATTTCAAGGTGGTAATTAACATCTATCTAATGAAGAATGGCTTACTGTTCCAAATTTGTTACAGATGTTTGGACCAATAAATATGTAATTTAATATGTAACCTGAAGGCATCTGGTAAGAAGAAATGTGGAGAAATAACCTGTTCCTTCACTATCCATTATGTCCATAATGGATCATGAAGTTAAAAGCACTCCACATCTTCTCAATCGGATAAGAACAAGAGTTAAGAAAGTGGTTTTCTTAATTCTCACCTACTCTTAGGAAAAAAACAGGGGAGGTGGCTGTGGCTGGAAGCCTGGGGCTGGAGCTTGTTTCACAGCATTGCATGGGCAACCTATTTTTCTTTAATAACTGGGAGATTTCTTGTCCACTTCCAACCAATATGATAGAACAACAGGCCACCACAGAGACATCCAATTCTAACACATTTCATGAAAACAGTATCTGGACAGAGGAGAGAGATCCTGTAAATACTGCCACTTGAGAAAAATAAAAGAAAAAGGTCCCAGTTTCGGCATGGGAAAACTGGGGAGTGCAGCAAAAGCCCAGGAGTCAGAGATGTCCTAGAAGCCACAGGGTGTGGGCAAAGGGATAGACCCTCATCACACACCAGCCAGCCCTACTGTGTGCAGAAGAATCCTGTGTGCTCACTTGCACACAGAACTGGCTGCTCTTCATTGTTCAACCCCTCATTTCCTTCTCCCTGATTTTTTGCAGCCCCACTTCACCAGAACTATCCCAACTCCCCAAACCCTGGGTTGACCATCTGTGGCATTTCAGAGCAGCTGAGCAGAGCTGGGACTTTAGGGACATGCTACTCTTCTGTCCTCAGGTTCCCTTGCACCAGGACGCCTGAGTTTCTCCTGAAGAATGGAGAAATGACTTTTAGTCAGCACAGAAGTAGAGGGACTTCTTTGACACAAGTTCTGAAATCTTGGTTGCTTTATTTTTCTGCCCTTTTTTTCCCTTTCCTTCTTTCCTACAGAAGTTATTTTGTCTTCCAGCCAACTCATACATGTGTGGATCTTCACAGAAACTTTCATTTTTTTTCCTGACTCAATCGAGGAGCTGATCTCAATGAAGCAGAAATGCTGCCCTGTGATTTGCCCTGCTCCGTTGAAACAAACCCATTTTCCTCAAACCGTGTGGGGCAGGGATCCCACACAGTTACAATGTCTGACCTAAAGTCTGATGAAAATTAATGTCTTTGAGGGAATTGGGAACATCCTGTGAGCAAAAGTAACCTTAAATCCTGTGAGCTGCACAGTGTCACTCAGAGGCATGTTAATGGCTAAGTTTAGAGGCTGAATCCAGCGTGAAGTGGCTTTTGGGCTGCAACAAAAGCAGAAGCAGGAAATAGCTGGTGAATTGCTGCTGCCTGGATTTCTGCATCTATGTGGAGACAGAGTGGTTTTTGAAAGTGTTTTTCATTAGTGGATTTGTGGATTTATTGAGGCATTTGAGGTGACTTTTACCTGCCACACAGTGGATGTCTTTGTCATACTCCTGAGGATTCAATACCCCAACTCTCCTCTTCATAGACTAACAGCCGAGGGCTCAGTGAGAAAGTCCAGGGCATTCCAAAACTGCACAAAACCCTGAACTCGACCATGTAAGTAAAAAAACCTAAGTATTAAAAAAACCCCAAACTAATGCTTGGAAGATTAGGGATGCTTCAGGCATGGATGTCACAGTGGAAACCGACAGGCACCAACTTTTCAGCCCTCCTGGAAATCACCTGTGTACCCTTTAAATCTAACAGTGAACTTGAAGGGTAATTAGACAGTAATTTCTAACTACTGGCTAACACAGTACAAACCATGTTTCCTGAGAAATTCCTTCTGATTTTCATGAGCTCTGAAAGCTCTTTCCTAGCCTCCAGAAGAAGAGATGTAAGTCTTCCATCTGGTGGCTCTTTTGTTTGATTTAATTCTCCAATTAATCAACAGCTGGCTGCAAACACACAGCATTAGTGAGACAGATTCGTAGCCCCTTTGCTGACACATGTACTAAAACACATGATGCAGTTTAGGAAGCACCCTTCTTTGTGTCCATTGGAAATGAGAGGCCTTGGAATGCTTAGACATTGCCTCCTCTGCTTGTAAAGTGCTGTCCTTCCTCAGTGTGCGTCTAGGAGGCCTAAGTCACTGATGCTCATGTGGCATTCAAAGAGCCAAAATGGGAAGTCTTTTAAAAATGCAAATATTTTTACTAATAATAGCTCCTTTCAGTCACACATTGTATTTCAACACTCGGATCTGTGATGCACATACACCTTTTGATCAGGATTTTTTTCAGCTCTTGAATTAACAGTGAATATTCATGGTATTAAACATCTTAACTACAAAGGAGCAACAATTTTCTTTGATTTCATTGTGATTTTATGGACACGAAAATGCAACGTTAATTTTTTTGGAAGAAAAGTCTCATCAAAATCTGCATCAACATGCTGGCCCATTTACTGAGTTACAACTGGCATCAAGGATAAAACAGCTGCTTCAAGGGAGTGGGCAGATGCCAGACTTGATAGAGTGTGATGTGATGCAGACATTTACAGGGAGAGTTTATTCCTTATCCCTGGTGACTAGCAACTTTTGATTTTTAACAGAGATTTGGCCAAGTTTGGCATGGCAAGATCTACTTGCCTTTCAAATTCTTAACTGTGCTTTATCTGTAGCTTTGTATAGTTTTGCTGTTCTTACATGTCTAAATCCTTTTTGACTGCTACTAAATTCATGGCCTCAGGTATGGCCTGTGATAATGAATCTCATGGTTTAATTATTCATGTAATGGAAACTTCTCTGGCTTTTAAGTTCACTTTAGTTAAAGCAAATGCCTCCATGGAGAAAGATCAGAAGATGCCGATCTAGTCTTTCCTTCCACACATGCAAGGAAATAGTTGATACCTGACCATTGCCTCAAACGCATTTTTAATTCACAACTAAAATCAGGCTAAAAGCCTGCAGCCCACTGCCAAGCAGTGAACTCTTAATGGTCTTGGTCATGCTTTCCATGTTGAACCTTTTCCCAGAGCCTGAAGGAGGAAACCTCAAAGGTGGCAAGAGCAGCATTTGTTGCATTGCCTCAGGAAAGGTAATACCTGGAGAGAGTCTGAGAAGATTGATGGCTCCTTTTGCTGATTCCTGCTGCATCCAGGGAAATCCAACTTCATGTATGCATCAAATATTTTATGAGTACACGGGACTGCATAAAAGAATGCCTGGTTCTCAAAACAGGAGATACCTCTCAAAGAAATGATATGCAAAACTGTAATGCTGCACAAGCACAAGGAGAAAACCTCACAGCCCCTCACAGCTGCCTGTGAAGGCAGCCCAAATTTACTCTGTTGGAGGTGGCTGAGAGAACATAATTAAAACTCATTCACTGCCATCCTCTGTAGGGCAGTTGATCAATCTTTGTGCCATTTTGTGGGAGTTTGTTGTACACTTATATGAGTAGCAGAGTGCTATTTCACCCTTTTACAGACACTGATCACGCGCTGTGTTGTGCTAGATTGTGTCACAGGTAACAGTCAGCAGCTCTCCTGACCCTGCAGCAAATTAATTAGTGGGTGTGAGTCCAAATGTAGCAATTCTTCAGGCTGTCAGACCTGTGTATTCTCCAGGCTTAATATTCATACTGATTAAATGCTGGTAGAAAGGCTGAGTGCAAATAAAAGTAGCTCTATATAGAAACTCTGGAGATCTTTCAAATGCTCCCAACCATGCACAGGATGTCATGATCAGTCCCAGCAGTGATAAAATTGGTCCAGGATGTTGATTCCTTCTTCTGCTTTTGTGTTTTCTCCTGTGATTTTAACTGCACTATATGCCTGCCTTCTCATAGACAAAATAAACCTCTGTGTCTCCCACGCAGCCATAATTGAACAGTCATGGAGGTTGAGCTACCCTCTTCTCTCTGTAAAGTCACTGAGACTGTTTCAAGCATCCACTTCTCCCAGGTGCTGCCCTGTCTCCTGGCAAGGAATTGCCATTGCAAAGAGTCTCCTATTCTGCAGAAGAGACGCATTTGATTAGCGATAGAATTTTCCGCAAAAGACCAGGATGAAGCCTGGAGAAGAAGAAGAGTATACGCAGGGTAAAATTAATATTTCTGCCATGAAATTGTAATTTTGTCACATGAATTCCTCTTGGCAAGGATTTCTCATCTTCCTCTTTTCCTGCAAAAATCCTCTCGCTTTGCGCCTGTCCCAATTAGTGTGTGCCCACCTGCGCTGCTAAATGCCAGATGCCCAGGCGGATAATTAACGCTGGGAGCTGGATAGTGGCTTTCCATCATCCAGCTCCCAGCAGTGACCCCCTGCTGCAGCCGCAGCTCTGACAATTGCCAGGAAACACGAATGATTTTTCCTGAGGGACCCTGCACTCACACACACCCTCTGAGATGTGCTGATACATTTTTTCCCGTAGCTCTGTGTTCGGGGGATTTGCTCACACCAAGTCGTTTTTGCTGGGTATGCAACAACCCCAAATTTGGGATGCTGGAGCACATCCCGGGAAGGGCAGGAGGGAAATGGGGCTTCAGGTCTGCTGGGATATCTTTTGTGCCCCTGCAAAGATAGGCCTGTCACATTTCTGATTTTAGGGCCAGGAGAGTCCTGTGTGACCACATCCTTGTCTTCTCACTAGCAGGGCAGGAGGAAGAGGCTCCTGCTTAGATCCCCTCCCAGTTGTATATTTTTCTTTGCTTCTTCCTGTTCAAAAACTGTTCTTATTGTGAGTGCTTGGGCTAAACCAGGTGCCTGCTCAAGTGGTTTTCTGCCCCAAAACTTTCATATCTGCTTTATGCAAATGGCACTGAGGGTTTTTACGGATGCCAGGCATCTCTCCCAGCTGAACCCATGGGCCTGGCTGAGAATTGAAATGAGTGCTCAGATTTCACAAGAACCTGAAAATGGGGTGTGCCACTTGTTAAAAAAATAAGTGGATGTGGCCATCTGCAGAAAATCTGCATATATTTACGAAAGAGACATTTTGGAATGTATCTGCCAGGTGTGTCTCATTTCTGCTACACCTTGCTCCTGAATGGCTTTTACTTTTCTATTTGGAATGGGTTATGGCAGGAGGGTTCTGACTTCATGTGATTTCAGCTGTTTCTGCAGCAACTGATTTTGACATTATTTTAATAAATGTGATGGTTTTGCTGTTGATGCTGGCATAATTTTACCAATTAGCTCCAGGACGAATGAGTTAATTGGTGTTTGGGCTGGATGAGGTCCTCCATTCATTTTTGGTAAAATGCTTAGTAAAAAAAGCAAAGAAATCTATTAATCAGAATTGTACATAACAGCTTGGATCATATCCGTGAAAGACAAAACCCACTAAGTAATGGCTCTTTTCTTGATTTAATTGAAGCAATTCAGAAAATTTTATGTGTTCTCTGATGTGTTTTCATAGTTAAATAGATATGGATGATGCTAATCTTTTTCTCTTCTTTTCTATGATACTTACAAATGCTGTTACAAAACGGCTTTATTTTTCTGATTTTCATATATGAAGAACCCAATATTCAGTCTAGATTTCATTATGAGATGCTCTTATTTACTCATGAAAAAAGAGAGGGAGAGACAAGAATGACTGCAAAGAAAGGTTGAAAGGAAAGTAATTTGGATGAAAAATTATTACATGAGCAGGTTCATCTGCACTGTTATTGTTGGGGGTTTATATAAAGAAAAATCAAACAGTCCTTCCTAAAGTACCTACGGTCCCACATGTTTGGTCTTAACCATAAGTCCCGGTAGGATTTACAGGTGAAATTTACAACAATGAGTGGCCCAAATGGGACACTCATTTGGAGAACATTGGGTGGCAGCTGCAAAGGATTAACTCCCTAACTCCCTGTTCCCCACCACAGTCCCCATCTGCCCCAGTGAGACCATAGGCTGGAGGAGATGGCTTTTTGTACCCCAGGTTCAGAGCACCCCTTTCCTTCAGCAGCTGCTTCCTTCAGGAAGCAATAATGTAATTCACTAATACTAAAAGGTAGCAAGTTTAAAAGCTGGTGCTTAACTGGGTGGTTCTGCTGACACGATCTTTGTACATGTTTGCTTATGCCAACACATTCAGAGTTCAAGCAACGCTTGTAGCATTCTGGGAAAAGACCTGCCTTAAAAATGCAACGTAAAACTGGCCAGCCCAAGTTAAAACACACAATTGTCCCAGGCAACTTAAAGTTGGCTTTCAGGCTTTCTGAAGACCCACTGATGGCATTTTCTGTGCCTGCACAAGTGCTGCTGGGAAGAGGTGTGCAAGATGCTGGACTCCGGGGTTTCAGAGTCCTGTCTGTTCCGGCTGGCTGGGAGCTGGGAAGCCAGGACCCGTGTGGTGTACCAAGATCTCAGCAGACAGAGCGCTGTGTCTGCTGTAAGCAGGACATCAGTCTGCAAGGTCTGACTGGTATAACTGGCCAGCAAAAGGAACTCTTTCTTGTCCATGAGGTCATTTTTTTGCACCCCCACAATAAATATTTGTGCCGTATGGAAAATGTGGGAGGAAAGGTTGGTGGGGTGATGACAAAGGGAAGGAAGGGAGTCACTCGCTTGTAGCCATGTAATTATTATTTTTAAATGAATAGAGCTTTTGAAAATGTTATGAAGCGAACAAGGTATTAAAGTAAAAATCTGAACTGCTGATTTAAAAAAACCTACAACATGCTTGTAATGATATTATGTTGAGGGATAACCTAATTCAGTCCTAGCAAGTTTCTTTTAATGATTTTGATACTCAGTGTAATAACCACAAACTTAAAAAATTAAAAAAAAAAAAAAAGGAAAAAACCCCCACCCGTTCTAATCAGCCCAGACTTCGGCGCCTTGGGGTGCATTTCAATCGCTCCCATGCGCGCGATGCCTGAGGCAATTCTCCTCCTTAATAGGCATTTTCCACAACACACTGTGAAATGATAATGCTAATTATAATGAAGATAGATTTTAAACCCTCTGTCTAGGGCACCGCGCTTTGAAATCAGACGGCATCCATGAGCAGCCTCGTCCCGGGCCGCCCGGAGTTGCCAATGACCCGCGCAGCTCCCTCCCGCTCCCCCGGCTGCCGGCAGCGCTCCGGCGCTCACCTGGTGGTAAATCGCCTCCCAGTTCTCCCGCAGCGCTCCCCAGCTGCCCACGCTGGCCGCCTTCTTGTCCAGGTAGACTCGGATGTGCTCCTCCAGCTCCTGGTTGACCTGCTCGAGAGCTCGCACCTTCTCGATGTACTCCACCAAGCAGCCATTCAGGCTTTCGTAGGAGAGACCCCTGCCCTTATCCAGCCCCGGGGCCAGGGGCACGGCGGCGGCGGAGCTGCGGAGACCCTGGAGGAAGACGCTGCTGATGCCCAGGGCTCTACGGGACACTCGGGTGCCCAGGCTGCTCACACCGCCGGTGGGGACGGTGCCCACGTAGACGCCGGGGGGTCTCGACAGGCTCCCTCCGCCTCCGACGCTCACCCGGCGGCCGGGCGGCCCCGAGCTCTCCGCCGTGGAGGAAGAGGGCTGCTGCCCCAGGAAGGACGACCGGCGCCTCGGCAAGGGCATGTTGTCGCTCCAGCCTGCCGAGCACCGCCGCTCAGCCCGGCCGCCTCGCCCCGCACTGGCGGCAGGGATGTGCCGAGCCCAGCAGGTTGGGGCTCGCGCGGGATTTCGGCTTTGTGCGATGGCTTTCTGGAAGGGGGGCTTTGTGCTGCCTGGGAGCAGCCGTCACATTGTCCGGGCGGCTGCTGGGTCAGCAATCCCATTTCAGGAGAAATCTCCCTGCTGCTGCTGCTGCAAATGTGGCAGATGAAAAGCACAATGGTGTTTACGGGGACAGCAGGATGGGGATTCAGGACAATGTGCGTGTTAAAATACCAGCAGCGTTTTCTACGCTGACACCCAGATGATTTCCTACCCTTATAGCCACAGGTATCCAGATATATATTACAAATGCATCTGCTTCTCACACCAGTGCTTGTTGCAGACATAGTCTACTTCAGCAAGATGTTATTTAAGCTTAGCAAAACTCACACTTCTGTGGAGCCAACTGGGCCACAAACTGAGCAGAGCCGAGCCAGCCTTCTGCCACTGCAGAGCATCAAATGCTCCTCTGGGTCTGCTGCAGCTTCTGGGTTTCTCTGTGCTTTGACTTCACCACCCAACCAAGGCACGTTGACACCAACCCAGTAGATTTTATAGGAACAAGCAGCTTCATGTCCACCCCTGCTCAGTCAGTTTAACTTCACATAATCAATTGCACTTTGTCTGTTCAACAAGGGCCTGTTTTCACTTCTTTGCCTGCAGAATGTGGTGACAAAGTGAAGCAACTGTGAACCGAAAGAAAAGGGCAAAACAATCCTAGAGACTTATGGCAGGGGAAAAGGAAGATTTCTCTTGCTCTTCTTCTTATGCCAATGTTCTTTAGCTGCCACTGATCAGGTGGGTAGTTTATATGTAATAATAAGTAATAAGTAGGATGTGTTTCCAGCACAGTGTGATCCTTCACAATACATTGTTAGGTCTAGCTTTTTCTACTTACACACAGGGATACTTCACAGTAGGGGATTGCCATTCCAGCGTAGGATTACCATGTGTGCATCTTTGTAGGCACGATTGTAATGTGCTGATGCTGGGCATTGCCCTAATGCGGTGTAGGTTTGTGCAGGGGCAGTGGTGAGTCTTTGGCGAGACAGGATACAATCAGAAATCCCCGTCTTCCACTGGGGCCTAATCCTGGCTCGCTGTGTTGATGGCTGGAGTTTGCTTTGCTTGTTTAAGTTTGAGAATTGCAAGGCTGCCTACAATCAGGTCACCATTTCCAGGTTGTATGAAAACTGGGAACAGTGCAGCATCTCTCAGCTTTGCAATTTTTGGCTAGTTTAGGTATTCTGCCTTGAAATTATCAAGCAAAATGTGTTGGTTGAATGAGAAGAATCCTCCAGTACTTCTTACACTACATTTTCAGTGTAGTTGCTCTGTGTCAGTTTAGACAATCTACCTTGCAAGTAATACTAGGTACAGAAAACAAATATAATATAATATGGACTTTTTTTTCAAATAACTGAATTTAGTTTTCTGTAACCTTGTTACCTCTTTCCACCTACCTCTTCAAATAAAAATTAAGATCCTTGTGGTATTGCTTTTGCACTTAGCAATACCCTCAGGAAAGTTTTCCTCTCCTATCAAATAGTGATTTCCAGGAGGCTGTTTAGTAATTGATCACAAGGATCACAGATATCATATTTCATAGTGTTTATCCCACAGTGAAAAGATATATTCCCAAAGAGCCTATCCAAGTTCATACACAGCCTTGTCATCTTCCCTGCCCTGGTCACCTTGTGAGAAAGCCCTGCATTACTCTCTGATGCTGAGCAGAGAGACAAATATCCAGGAGAGTGCCTGTAACATTACAATCTTCCAGTTTCCAGAAGCCCATAGTCCACATTCTGGTGTGTGCCTCGGCACAGCAGAAGTGCCTCTGTGGGATGGGGAGAAAGGAGGAGCAACAGTGCCTCTGTGGCCCACTGAGCCAAGTCTGGGTCTGACTGCAGCCATCATTCAGCAAAGTTGTCATATTGCTCTGACTAACAGCAGCCACTGGGACACTGACAGTGGGTGGGAACAGCTGGACCAGATGTGCCACTGCTGTAAGTCCTTTTTCTAGTACCAGCTGTGGCTCACCTTGAACAAGGCATGTGGTTAATGATGCTACACTAACCCTGTCCTGCTCGGACTTCCCTTTCAGGCAACCAAGCATTAAACCTGAGCAGCCAGTGGCAGGGAGCAGCCAGCTGGAGCAGGGGCTAAACTGCCCCTCACAGCCTGCTCCTGATGAAGTGAGAAGAAAGCAGAAAATAGTCTAGCAGGACTGGTGGCCAGAGGTGGGGAGAAGGTGGGTGAGACTTCAAGCAACAGAGGCCATCTCACTTGCTGAATGTTATAAAAAAGCAATTTGAGAAGCAAAACTGAAAATTGGTCCCACAGTAACAGTTCTGGGTTACTCAAAGAGAGAGCATTGATTTGGGCAAAGTCACTCCATGTTCCATATTAGTCTTGCCTTGTAGCAACCTATTTTTAATCCACCCTTTAAGCTTTGTCCACCCTTACTATACCCCTAAGACTATTACAGTCTGCAATCTAGCACTTAACAGGGTAGGACACAATTTCCATTTTGCTCTGAAATGCAGCATTTTCCTTCTTAAGGGGGGAAGGAAAGTCTCAGAGAGGAGAAGAGGGTATGAGGAAACTTGATTCAGTGACACCAGCAGTCTAAGCACACAAGATAAACAAAACTGGGGAAATGGAAATGTGGTCAAGCCACAGATTCAATTGGTGGCAGTCCCTAGTCACCAGATTTCAAGATTTCTGATAAATTCAAAGGAAATTTCTGTTCATTTGGAGGGAGCACTCTATATGCCTTCTTTTGAGGCTGTGTGATCTTCAGGAAATAATTCTAGGCTTATTGGGCTGAGGTGTAGCAGCTGTTAGTCCAATGTGCAGTGTGGTCAAAACACTTATGCAGGGAAAAAGGGCCATTCTTGTTCTTGCTCCTACAAAAGAGTTTTGGAGCTTGAACTGGAAGGGGGACAGTGAAGAGCTCATCCCAGTTGGTGCTCGGGCAGCACTGGAGTCACACAAATGAAACAAGACTGGCACGGGAGCTGTACAGATTGCTTCTGGCAACTGAGCTGGCCCTGTCTGGTTTGCATTCTAGCTTGGCAGCCTAAAGGAAAGGAGTGACTGAGGTAATTTTGAAGTAGGAGAAGGGACAGTCACTAAGCAGGAATGCTTATGCTCAGCTGAGTGATATCACATAGGATGCAGGATGCTGTACCCACCATATGCTGCCCTCACCAAAAGCAGCCTTACTCAGTATTTTTCCAGACCATGTATATTTAGCAGCAGTTTGTAAATGAAAGAGAAGCAAACAGTCCACCTGACAGGTGTTTTGCTTAGAAATACCTTTATTTTATAAAGCCACAGTTTGTTCTGTAAAGTTTTACCACACTTATAAAAAAGGGGCTGACAATTCTGAGGGACAAAAGAAAAGCTGAAAACATTTCTTGTAATTCAGGGTTACACAAAGGTTATATTTATAATATATATATATTTATTTATAATTTGGGAGACAGGAGAGATGAAACTGCAGTACGGGGGCAGCTGCGGGGTCATATTTCGGAGACTTGCTCGTGTCCCACGAAGAGCGTTTCCTGGCAGAAGGGGTTCACCAGGACCATCCCGCTGTCGCGGTAGTCGCCGTTGGCCGGGGAGCGCGGCTCGGACAGGTGGTCCTAGGGGGAAAACAGAGAAGCAATTGAGCACTTCACACCCTTCGCCCTCCACGAGACCGCAGGGCACCCCTCCCAGTCCCCCAGAGGTGCCTGAATGTTGTGGGCTGTGACTCCGGAGAGCCAGGTTTGGTGGGCGGGTTTCCCCCTTTGTCAGGCAGGAGGAGCTGTGAGTGAAGAGTTCCTGTGAGGGTTGGCTGATTCTTTCTCAGCTTGGGGACCCAAACTTCCAATCCCTTTGCAGACTTGTAGCTTTCACATTTCTTGGGGTTGTTTATTCATTTTATTGACTCACTGCAAGAGTTTCCCATCTCTTAGCTGGTCTTGACTCCTCAAAAATGCATTTTTAGCTTCTTCTTAATGTTACAAAGCCACATATATGAGTCCAAGCCACCTGAGCATGCCCCAGTTCAGTCATTCTCTGATCAGGTTTAAATGACTCAGCTTTTGAAGACCATCCTGTATGTGAATAGGCCTGACACTTGATTCTGGGCAAGCTAAACCAGGTCCTGGCTTAGCTGGAGCAATGTGATTGCCAGCCAAGTAGGGTTAATGAAGTGACTGTGACTGTTTGTCTAATCACATCTCAGAGGTTCCTTTCTAAACCTTTTTTTTTTTTTAATTTAATCACATGAGCTAGTCAGCTAGCTGATCTGAAAATCACTTTAGCATGAACTCAAACTCTCCACTGTTTCTAGGTTTTAAATACCTTTGAACTAAGCTGAATTATTCTCTGTCTCTGAGGCCAGGGAACACATTTCTATCAGCAGGATCACCTGCCCATGTCTGAATAATCCCACTGAACCAGTCAGATCCCTTAAGAAGGGGGTAATGAATGTACACCACCACCACACACACCCACATACCAATGTTCTGTTTAATTTTGTACTGGGAACACTCACTCTCTCAACTGGTATTTGAGAAGTTACAGGCAGCTCATGAGACACAAATGCACAAAATTTCTTCCCATTATTAACTCCCACCATCCTCCTTTTTTGATGCTGTGTGGCACACGCACAGTAGACTGACTGTCAGCATTGAGCCAGCCCAAAGGGCTCCCCTTAAGCCATCATGGCACGGCTTGGCATCAGCTGTAAGCTCACAAAGAAAAGAAACCCAGGGACAAATTCACCTAGAGGTGGTTAATGTCTGTCACCATGCAGCAACATGGAACACATCTGCAGTGGCTGGGAATAGGATGGCAATAAAGTTTTGCTGACATGTTTATCCCATCTAATACATGTGCAGGAGTCAGTCCTTCTCAAAAGGCTGTTTCCCTGAACATGTGTAGGGATTTCAAGGCTTTATTAATAGCACTTCCTCTCCCCTCCTCCCAGCATGTCTTCAGTTACATTTTCAATGCAGTTCTGCAAGCCAGGTACCTCTGAAGTCTCCAGTGACTGGATCTCTCTTGGTAGCTCTACAGCATGCCTGTTGAAGTAGTCCATGGTAATAGCATTATTCCAATAGCTCAGGTTGTTCTCTGGGTTAGATGTCTTCTTCTTCCTTCTCATGCAGCAGACTGTCAGCAGAACTGCTGTCAATAGAAACACGTCAAAAAATTTGGTTATTTACTTTCAATAAGGACTCATCAGTACCATGGATTTGTACTTTATGTTACTTAAGGAGAGGGCTGGTGACCTGTGTTCATACACTTCAATCTCAGTCAGTCCTGGCTCTCCACTAACAAACCCTATACAGTTATATCAGAATCTGGGCCAAGCAAATGAGGCTTTGGGCTTGGCAGGATATGCAGGTTTTACTTTCTTTTTGATGTGAGTATATAATCTTCAAGATGTGGCTGCCTGATTAATGAAAAGTTTTGTTGTTGTAACCGGTGGCATTTTAATACCTAAGCAGGGATTCATAGACCCTTTAGGAGAGAGGGCATTCCTCAGGGACTGAGAAAGGTGTTTCAGTGGGGATCTTTTCTGCATCTGGTGTGTTCAAAGGCTGCAGTGACTAGCACATTAGCAAGTGAGCAGTGAGAGATACCTGTCCTAGCTCAAATAGCAAATTCATAAATGCCTGCTCTTCTGTGTCTTCAATACCAAAAGCTTGTGTCCTGAAGTGCCACTGACCCTGCCTCCGTTGCCTGCCATTTGTAACTTGGATTTTGGGTGCTTTGTGACCATGCTCCAACACATTAGCAACCAGCCAGAGGAACAGGTGGGTTCTTGAGTAGGATGAGACAGGGGTAAGGTGGTGTGGAGATCCCCTGCTGCACCTGTCTCACACCCCTTATGCTTCCAGGTTAGTGTTAACCCCACACCTGGGGTTCTCCTGCCTGTCTCCGTCGGCCATATCAGGACGTGGGATCTACTGATAAGGGCAACCTGTTCCCCTCACTTGCCTGGGCATTGGGTAACGTCTGAGCATGGCTTTTTTTCTCACCTGGGGAGCACATTTAAGCTTTCACAATCTGAAATATTTTAAATTAAAGTAGAGCACTTAGGCAAGATGAAGACCAGCAAGTGAAACTCCTGATGTAATTGTGTGTCTGGTCTCAGGGCCACAGGCACCCCGGGGCCCCAGAAAGACCCAGGTAGTTCTCTCCCAGCAGGCAGCCCAACACAAAGCTGGCTCAGCATTATGTTCTGGAATTGCTTTCAGTTTATTCACCTCTGTTTCAATTCAGATGGGCAATCTTGGCGACTTTACAAGAGACAGGAGAACCCACGGCATCAGACTTACTGCTCCCCATGGCCCTCGCTCAGGCAGAAGCTGGGGCATGTGCAAGGGCTTGCTCAGGGCTGTAATGTGTGAGCTCTCTCTGCTTCTCTTACACCTGTGGAATTAATTTACCAGTTGTGTTTGTAATCTACCTGGTTTATACAGACAGGTAGATGCACATGTGCTTGCTTTGATTTGTACCTGTGAAATACAGAATGCCCTGCTGTAAATTCCCTCTATCATTTCTGAATCCCTCATGGTAGAAGAGAGGAGAGAAAATATTCATGAAGCAGAAAAATATATTATTTCCTCAGCTACAGGTAAATTATGTATTAGAATGATAACTCAGAGGAAAGAAAAGACTGGAGAGAGGTCACTGCTGCTATGCATGTTTTGACAAACATTGCAGCTACCTGTGTGCCATGGGTCTAATTTCTTATCCCATCTGCCACACAAAATATCAACACAAATGTGGAAGGCTAGACTTCTATTTAAAAAAAAAAAGAATAAGTTACTAAGAAAAAAACAATTAATGTGTATGAGTTCAGGCAGGTCTGTCACTAACAACTTCATTTGCTGACAGCCCGACAGTCTGAATCCTGCTCTGCACCCGTGGGTCAGTGGGGAAATGCCTGTCCTCCTGAAGGGCTGCACCTTTTATCCCTACTTTGGCTGCTGCCCTCTCCATGTCCCAGCCCAGCCTGCAGGCTCGGGAAGATTAAAAAGTGGAGCAGGACTTGCATTTAGTCCTCACCACTGCTGGTAAGAGCCAAAAGTCCTTGGAGCTTTTCAGTACTCCAGCAACCAGTGATCCATCCCTAAGGCACAGAGCATTTCTGAAGGTGCCTGAGGACATGAGAGCCCCAGCAAAGTCAACTCTCTGCAAATAATTTTTTGAAAGCCTAAGGTTTTACAGCTTATAAAATATTGTGGCTGCTGACAGAGAAGTATCAGATTTGGGGTTTAGGGGCTGGAAAGGCAGTTACACTGAGTTGAGAGAGATCTCAGCTTCTTCCAGCAGGAAATGGCCTTGCCAGGTGCAGATATATACAGCAATAATACTCCCTCCCTTGATTACACTCTTGGCCTCCAACCATGGTGCACACACAAGAAAATGGATGGTAGAGCATGGAAAATGGGTTCCTGATCTTCCTCAAATATGTATTTTAGCAGAAGGATGTCTACCTAAACTGCCCCAATTCAAAGCAGAGGAGACTTCATTTAAGAGGGCGAGTGAGGACAGCAGGGCCGGAATGGGGCTATTCACTCTTCATCTTATATTAACTGCCCTTTTCCCAGAATCATAGAATCATTTAGGTTGGAAAATACCCTTAAGAATGTTGAGTTCAACCATTAACATAACACTGCCAGATCCAACACTAAACTACGTCATTAAGTGCCACACAACCTACCACATTTGGGGCATATTTTAGTGAAATTAATTTAGCCAACATAGGACCTCTCACTTCCAGTGCAACACTAGGACCAGTTCAGGATATAGCTTTGCCAATATTCCTAGATATCCTTTTGTTCCCATAATAGGAATTACATTATAGAAAAACTCTTCCAGACAGATAACTGCGATGGCCAGGCAGGACATATTAAGTGTGTGAAATACACAGAGGCCAGAGATGGTTTGGAAGGCACAAATGGCAGTAATGACAACAACAGAGATGAAGAGAGAGAAATAGTAGCTGCAATACCCTGCTTGTCTTCCTGGTACATTATGTGGATAACTCTTCCCTGGTTTTCAAGCAGTCCTCTGGTTGCTTTCTGGGAGTCAGAAAAGCTCAACTAACTTCCCTTTGCCTGCTCCATGTTCAAGTGAGTGCCATGAGAAGGACATGCCAGTGTTGTCCCTGTGTCAGCCTGAAGTCCTTTGTGCAGAGACTGTGACACATGTTAGGAAACATCTGGGGTCTCTGGGGGTTCATAAATTTTGGAAGCATTTTTAACCCATATCCTTTCACATGTTCAGTGCCTGAG
This sequence comes from Erpornis zantholeuca, assembly GCA_013400515.1. Classification (NCBI taxonomy): domain Eukaryota; kingdom Metazoa; phylum Chordata; class Aves; order Passeriformes; family Timaliidae; genus Erpornis; species Erpornis zantholeuca. Next base: position 84,253 of record VZTN01003818.1, on the reverse strand, counting down.
CTGAGGATGAGCTCCAGCTCTAACCCTGGGCATTCTTCGGCCATAAGGCAAGTTACATCTTCATTATCTATCCCCCCACCCATGAAACAGGACATAATACATCCCAAAAATGTGAGAAACAAGATTCTCACAGGTGTACAGGTTGTTAGGCTGGTGGGAACATGTCCATCACCTACTGTCACCCACATAGCACTTGCACACCAGGAGACTTTCACCTCTTACTTTAACATAATCTGTATGTTAAACCTTCACCTTGTTAAACGGAAAATACTCAGCTTATTTAAGGATACAGAGTGACTGGATATCCATCCCATTCCCACAAAGTTTGTTTCAATGCTTAATTTCCATTGTGGGAACACATTCAAATTCCCCTTCTCTAAATACCTTCACCTTCAACTGTCACTTCTTCCATGTTCTTTTGCATTTTTTATTAAAAAATTCCACTATGCTGTCAGAAATGTCCCCTATGTATGCAGGCTTCAGCATCTTTTTGTGCTACATCATGGCACAAAAGTGGAATTATGTTGCATTTCTCCACTCCTAATTCATTCCACGGCTCTTTTCTAATCTTCTGCAGTTTTCTTTTTAAACACAACCCACTTGGATTATACACCACATTCAATACCAGCTTCATTAATGCAGTGTAATGAGATCATTACAATTTCCTACAGTTTTCTGACAGTCTTTCCCTTCAACTCACTAAAATATTTTACCAATCTTATATGTTGCATGTTCCCTTCCCCCACTTTCTAGCTCCCACACAAAACATGGAAACACGGTGTTAGCAGACCTGAAACTGCAAGCACTTAAAAGTCATGCAATATTCAGGGTGAATGATCTTCATTTACTTCTTCCTAAGCCTGCAGATCACAACACAAGCTAAGTTTCTGCAGAACCCTCCCCTCCATGACCAAAATAGTGCTTTTTCCATATTTCTTTCAATTTCCCTGGTTTCCTACATGTAGCAGCACATACTTAGCTGTGTATGGTTTTGCTTATTGACCACAGCTGCTTACATGTGGAGAAAGGAGTCTCTCCAGCTCAGCCTGAGTTCACACTTGGGGATTGGACTCAGGGCTTGGGATCTTTCTAGCTTCAGATGGGGAAGCAAACATAGGTTTTGTGATGGAGAAAGGGAGTGAGGTCATTTTGGAAAATGTTCCAGTGCATGAAATGTGAGCTAAGTAAGGTTAGGTCCAAGGCAATTCTTCACATATTCATTGAGTTCTGCCTGATGCCTGTGTTCAGAGGCTCAGCCTTCCTCTTGTGTCCTCAAGTGTCAGCAAAACTGACTGGATGAATTGACTTCCACGCATATGATTTGCAAGCTTCTGTTCTTCCACGTTTTATTGTGTCATTCTGTAATTACAGTGATGTAAGGACCAGGAGCCCAAGGACTGGAATGATGGGTTTTAAAATGAGCTCATGTTGTGTCTTGTTCTGCACTGCAGAGAGAGGCACCTACACATGGACAACAGCACATGCACAAAAATGTTCAAGGCTGCCTGAAGGACACTACAAAACCAACTCAAACTGTGGCAGGCAGAAAATAATCACATCACTTTTATATATGATTTTGCTATTCTGGGAAGGGAACAATATAGAATCCTTCATTTTTGCAGCCTTCCCATGGCCTTAACAACATCATCTTCATTATTTATACCATGAAACTGAGCTTCCAAAAGGTGAAATGACTTTCCCTGGTTCCCTCAGCAGACAAGGCTTGTGCATTCCTACTCAAAGTATTACTCCTCTGGCTAGCAGTTTCAAGGATTTCAGTAGGACTCAGAAATCTATGCATCTGCAAAGAAGTATGTACAGTAAGGGTGGGAGGCTAAATCCCTGGTCTTATTTAAGCAGGAAAGCTCCTGAGGCACGGGTCTTCAGGCTCATGCTACAGCCCCTGAGCTGTGTCACCAGCACGGCTGGTGGGACCTGCCAGACCCCAGTGGGGTTCAGATGTGAGGGCACAGTGGTGCTGAGCAAACACTCTGCTGGTTCCTGCTCTTTGGTGCAAATCCCCACAGCAGGGATCGGCCAGCAAGGAAACCCTAGCAGGGTCTGTCCTCTGAGAGAAGATCAGCATCCCAAGCTCTTCTTCCAGTGGGGATGAGAGGCCAAAGGCTCCTGTGGTTGCTCTCCAGCAGGTCACTTCCCCTGCTATGGAAGTGCCCACAGGTTTTTATTTAACAGTTGCCTGTCATTAGAAGGTGTGACAGCAAGCAGTGTGTAGGGATCAGAGAGGGACAGAGACATCTTTGCAGTGTCGTGATGTGTTTTCCCCTCCAAGGGTTTTGGGTAGCACAAGCTGTGCCCAGAAGCCCTCCAAAGAGAGCTTTTCCAGCCTCTTTGCAACTCCTCGCAGAGAGGAGGGACTATATGGAAAGGCACAAGGGCCCCTGGCAGAGGAGAGATGCGCTGGCCACTGCACAGCTCTGCAAAGGCTCTGGAAAAACAGCCCGGAGGTCAGCGAGCTGGCTCAGCTCAGGGGCACCCCTCATTAGCAGGACAAGGGAGCTGAGTTAATTGGATTCCCGCAGCTCTGCAGCCTTGTGCACAGGCTCTGGGTTGCCTCTCCTCACCTCTTTCCATGTCTTTGCAGGGTGCATGGCTAACTTCCCTGCCTTGAGGCCATCTCTCTGCCTGCTCCTGAAGGTGCCAGCCTGAGCGCAGAGCCACCAGCCCACAGCTCCGGGCAGCAGTAACCTCCCGTGACAGGGGTCCTCAATGACTTCCCCCGTGGCTTGATCCCTCCTGAGACAGCTCAGGTATTTAAGAGCATGGGACTGCGTCCCCCTAGCCTTTCAGCATACCAAGGCAGGAACACGACGAAACACTCTTTCTCAATCCGTGCCCACAACAACTGTGAGAGCGTCTCCCAGAAAACTCCTTCCCTGTTTGAAGATGAAATGAAATCCAAATATCCGTGCTCTTCGCCCTTCTCCCGTGGAAGGCTCCGAGAGCAGAGGACGGCGTGTCCCCGGTGCGGCGCTTGTGCCCGGGAGGTGGCGACAGTCGCCTGCGGACAGCCCGCACCGCGCAGCCCCCGCGCCTCGCACCGCGCACCCCGCGCACACAAAGAAGCGTCCCTCCGGTGTGCAGCGCGCTTTTAACAGCAACACGTCGGGATGGAATCAATTTCCTAGGCACTAAAGCCAGATCACCCCCCAAAAAATCCCATTTAAGTGCCTGCCTACCATTCATTTCAACTCTGAAATACATCCGAGGGTCTCCAGATTTTAAAAGGAGAGTCCCAATGAAAGCCATACTCAGGAATCTGGTCTCGAAAGCAGGACTTAAATACTTGAATCGTTTAAACGCTCAGCTGTATTAGAGCTGATAGAGATAACTTTCAAAATAGCATTTGACTTAAAAAAATGTAGCTTATGAATACAAGAACCAGAATAGGCAGAGTCACATGAACACATACCATTATGGCACATATGAAAAGAAGAAAAGTGTTACCATCACTATTTAATAAATAGATGTCTGATAGAAGTCCTTCTATCAGACTTCTCATATTATTATTACTGTTATTGTTACTGTTATTTACCTCATATATGGCACCAGCTTACCCACTGGCTATGCTTCCCATGCTTGTGCTGTATGGTTTTACACTTTATATTTTGCATTTGGATGCTATCTATTCAGATCAGCTTTCTTTCTGGATATTGGCCCAAAACATTGTTCTTGGAAGATTTTATTTGATCCTCTAGTTCTATTGATGGATAGACAAGGCATAGTTCACCAAATCATTAAATATTCCTGCTTCTGACCATGTGCTTGCTATGTCCCAGTTCCTCCTCTCCATCTTGCACATTCTGCTTTGGTTTCTCTTTGACTGCCCATCTTTTAGCCTTAAGCTTTGTTCTCACTCATGGTTTTAACTATGTTGGCAATAGAAGAACTGATGGTCCCAGAGGTGTGAATCTAACAAATATGCTGACCCAATCCAATAACTTGCAGCTGTTGAAAGGATTAGTATGGTCCCCTCTCCAGGTCTGCATTCCTGCAGCCTCATCCTTTCCAGGTCTCGTGCTCATCTGACTGTGCAGGGAGCTGATTCAGCTCACTGGGTGGACAGAAAGTAACAAAGAGTAAAATGAGTATTTTCCGGCCACTTTAAAAATCTGAGAGTGTCTCAAGGAGGTGAAAAATCAGGCCCAGGCAGAAGGAGAGGGGCAGGATCAGGTTCCTGCACCTAGGAGAGAGCAGGAGAGAGCAGCACTGTCCTTTTCGGCTGGAGTAAGCTGTGTGTGAGACTGGCTCAGGCAGCTCATAGTCCTTGTCCTCAGTACAGCTCATAGCTGTAAATAACAGAATTAATACTCAGTGTTGCTGGCTGCTACCCTTTTATATTCCCTCAGGCAGCAAAGGCTGGGAAATGTTTGGTTTTGTTTCACTCCAGACAGATCAGAATAATCACACCCCATGACAGTGAGACCACAGAGAATATGTTGTCCCACCAAGCTGATACAACCCAGCTAGGCACGGGACATCCTGGCAAGCACTCACAAGCTTGCTCATAATTTCTCATGTGTTTTTTATAACTGAGTCAAACAACAAGACCCTGAGCCAGCTCTGGAAAGCCAAACCTGCCCTGGTCCTGCAGGTGGCTGACTCCAGATATCTGAAGGCCATGGTTTCCAACTTTTTCTCTTCCCTTGCAAGCTGTAAAGTTGGAATTAAAATGGAGGAAACCAGCACTCTGTTTATCACATTTCTAAATCTGATAGTTCATGCACCGTCTGCAATGACATATTTTATTGAACTGGAAAACTGGTGCTTCCTAAATTATTAGTCATTACAGATGTTATTAATCCTTTGGGTTAGCAGTGGGAAAAATACTATTTCAGGGAAGCAAATACTAGCTCCTAAATTAAAGAATTCTGCAGTTTTTGGTCACCATCTTAAACATCTTGGAGTAAAGCTGCTTCACATTCTAGAGTTGTTCAGCCTTATGTTACACCCTCAAACAGAGAGTGACCCAGTAAGATTTTTAATAGCAATAGAGCAACTATGCTTTGAGTGTAACATTTCAGCCCTGCATTTTGAAGTTAAGCACTTTGGTTACTGAATGTGATCCCTGTGCATCTCATCCATCCCAAGCTGACCTGCCTCTGTTAGGTCTTCAGCTAGCCTTTGAATCATGAGCCAAAATCCGAATCTTAAGGAAAGAGAAAGCAAAATAAAGTGACAATTAACTTACAACATGAGGATATAGGTACGCTGATAGCCAGAATGATCCAGGCAATGTCCATCTTGCTGAGACAGATGGTTGCTCTGTGCTGGGGTTTATCCCCCTCGGTGACATGAGAGATGTTTCCTTGCACCCCTGGTTTCCAGGTCCCGGCAGGAACCAGTCTGTTCAGGAAGTTCCCGGTGGCGGTGGAGCCCGCTGTGGAAGTGGAGCTGGACAACCTCGTGGCAGGTGCTGAGGAGAGAGCACTGCCCGGTGACGTGGCATTGGTCACCAGGCCGTGCTGCGTCGGAGTGAGTCCCTCGGGTTCTCCCGCTGCTGGGGACGAGATGCTGACATCAAAACTGGTCTGAACTGAGTGACCAGCTGCTGCTGTTGCAGATCCAGAGCCAGCAAACAGAGGGACGTTTGTACTGAGATTCAAGGTTACCCAAGAGTTGTTTTTGCTCAGCATATCCCACACGCCATAGCGGGTGGGTTTAAAAGGCACCGACACTGCTTCAGGATCAGTTGATGGTCCAGCAGTTGTGGTGGCAAAATCTGCCTCCTGCACTACTACCTCGGTCCCATCCCCTCGCTCTGCTTCCCTAAGGCTTCCCGAGGTGCTGCCGTGGGGAGAAGGGTCTGAGTGTGTAGTTCTTGCCATCCCCGTTCCATTTGGATCACTGGATGCTGTGGTCTGGGACTGAAACGGGTGGTCTGTGAAAGGGCTCCTCAGGGTAGGGAAGGGAGAGTGCAGGGTCGTCTTTAGGTAAGGCTCTGACGACTCTGAGAAGTTGCCTTTGAAAACCTGGAATATTTTCCCCTTGGGGCGAGACTGTCCCGAGTACAAAGCACTCTGGTTGTATAAATGATAAGTTTCCTTCTCGCCGATGCGAGGGCCACTCTCTTGCTCTTGCCCAGTGGAAGGGGCTTTCTCCACCAGGCTGATGGGGTGGGACATGGCTTGAGCAGACGTGGGAAGGGGCTCTGCCGTGTGGTGGTCTTTGTGGTGAGGTATTGTTCCCATGGCTGTGACGGTTGTAGTGTTCATCGGGAAGCCCTGAGAGGAGGAGACAGTGGGAGACAGTACCTGAACAGAAAACACCAGCTCTTCTGTCAGTGCCAAGATCAGTAGAACACCTGAGGAAAAAACACAAAAAGAGGGTGAGATACTGGGGAGGGACCAGTGGATGGGGATGGCATGGCTTGTGAGTCTGGCAGGAAGGAATACCTTCCATGTTTTGCAAAGGACAGAAGAGTTAGCATCCAACTTTGTTGGCTTCTCTGTCAAAGTAGGAAGAGAAAGACAAATCTGCAGGAGCTGTGGTGACCCCATGGCCATGAGAGCAATGAGCAAGATTACAGGGAATTTCTGTGGCAAAGACAGAGAGGAGCTTGCAGTATCACCTCATGTGGAGCTTTAAAGTGCCATAGGCACGCGATTTCCCTGGAGAAGCTAAACAGCATCCTACATTTCAGGGGCAGAAACAACAGACATGCCCACTTGCTTTGTGGCCAGGAGGTGTCCAGATGAATGTCCATATCATTATGGGAAACCTTAGTCTGCTCACTCCTTTGGCCACAAACCCCTAAATTTGGCTGCCTCCAGTCTTGGCTGCCATTAAGCAATCTGTTTTTTGAAAGAGCAGCTGCTTAGGCCTTGCTGAAAATTAGGTCAAGAAGGGATGTCTGATGAGAGGGCTACCTGGGTTATGCATGCTGTGCTTTACTTAGCGACTTCAGGAAATCTATGTCAAAATGTCAAAAATGTCGAATGTCAAAAATTAACAAGAAAACACAGCTATCCAAGCCATTTTAAAAAAACATTGTGATTATTGTGATCTAGCACAACTGCCCTTCAGACCCCTATAGCAAAGTTTGCTTTTAGCCTGTTCAGTGCTCACATGTGCTGTGGGGTTGGATGGTATGAAATTTGCCTCCCACCTCCCTCAGTGGTGCACATCATTTCACGAGGTGCCAAATTCACACCACTGGGAACATCAATTCTTTCATTTATTCCTAGTTCAGATAATGGAGGTGGGCAGCTGCAGCAGCATAAGCCTCCCCGGGATGCAGGGCTAATACGCCAGTAGTTAGCATGACCTGCAGGGACCACATCAATCACACGTCACCATTTCCATATGTTGAAGTTGTCGAGTGTAATGTGGATCTCTGCTCACTAGGAAGCACATGGAATAAATCCATTTTGCACAGTCCACTGAGCATCGTCAGATGGCACCATTAGCACTGTGCTAGTGTGAATTTCAACCAGCAGCATCGAGGTGAAAAATGTTGTCACGGTCTCAACAAATCAGGCACATGAGTTCATCAAAACTACAGGACTCCAAACTGGGTGATGGTCACCTTCCAACTAGGACTGTGGAGTGTCTCCATGCCCCCTTCTCTACCCTTCCTAGCTGGCCAGGTTTCTCCATGAGTGTTGTTATGCCATTTAGTTCTACACTACTTAGGAATGTCTGTTATGGGCCAAAGGAAGACAGGGACTTGGAAACTTAGAGATCTCTGATTAGGTGTCTGCTGGCCCTGATTCTGTTCCATGTTGGGCAAATGCAAATGTGATGAAATGTGTTTATTCTGAATCCTGAGCATTGTTCACACCCATTTGTGATCATTGCAATGCATGTAGCAAAAACTCACCACAGGAGCAATATCTTGTCCTCTTACCCAGCTAAATGTTCTACTTTGATCACTAACCATCATTTCTGAACCAGAGCAGTGCAGAGCTGTGCAGCCAACAAAATTCAGCTCATCTTGCCCCCAACAGCCTCCTGTTACTTGAAAGAGCATCCAGAAGATGAAAACACTGACTAAATAACATGGTGAGAGCCAATTACAAGTAATACACTTTCCACTGCCTGATGCTAAAATTAGATTTTTTTTTTTTTTAATTTCTAGAATAAATATCTCTGCCAAATAAACCATCGGCTGGGGTACTGCTTCCCGGCTCCTAGCCAGCCACAGACAGTATGCTCTTAGCAGAACACCTATTCAAATTAAAAACCATGAATTCTGTACACTGAGATGCAACCAGGAGAGCAGATCGGGCTGCACCCATGGAACATCACTCTTGGAAACGAAAGGCAGGAGCTATCTTCACATTTTTGGCAGCTCTTATTCTGAGGTCAAGGTCAAAGCAGATATTCTAGTGTCCATATGGCTAATATTTCATGCCAAGACAAGTTGCTGCCACAGAACAAATTCAAAGAGGAAAGGATGACGATTTATTTTGGATTTGGTGTGTGGAGATAATGCTCCAGGAAACTTTGGGCCTGCTATTCTGAGCACACAAGATAAAGTGTGTTGGCAGATATTAGGAGATACTAGATTATAACGATTGTAATGCCTGCTAGAACTTCTTTATGTTCTTTGTGTAACTACTTTCTCTCACACCTCACACACAAAAAACCATCACTACTGGATTAATGTTTTTCTCCAGCATATTCCTAAAGGAATAAAGTTGTCAGCTTTTCTGCATATTGTGCCCTGGGGTTAGAAACCCTGATCTTCTGCTGAAAACTCACCTAATATCCATCTCCACTTCCTGAAATACTGATAAAGCTGAGGCTTGCTGTTAGAAAGATTTATAGTCTCTCTGGGGCAATCTGTCGTGGTAGCAGGTCACCACACATCTGGCATGGGAAACCAGATGCATTTAGCTCATATCTTTTGGTGGCTTGTAAAGCATGAATAAATATTTATAGGAAATACTACATCAAAAGTAATTTCTCTGACAATAAACAATAACTCCCATGACATTTGGCCATCTCAGATTGTGACAGTCAGGTTTTGCTCATCTGCCACGCTTGCTTTAACAGCCTCTGCAGAGCCACTGTGGCCCTATAAGCTACAGCTTCTTAGGATTTTTTTTCTGCTGGCTGGATGGACCACAGTAATTCCTTCAGTAACCACCAGAGCTAATCTGTGCTCATAACTACTGAAAAAATATTCAGTTTAGCATATCGTTGTAAAAATAGCCAGTGCTGTATATTTAGAGAGAAACAGCTGATGATAAGGACTTCACAGTGGGTTTTGTTGGCCCTTTTAAGTAGAATTAATTTGCTGGAAAGCAAAAGTAAAGCTGGATTTGGTATTTTTAGACGCTCTGCATCATCACCCAAGCAAGCTCTGTCTGAATTTGCAGTGACTTGATTGCCCAGAGCTCCCACTTACTTTTTTATCATTGAGGGTATGCAAAGTCTTATGAAGTGGAGCTCTTACTGAAGTCCCTGATACTGGACTGCCCTTATTGACAACTTTGGCTTAAGTCTAGGAAAATGATATTCTGAATTTCCCTACTAAGGTGTGGAAGGCATTTGTCCCAGAAATGGACTTACCCAACACCTCTGAAGTTCTTCCCCTCTCTTCCCTCTGTCTGTGCTTCACAAATGCAGCTGCACTAAGGTGGGCCATGGTGGGTACGATGCCAGTTGTCCCCTGGTGCCTCAGATCACCTTCAATCCCACTACCACTGAAAGGGAGCCTTCTGGTTGCTACCAAGTTCTCCTGGCCAAATTTTGATACCCCAGGTGAGATAGCAAATGCTCCTGTTTAATTCAAATTGCAGTCCTGCAGTCTTTGCCAAAATCCTTCATTTTTGGCTGCCTAAGACTTTTAGAACTGATTTTACTTAGAGGATGAGCCTTTTGGAGTAAGGACTGGCAGTCCTTATGATCTGCTGACATAATAATAATACAGACTGATTTAATCACATTATAGCAAATAATATTTTCAAAGGTCAGCTCACACCATTAGGTTTTTTCATAAGGGGCCATTTCTAAGGTGCAGGAGCTCAGGGCCAGAACAGGTCAAACTGGTTTGTCTTTTAAATGCTGTGTGCCAAATTCACACTTTTGGAACCTAATTTTATGGCCACATTAAAACCATTCAACCCTAATAAGAAGGCTGATTGACCTGACATCTCTGTGGTGTGAACTGTGGGTGTGATTCTATGGTCTTGCATAGTGCACAGTGCACCAGGAAGGGCATATTAAGTACAAAATGAATTAACTCAAGGATCTCTGAAAATGAATTAACTGTGATCTCTGAAACACAGCAGAGTGACAACAGAATGTACACAGAGGGTGCTGATGTGCATTTAGCCATAAAAACTCCTTCCTGACATCAACACAGTGCAATGGTTCAAATCCCAACAGGATCTTCCTGCAGTGCTTCTTCCCACTGTACACTCACAGGAGGAGCCCAGAAATGGTGTGTACAGTTGTGTATGTGAAGGAAATGAAGCAGTTCCTTTACACCAATGTTTTAAAAGACTGTGATTTATGTCTTCAAGAAGTCTCAGAAAAGTCTGGGATTAGAAATACTTCAATTTCCTCAACTATGAAATCCTCAGGGTTCTACTGCTTGGAAACTTCCTTGTGACCCTTTTATTTGCACACAAGTGGCAGAACTGTGTCTCTCCTTAACAGAAAAAAATAAGCAGTTCAGGCCTCAGCAGCTTATGTTCTTTGTTTTATCTCAGGACCTCGGGTGGCTCCGCTAGGAGCTGGTGTCCTGGCACAGGACAGCATTAAAAGGTTTCCCTCAGGAGTTAACACTGCCTGGTGCTGCAAGGGACACTTGATGGGCACTTTGAGAACAGCCTTTTTGCATGACATGGCAGAGCAGGCATGTGGCTGTCGAGTCAGCTCATGCGTTCAGCCTCCCTGGGGCACCCCCTTTAAACACCACAAACTTATGTAACTCCCATTCTAAAGCCTGTGGAAAGGTTCCCAATGACTTCAGCAGGCTTTGGATAAAGTCCTAATTGCCAGAGATACAGTGGAAACTTTTGAGCTGCACATTTACATTTTCTAGAGCAAATGAACATGCACAACTAGCTCAGTCTGGTGTTTGACCCCTTCTGGCCTCTGCTACCTTGGACCTTGCAGCAAGACAAACAGAGCCAGCCTGAGCAGTACTTGGCAAACATTTTTGCTCTAGGAAGTCAGGAAGAGCTTTTTGTGCAGAGACCTACTGCTGGACTCATTATTTCGGACTGCCGAGGGCAAGGAAAGCAACGGGAACTGTCCTATAAAGGACCCATTATCTACAGACCCAGGGCTTAGGTGCACATGGCCACAGTGTGGGATACTGAAGCCTCTCCGTGCCCCTGTCTTCACTTACTAATAGTGAGAGAAGATTGTGCAAAACCTCTTCAAAGCAACAATGGTGTTATTGTTGTAAAAAAAGCTTTCTTCTCAACACTAATAACTTCTCATGGGTCTCTCAACAAACCTAAAATGTTACAGGGAGCAAAACGAATCTTTAATAGATGGAAACTGTGCACAAAGTGTGTATTATTACTTCTGTTACGGTCATTTCTTTGTAGTCTGTCTAAGCAATACGATTTTCACTCACAATAAAGCAGCCTTTGTACAAACAAAGAGTTAAGCAATTTTAATCTCCATGATTGGTGGCAGAACTGAGGGAAAAAAAGTAGGTTACTCTGCATAGAAATTTTCTCTTCCCTGGCAGTCTATCTGTTATGCCAGAAGTCCCAGATATTAACTTACAAGTTATTGTCTGTTTTCCCTGGTAAGTATTAGACGGAGTGATCACCCCAAACTTCAGCACACAAGCATTTGGTAAAATGTAGGGAATGAAACACATGGAGTAACAGCTCTCTTTGCAGTAACATTAAACAGCATCAGCAGAAGCTCTGGAAATCACATGTACAAAAACAAATTAAGCAGCACTTGCTGACACTCCCTGTGCAACAACAGTAACAGCACTTATGGTTTTCATGTGGCAAGCAGTCCCGGTCCTCCAAACATACATAAACATTGCAGACCACTACTACAGCCTTAAAATGCACTTAAACCACAGACTTTGAGAGAGTGAGCCTGTGAATCAAAATTAATTTCTGGCCCTCCAGAGAGTTAAACAATGGGTAATACAAAAAAGAACAGTGTCGTGCAGTCACAGAGCAAGCAGTTCCCAATTCATTCTCACTCTGCACTAGAGACTCAGAGATATTGTAGCAATAGGTGCTTTAGAAAGCACCTATTTAGAACCCCTACTCAGCTAAATATATATGGATATTGGAGCTATTCAAGCTTGTGAAAAGGCTTACTGACAATCAGGGCAACAGTAATTACTGAGAGGAGGGTAATAAAAAGAAAGAGCCTGACTCTATCTGATTGTTCAAGGTAAGCACTTACCTGAAAATATCATTTGGACTTGTCAGCAGACATCCTCACCTGCTCACATCACAAGGATTTGGAAGCTTCATCCCTCAGCAGAAAAAGGAAAAATACATCTTCTCTCTAATGAGGCAGTTGCACGCAGGAGTTGCTGTTATTGTTGGAACTGGTTTGAAGGAATGGGGACAGAGACAGCCCAGGCAGGCGTGTCTTGCAGGGCTGTGCAGCGAGAGGGCTCACTCCTTTATGGAGTACCTTTGCAACTGCAAGGCAAGATTACTTACTGAGCCAGTCCCCCTCTCTGCCAGAAGATCGAAGGGCTGCTTGGTATTCCAGCTTGGTTTCCCATCAAGTCCAGATACAGTTTGTCTGACACGAGTCTATTCAGATGCCAGAGGATTGCTGGCAGTTCTCGTTTTCCGGGAACAAAACAGCAACAAGCACCCCAGCTGCATGCCCTTGTGAGGCTGTTCAGTCCCTGTTTCAAGGCAGAGTGCCCTCCCTCCAGAGCAGTGCTCAGCTTTTTGTGTGTGGATAGATTTTACAGATCTACCTCCTGCTTCTGCACCTCCACCAGACATTCCACTTATTCAATTATCTCTAATGATATTAATATTCCTGTCAGAGGAAAATACAGGGAATGAAATAGTGATCATCCTCTCTCCTTCTCCTTCCCTGGCATCATAATGCATGCTCTGTATTTTATTTCTTCACTCCTCAGGGGTGAATGGGCAATTTCAATTTGTAACCGTAAAGAAGCCCACAGATCCTGTGATTACTGAAGTCATAATCTTGCCTTCCTTCTTCCATTTATTCTATTTTTTTCTGTTTCTTTCTGTCTCTGGCATGGCCAGGTGTCTGGAAGGACACTCTGCCTGGAGAGCACAGAAATAAGCCCTGAGCAGCAAAATACCAATCCCTCAAAAGTCACAGAGAAATGTTAAGAGAGCAACAAGTTGGGGGCTTCATGAGAGTTTTTGATTCAGAGGTCCCATTGCATCCAGGGGTGCTGCAACAGCCCAAGCAGTTTGTTACATGGGCTCCTCGCAAAATTAATTCCTAATATCTTTCTAGAGAGAACAAATTTTTTCATCTCTCTTACCATACCAGGTGAGAACATCCTAATTTTTTTCAGACTTTGGATATAAGCATATTGCCACCAGACTTCTTTTTAGACACTGTGGCCAAATCTGTAAGAAATTATGTTGTGACAATAGGTTTGAGATTTGGCAGCACTAGCAGCTATGAGGACTGTGACAGTGACCCCAGTGGTGATTTTTGGGGAAAAAGTCCCTATCAGGAAGAGCAGGCAGATGTATATATCACAAGTATATTTTATCCCCAGTTACACAAACTCTGTCTTCACAGCCATGATAATTTCAATAAGGACATGGAAAAACAGAGTACAAATAATAATTTAAGGTCTGTTTTGCATTTCTGTGCTTTTGTGATGAATGCTCCTTTTCTCCCTGCCATTTTCAGTTCACTTTTTGCCCTTACTGTTCCCAGTCTGAAGGTTTTTCTAAATAAAGATATTTAGTGCATTATTAAAAAAAAAAAAAAAGGTCCTTAAAAATATCAGCTTGTTTAGCAGTCTCTAGAACTCGGGGCTGATTAAGAGCTTGCTGCTGAAACAATGATTTAGCACGAAGCTGCAGCTGGCGTAACAAGAGAACCATGCCACGTATTTTAACCTTTACTGGGGGATTTGCCACATCTGTAAGTAGTAATTCACCACAGATTTCTTCCCCGTGTGCTGTCATGGATGGAAACATATGGCCCAAAACTGCAAAGACTGTAGTTTGGAATTTCAGATGAAAACTCTTCATAAAGACAGAGGCTCTGTGCATTCCCTTGTCCAAAACCATACGGAACAAACCAAAAATAATTTTAAAAGCACATGAACATTCCTTGGTCTGACAGCTCCCCCCTCACACAAAGCTTGTCCTGCCCCAGCTTTGCAAATGCACATCCCTTCCTTTCCAGCCTTGACTTGGCAGCAGTTTTTGTTGGCAGGATGCTGTTGCCAAGGGAGACAGAAAGGATGTGCAGCTGGTTTTTCTTTCACCTGCACTTAGTGCTACTGATCCTATTTATGTTACTGCAGAACCTTTGGCTTCTAAGAGACCTACCATCAATGTCACCGGACCTTTTGAAGAGTTTTGACAATGACACAAATAGCTGTGGCCTCTGACGAAAAGCTTGAAATAGGACTTTGCCAAAGAGAGGATGTAGTTGGTCTCACTGATGCTAACTCAAGCCAGGGTATCCATTTCCCAAGCACTGATAAGAAAGGGGAAGGGAGGATAAAAAGCCATGTGAAAAAGATTTTTGAAAACTCCCCAAACAGTGAGTGACTTCACATATGTAAAAGTTACATGCTTACTCTAAGGTAGCCACGGCTCTGGCAGGCAATTCACTCCATCCAGAGGCTGACAAGTACCTCAGAGAAGGACATCTCTTGCCAGTAGCAAAAGAAGTCTCATTAAGGATGATGTGTTTTAACTTGATGTCCATCCTTCAGGTGATGGAAACTAGGCGAGAAGAATCCCACCTCATACCCCTCTACCTATTTAGATTGTATCATCATAAAGCAAACCACGAAGGGATAAATAAAAGTGATGTTTGAAAAGGTGAAATGCAGTTCCTGTATTGTGATAGTTTCCAGGAGATGCAATACCACTGATTTGGACATTCAGAACCAGTTTTTACAGAACACCAAATGAACAACAAGCTTTATAGAGCAACACTTCATTGGCATAAAGCATGGACTAGAACAGGGCCTGACAGCTTTTCCATGGAGATGCATTAGGAAGCATTTTTCTTTCACATATTAGAGGGTAAGTAGGCAAACACTAATTCAGCTGAAATTGGAGCTGCTGCCTCTCAAAGAAACAGCACACTATGGATCAGCTGCTCCTGGCCCCTGCAAGACAAGGTGTCTGGTGCCTAATGAACTGCAAAGTGATGGCTAGCATGAGGAAGTAGGAGCCACTTCTTCATGCATAAACCTTTTTCCAAAAACACACAGCACTTGGGCCTGCTAAACTCCTTTCAAAACCCTTCCACTTGCTGTTAGAAGCAACCAAATCTAAGGCATTTGATTCCAGCACCAGATTATCTGTCTTTTCCAAACCTAGTTTCTTCAGGACTAAGCCTTCATCCCGAAGTAATTTACACTGACTTACCTATCAATCAAGGATGCTTATTCTAGACTCAGGATACTCTTTCATTACAGTCATTTCAAGTTGTCTTTTCTAAGGAAACTTTTAAAGGAACAGACCCTGTCTATCCATCCTCTATCCACCCTAAGTCTATCTTTCCCACTAACTCCTGATCCATGGCTGATTTCAAATATTGTAACACATTGTATGACAACTGGTGAGGCAGAGCAGCACACCCCACTCTGGATCCCTCTGTTTCGATGGTGCAGAGCTGCTTCTCCTCTACTTGCAAAAGCTGTGCATAAATTCTCCAGCTGCAGGTACAGAAACACTGATACTGCAGCCAGGAGGGATGCTGTAGTTATGCACAGGCTGACTAGCTCCTGTAAACCCTGAAGGTATTTCTGTCATTTCATCTGTTCACTGAAAGTAATTTGGATGATTTATTACTCATGCCCCTTTCAAACACATTATTACTTCCAAGTGCCTGGTTATCCTTGTGGTTGATCTCCAATGAGAGCTGGTAATGAGGAGCTCACACTGATTTGTTATATGAGCAGGTAAGACGTAATTAGAAAGTAATTACTATATTTACCTGCAGGAAAGCTTTTTTCTGATTTTTTGATCATTTCCAGTTGAAGGAAAAGGGGCACTGCCTCAGAGTGAGTAAATGGGCAGGGGGCATGGGAGGATTGTGCAGGTTATTTATGGTCCCAGTTTATCATCTAGGCAAGCGAGAACCAAACCAAGTCAAGATCAAGGGAGTCAGCATTTCCTGTATGGGGGTCTGAGGACTGGTTTGGGGATACAAAGGGTCAGATGTAAACAGGAATTATTCAAAAGGTGGAATTGGGATATTATACGGAGTGAAAGTTTCCATGTCCAGATTTTCTCCTGGGAGAACAGCACAAGCATGTAAGGTTGTGCTCTATTCAGTCAGAAAGACTGTAACGTGCTGCTTTTATCATCTGATTTTATTTTCTGCTGGATTTTATAGGCTAGCAAGGCCTCTGGAGTGGATGTAAGGTTGCTAGGGAAAGAAGTGAGCTCTTACTTTTCATTTCTGTTCATCTTTCCTGCAGACTAGTGACAGCTTTCCTTTGGCTTCTGGGAAAAGAGTCCGTACTGCCTCTTTGCAGGCTTGAATCGAACCCAGCTTCAGCTGAAGCTGATTTCAGAATAACCTGGATGCTCATCGCAGCCCATCTGCTCTGAGCCACAAGGGTGCTCTGTGAGCTACTCTCCAAGGAGCTCTGCTTGTGGCCGGAGGGGGTCAGCAAAGCCCCCGCAGAGCAGAAAAGCAGAAGTGCTTGTCTGGAACTCTAGAATGTCAGAGGTGCATGTTGCATTAGGACATACTAAGATAAAAGGGGAAGATCTAATTCCCTTCTTGAAAATATCAGCTGCTCGCTGCAGAGATGAAGAATGGGGTTTTTGCTCCATTAGGTGAATTGCAAGATTGCACAGGTATTGGGATATGGATTTTTTGCCATGCTTTGAAGCTGGGTATTGGTCTGGAAGGAATGATGGTTCAAGTTGGTGTAGTAAATCATATGTACTTATAAGTAAGGTCATAGCAGGAGCTGGATATAATTTCTGCTAATGAGAGCAGGACTCCACTGCCATTATTTCACTCTGTTACTGCTTCTGAATTCGATTCAAGAGGTGGAGATATGCAATATCATACACAAGGAACAGGAGGGTGAGATGACATGGTGACACAGTGTATCTGATTAGTCAGGGGATCAGTAATTTAAATGAAAATACACGTGAAGTTAGGAAGAGGATCTCACTTTATAAAAATACACTCTATCAACTTTGCAGTTCATTCACTTCTGCAATTCCTATTTGCTATTCAGCATGAATGCAGTTACACAACGAAGTAAAATGTTTCAATGTTTCACCTTTCTATGTGGATAGCCTCTTTTTACATGCCTGTTTACATTAAAAAGAAATAAAAGATCCATTACCAACACGTGTGTGCTGCTTTGGAACGCAGTTTTGAACATGTGTTGGTCTTGTCTTTTCACAGGAATATATTGCATGTCTAAAGCATCATTTACATTCAATGATATAAGTGTTCATAGTGAACTAAAGTCAACCTGCCTTACACATGACAGGCTGGCACTTGACACCATCAACAGAAAAACTTCTTGGAATTACAGCAATAATAATGTGCAGGCTCCCTATTGCAGCATTATTCACACAGTACTTTACAGGTAAGATATTTTATTTGTCTCTCCTTTCTGGTTAAACCTGCCTCTATTTATATTCAGGAGAAAATTTACTTCACCCATTTCTGAAATGTCATCACCTCCACACTTAATTTTATTTTGGAAGGAAATTGGACTGACAACCCTAACAACTTCTGATTATTCACAGAACAGCCCTTGTGAAGAGATTAAGTGTACCAGCTTTTCCATGTTGCCCTGTCAGCACACAGCCCTTCGGGGATCTTCTCTTGATGTGAAAGTTAGCTCAGCCTCAATGCTCATTCATCCTTGACTTCTGTTTCGTTAATACCAGTTATGTTGTTGGTGATACGACGTGGACATCTTATCTCTCTTCTTTCCCCTCCAGAAACTACACTGGGAGCCTCATTTCATTGCAGTCAGGCTGTAACATAGTTTCCAAAGCACAGTGCTTATTTTTCAGCTACTGCTGATGGGAACTGGCATCAGAAGGCATAATAGAGGGGTGGCTGCTCTCCTATCTCTCCCATGCACCATCTCCCCTCCAAGAGCACAGCGGATGTGCAAAGCTGAGCAGCACCCTTGGATGGCTACCAAGAGTACCAAGTGCTCAGACACCTCTGCTCTTACAGCACATGGGTGTCCCATGCTGAGAAAGCACTGCAGGAGCCAAGGGCTGAGGTGCTTGTCCTAATGCTTTACTGGGAGATGTGCCTCTGCCCCGTGACCCAGCTGCTCTGCTCTTGAAGGCTATTGGTTCTTTTTCTGCTGGGAATGCAGAAATGCCAGCCATGGAACAGGAACATTGGATTTCTGGTAGTGTCAGTGCCTACCTCAGTGGCAGCACCTGGCTTCACTGCATTGCTTGGGCCTCAGAGAGGGCTTGAGGTTTTCTGGCGCATTGGCAACAAACTTCCAACACAGCTGTGGGTTGTTTCCTTAGAAACAATGCAAGTGCAAACATACCCAGAGGTGCGTTTGGAAAGGCAAATTCATCTCTGAAATAGATAATAACATGTTTTTACTGCCTACACTGCTCAGTTCCAGGCTTTCCTTGGTCTGGACTTAATTTATTAATATGCAAAACATAATCTTGAAACTAGGGCGCAGCAGAGCTGTTGACAAATGAAGAAATCTCTGTTCAAGCACTTTCAAAGAACTACAATTAAGCATCACTCGGAGTCCTCAACAGACAGATGTTGGAAGGGCTGTGTGGCAGTCAGACGTTACATTCCCGCGAAATGCAATGATAATACTGACACAAGTGTCTTGTCACACTTTTGCCTTATTACATTTTCCCCCTCTCTCTCTTTTTAAGCATTCTCAGCTGTCATTGTACCCGAACAGTAAAATCACTCCCACAGTAAAGTGCAGTATCAGAACGCAATTCTGTTTGGAGACAGAGCACTAAGTGTGGCACATCAGTTCAAGCTGCAGGAGAGCGTTTGTCCTTGCATTAGCATTATCTACCGTGGCTAAGAGAATCTATTAGCAACAGCCTTAGCAAAGGTCAGGACACCAAGGGGAAGGAACATTAAGAAGAATTATACAAAGGACATAATTTTAAGTGCAGGGTTTCCACCCTCTTCAATATGAGTTCAAGGGGCTGGATGGAAATAAATAACAGAAGGCTTGCTTGGAATTCCACCCGTTGATTGCAGTGTCAGGAAAAGTCCCCTGGGACTGATGGTGGCTTCTGCTGCACCAGCGTAAATCCAGGACAACTCCTGTGCAATTAGGAAGATTATTCAACATACAAATGACTCTCAGAGGAGAACATAGGAAACACTAAATGAACCTGAAGAAGCAAAACACAGTTGGGAGTTGAAGAGCAGTGACCAAAGTAGGAGTAAGAAATAATATGAAGATTAGGGGCAATTAAGAACTGCAAGAAGTAGACAAAGGAGTGGAGAGGCTCATTTGGTTCTCTTCAAGTCTGGGTGCTGGGTGGACCATCTGAAGCCATCATGATAGCTTAGCACAATCTTGGTTGGGTGCTTAATTTCCCCCTTTACCTTGTTTGTTGGAAATCAGTGTTTAAGTCAAATAGGAGATTTGAATAAAGCTCAAGTACTTGAATACCAAAGATGTGGAAAACAGCTGGTTAGCCCAAGATTACTTACAAACAGTAACTTGTATATAGTGGCTAAAAACAAGTGATCTGGCAGGAACCGAGGTCAGTGGCTGAAATCCCTAAGATAAAAGGAAACCTGCCTAAGATTATATCTTCATGCAATCAGAATCTGGCTTCTTGTTTTGAGCTCTGCCTCAGAAGGGCACTGGAGAGAGAGTTGCTTCCATTTGATGTCAGTGGCATCACCCACGTGCCAGGCATGCATGATCACACTTTGCTGAACTGGGACCAGGGTGGGAGCAGGCAGATAAAGCAGGGGGAGCAGCAAAATTGACATATACCTCTGCTGCTACAGGCCTAAACCACAGAAGAGCTTTGGCAAGATGTACAGAACACAACTCTTTATGGAGATACATTGCTTTCCCATTCCTCTGTGCTTATTTACTATATATTTATTCAAAAGTGGCCCTGCTGGGAGCTGCTCCTGCATGCTCACTCACTGTCAATTACGTTGCCAGAAACACAGCAGCACCCTACAGCAACGTTTCTATTGCATTACAACTATTTCCTTAAGATGACCTTGGGTCCAAGTTATTTATCAGACGTGTAATAAAACAAAAAGAGGAAAAAATGACACAGCAACAGTTTGCAATGATTTGTTTGTGAAGGTGGTATGATTTGAGCTTGCAAATTACAGGCAAGCACTTTGTGCTTGCTATGGTAATATAAAGCATCTCTTACTCAGAGCTCCATGTCAACTTCCGCCTCTGTCTAAATTAATGCTTCCAATTAGTCCTGTTTTATTGTGCATCCATCACAGAACGTTTGCTGTTTGGGCTTTGAACAGAACAAATCCATATACTGGTAATTATGAAAAAATACATTTTCTAAGACACAAATGTTCCATATTTATCAGCAGTGCTGTGGGTGCTTTACAGGCTATTTTTCTGACATATTTTTAATTTCTACAGTCAGATTAATCTTTGGGTTTAGTTACTAACTGAAGTTCAAAGGCTGTATAACTTCACACTGGCTTCAGGCTTGGCTACTTCATTTTTTCAGCACATCCCTTGAAAAATCATCAAGCTACCACGCATGTGTCCACGGCACTAACTGATCTTCCAAGCTACGTGGCACTTACCATGCAGGAGGAAAAAAATATCCAGACTTATTCCCTGAAATTACATCATATTACCTTACTTATCCAGTGCTGTTTCCAAACTTTCCCTCTTTTCATACGTGAAATCTTTGGCACAGGTGAAAAATGTATGGGGAATAGTTTAGAAAGGACTGAAAGAAGGGTAAAAGGGAAGAATGTACCCAAGGCACAGACCAAAATTATGGTTCCCTAATAAGCCTGTGGTTTCAAGAGACATATAACTGTCACAATAATTATTTAACAGGGCTAAAACATTTCAGGTTTGGAGTCAGTCCAGAGGTGATATTTCCAGAAGAGAGGAGGAGAAGGAGTGATGCAAGGCTTTCAACCTTGAACTGAAACAGAGGCAGTGCTGTCTCTGCTCACTCACTGGGGTCTTGGGACCAGCTGGACACAAACACCCTTTCACCTCTGGAGCAGCTGCTCTTGGCAGAGCATGATTAAAGGGGGAATATGATGACAATTCTCACAAGCTAGTTTAAAAATGATCCCTGAAAACAAAAGAGATATTTATATTTTATATGGAGTTATTGGAAAGCAAAATATCTGACACCAAGCTTTTATCTGAGCAAGAGATTTTAGGTGATTCTTGACTGCCCAGTCACTTATATAGCATCTCTGGAGGCACAGGAAGAGCACAGCCTCCCTCAACAAGACCCTTCTGATATACGAGGACTGTCTGCCTAGCACTGAATTATCTTAAGAGCTCTATCATGCTGCCTATGATGGAGCTTGATGTGAGTGTAGGACAGGGATGGGAAGGAAGGGAAGAGGATGCAGCTGGAGAGCTCTGCTGTGTGGTTTCTGGAATGGCAGCAAAAGAGATGTGCCCAAGGGCAGGCTGAGTCACTTTGCAGAAAGCTGCTGCGCTTCATTGCTGCTTGAAAGGGAAACATTTTAAATCTTGCTCCCTTTGTGGCTCCCAAACAACAACTGTCTGGTGAGAAAGAGAGAGCATCACAAGCTCTGGGGCCAGGCACCAGATGCACATTGCATCAGGACTTTTCTGCTTGCTGCCATGCAGCCCATATGGGACAAAAATCACAGGGAAAGCTTAGCAGGCATGAAGCCAGCAAGTTGCATCAGAAATTATTCTTTAAAATCCTTTAAGTTTTAATGAATATTCACATCTTTCTCTACAGCAGGCTAAAACTTTTCCTGTGTGATTCCATGGAGGCTATTTAACTCTAGAGGGTGTTAATTATTCACAAAATGTGGAGGTAAAGAACCAGTGGAACACAGCTCTCTGGCCACATGGATGGATGAATGGATGGATGAATGGATGGATGGCAGAGGCTCATTTGGCTTTCCCAGCAGCAGGCTGTGGTGTGAGCAGGTCCCACCTAAACCTTCATTTTTAGTTCCTGGCCCAGGCAACACACATATCAACTGTCTTGCAGGTTCTGTAGAGTAACAGACCTGACCCTGAGCTCGTGTGAGTCATCCGACCCTACTGAAACACAAAGGACACTGCCAAGCTGGAGCCATCCAAGGGGCTGGCTCTGTAGTTGGACAGCTGCAAGGCCAAGAGCACTCTATCATTAGCACACCCTTAGAGCCAGCAGTGCAGAGTGACCCCTCCAGAGCTCCAGTCTCATCTTGGTGCCACAGTCCATTACCAGGATCATGTCAGTGCATGCTTCTCCCTACACCTCCCTCCTGAGACAGTGCTGCCACTGGCCTCAAACAAATAAGCTGATTGCAAGAGGGAAGAAAGGAAAGGGAGGACACAAGCAGAAGGGAGAAAGGGAGTAATATTTTAAGATGGTAGGACAAAACAACCAATTGTAATCTCTGTTTAAAAAAAAATTAATCACCCATTCATTCATTTGTTCACAGGCATGAATATGATCAAACTCACCATTCACAGACTAAGAGTTAATGCAAATCCATTCCTAGCAGGCACCCTGTGGGATGCATTTACATGTCTTTCTGTGATGTGTGTATGATGATGCTGAAGAGTTTTCTCTGCCCCTCCTGTGCACACAGGCGCAGGTATGTTATAGCAGCAGTTGTGGGGGAATAAGTCTGGGCATATCACTGTTAGCTATAATTAACACACACATTTATATTTCATGATTATATTTGGTTCATGTTTTTATCAATGAACAAATTGGAAAAAAAAGTGATCTATTGTAGTTTAGATCTTACCTCCTTTTCCAGTAAACAAATCAAGGTCTTTCATTTGTTGAAAGTCAGAAAAAGCTAGTGACACAAGTGACACAAGCTGCCCAAGGAAGGCAGTACTGTGAATCAGATGGAGCATTCTGAGGTAGGTCTGAAGTGTCCACGTGGCATCACATCCATTGAAAAAGATAAAAATCCAGACATTTGAGTCTCCTCGTCAGTCTCTATTACAGACCCTGACCAAAATCACTCATTTGGAGGCATTATCTCTACAGATGGCAAAATCTTCTACCATATACACATGGCATGCATCTTATGAATACAAAATGCATTTAAAAGGATCCCTCCCAACCTAAAGTGAAGCCACAACCACATTTGCTTAACCCCAAATATACATCATGACAACTGACACTCGGCTGAGGTGTAAGAATGGAGTTCTTGTCTCCAAACCACAAGAAGCAGAATCCTTTTCAACTGGGTGGAACAGCCCTAGCTGACAAAGTGACCGCAGCTAGACCAGGAGGGCTTTGCTGAGGGACACCTCTGTCAGACCAAGCAGAGAATTCTGCCAAGAGATGTCAGGGGATGGCTGGGTCATTTGTGGAGGTGTCTTTTGTTGGTTTAGGAGCAGGGAGAGTTGATTTCATAACTGCTGTTCATTTGCAGTTTGCCTGATATGGCACATGACAATTCAATAAAGGCAGGAGCTGGAAAAATCCACTTTCTGTAAATATGTTATGGGTTTAAGGAGTCTCTGTTCCCTTTAAAGATCAGTGGTTTTTCTTAGTTCAAGAAGCTTATTTGAAGATGAAGAGGCAGATTTGGTGGATTTTTATGTGGAATTTCACACAAGTGCTCAGCTTGACAGAAACAACAAAATTCACCCAATGAAAAACCCAAGTCAAAGGCCAACTCAAACTCACTCAATGGATTTATGTGACTGATCCCTCAATATTTTGATGAGATGTAATCCATACCTGTGTTCTGGGTTTCTAAAAATTGAAAGTTTATCTCTCTCTACTACCACCAACACATCAAGTCAAAGCCCCAAAATGGCACTTGAATTCCAGCATTAACTCTTTACTACTCCCTGGAATGGGTTAAGATATTGGGGAAACCTCTGCAGATAGCAGCCTTAGAAAATTGCTCTAAGGAAGAAAAGGAAGAAGGAGGAACAAAGGAGATACCCCAAGAGAGGGAGTAAGATGGAGGAAGGAAAAAAGGGAACAGAATAAAGTAAGAATGGAAAATGGCATATTTTCTTACCGAGCAGTACTGGATATAAGAAATATGTTCAGAATAAGTAATGTTATTTGAAAAAGTTAATTTTTCAGATAAGATAATTTTTCAGAGGCAAGATCCTCTTTCTGATCATTGCACAAACCTCCCATTGACATGGCTGAGATATTTACTCTGTGCTGAATGAACATTATTTATACTTTGGCCCATAGTTTGGCATCAGAGCTGGAACAGGGCCTCTCATGCAGAATAAATCTGACATTCCTCCCTTAGCCTCTGTTTAACATTCTAGGAAAAATGAAATTCTTCATCAATATGTACAAACTGTGCCAGGATGAGCTCTGCCCTCAGACTGGCATTTCAGCAGGGCTGTGCTGCAGTATTTCAAAGCAAAATTTGGCCCTCGATTCTAATTGCTCCCAACTCTAGAAACATTGAATTGATTTTCTTCAGACATGAACTGTTTTCTCCTTCATCACCGAGGTCTATAAAACAAGCTGGGTTCAAATTTCCTAGCGTCAGCCCTTCTTGAGTTATGAGCTCCGAGAAGCTGCAACCGCAACAAATAGGAATAGCTGGTTTCTCTTCATGCCCACATATCATAAAAATGGCCAGGCTGCTTTTGCTGAGGCTTCTCAAAATATTCGCCTTTAGACTGAGACAAGCCTGAAAGGTACATTGCTACCCCTCAAGGAACTTTCTTGGGAAAATTAGAAACAAGTGAA
Source organism: Erpornis zantholeuca (assembly GCA_013400515.1). Classification (NCBI taxonomy): domain Eukaryota; kingdom Metazoa; phylum Chordata; class Aves; order Passeriformes; family Timaliidae; genus Erpornis; species Erpornis zantholeuca. The sequence goes on along the minus strand of VZTN01003818.1, from coordinate 59,228 downwards.
AACTGGGGAAGAGCCTGGAAAAAGAAACCAATCTGAAGCAGTAACAGTGGTTTTGTTTCCACAGAAGTAATTAACAATTCCCACACCTCCATCATAAATTAGCTTTGGAAGAGCCTACATGCTCCTGAGTGGGACTGTGGCTTTCTTCTTTTCTGGATGAGACATTTCTTGCTTTTAGAATCAGATAATCATAGGCTGTTTAGGGAAATTTTAATCTGTTCCTTATGCCTCCCAGACAGGAACCCTGCCATGATGACTACTGAGAACATGTGTTCCTACAAATCCTTGCTGATGGCCTGCTTTGGCAGCCCCATCTTTCAAGCTGAACCTTGCACTCCAGACCATGGCCAGAACCACGCTCATAAAGCCTGACCAGGGGTTTTATCATCATCTGGTAGATTTATGGCTTTCACATTGAGACATGTTGGTTGAATGAGGAGCCTTCTCCATGGTAGGCATTGTAGGGACACTGTAACCATCTGGTCATCCTCCAAGGAATCCTTGTACCCATGCTTGCATTCTGCAGCTATGATAGAGCAAATGAGATTTTCAAAAGTCCGAGCCACTAGAAGTAAAACCCCCAACTCGAAATGCACGTATCAGTAGGTTCAAGGGGGAATTTGAGTTGGGTGATTAGAAACCAACTTCTTTTGTTGCATGTAAGATACACAGACAAATAAAAAAGCTGATTTACCTCTAGTCCCTTTTTAGCTAAAAATTATTTGCACTTGAAAGCCTTCTGACCAGCCTAACTGCATGCACATCCTTAGCCGAAGGCAGTGGTTATGAAACACCATGTAACTACCCCGTTCCACATGTCATTCCCTGGGACAGGGAATCTCTAGTACGGCGTGAAGACACTGAGGACATCACGCGGGGCCAGCATGTGAAACCATGTTATTACTCAGTTGTCACGCTGTCAAAAGCTGCAACCACTCACTGCTCTAGTGAGCCATGAATGACTTGTTTTGCTCCTACTCAAGCTCTCCTGGCAAATATAGAAATACTGAGACACAAATGCCCATATCTTGGTCACCAGAAGGAAAGGATACTGAGATGCTGAAATGCATTTTTTATGGTGATGAAGGGCAAGTGCTGTGGGCAGAATACAGCTACTTCTCAAGGACCCAGGTACCTGCTTTGCCATATTTGCTTCATGCTTCTAAGACAAAAAGCCTGCATAGACCACCTGTGCCACTAGGTTTTCCTGTCAGGTTCAATCTCACCCTGGTGCTCTGATGATGATCAGGGCAAAACAAGACACAAGGGGAAGCAGGATCTGCCCATCCATGAGGCACCTGCAATGCACTGAAATCACAGGGGTTACAGAAACAGAGCTGAGGGCAAATCTGGACCCATTATCTTCTGGCTGTTTTGAGAAACCAAGCACAATTGTGAAGTTCTTTCTCTTTAGAAATAGGTTGCAGTGTTTGCGTGTTTATGGGGATTTGCTCCCCAAGCTGCGTCACTTAACTCCCATTTAGCTAAGGTGGGTGACATGGGAATGCTGAAACGTGGAGAGACAAATTAATAGCAGGTTTGCCACTCAGACTTTCAGTGAGCATACAGCCTTCTTATTTAAAAATAATAGGATAGTGGTAGTTATAAACCATCTGCAACTCAGCATTCAAGAAAACAGGAAAATTTGATTAGAAAAGCATTTCAGATCCTGAAAATAATGATACACTGCAATAGTAGCAATGATTTTGTTGCACTGCATATGAAACAAGTTACATTGGTGATCAGATGACCGTGTGTTTCTCCCAGCCTTTCCAAAGGGCAGGTGGTTTAGCATAGGCTCAGCTGCCTGGGATGTGCATGTGGAGTAGCTGTCTTCTGGGCAGAACTAATCCTGGAGCATGCTCTTGCTGTCCATACTGCAAAAATGAGAGTAAAGGGCTCATGTCTCCACCATAGGGAGTACTGATGCATCATTCAGGGTTAATTAATTTTATGGATCCACTTCCTGAACATGTAGTTAATGAGCCCAGAAACCATAAGCACCAAGTTTCAAGCATGCCCTGTTGCATGGCTAGACAGGTGACTGCAAAGAGCCAGGCTTTTATATGTAGATGTTCCTGCTTTATTTCAAAAGGAACCTTAAGGCTGCATGCAAAGAACATCAGGGAACACATGGGAAGTCACCCAAGCCTTGACATTAGGCATGCTGGCCTGCCCATCCCTACCTTTCCAGGACTTGCCAAAGGCACCCTCTTATGAAGTTGCAGAAGTGCTGTCTGCAGCTCCTGGGAGCGCAAGGACAGAGCCCATGTTGTGTCCTCATGGTGTCCTGTCCTCTTCCCACTCAAAGTGGGGCAGGACACAGCTGATCCAGCCTGCTTATGCCTCACTGACCCTGCTATGAATGGAGCAGGAGCTTTAATAAAGGGTGTTGCAACCAGGTGGCTTTGTAGGAACACAATGACAGATCTATCTGTCTGTCTATCTATCTATCTATCTATCTATCTATCTATCTATCTATCTATCTATCTATCTATCATATATATCTTTTAATGTCTTTCTAGATATAAAAACAAGAAGTATAATGCATATACACCATTATAAGGTATTATGTTGCTACAGTATTTCAAGACATTTGATCCAAATTTCACTGTCACTTTGCATAGCCAGACATCCTCCAGTTGATCCAAAATATTTTCATTAAACTATTTTGTGGAGAGAGAAGTTCTCAGGCAGCATCTTTCTGGAGGTGCCCTCACACACAGGCACAAGCAGCCAAAGAGGAGGGCACAGTGGCATGCAAACCAACCTCCCTCAGGTTTCTGTTCTATTTCTGTCCTCTAAAGGGTCGGAACCCCTGCTGACGAGCTTGCTACTGAGTGATAGCTGGGATGGAAATAAAATATGGATGGAACTTTTGCCTGCATGTACAGAGGGGGGAAAATAGGAAGGGAGGGGGAAGCAGTTGATATACAGCACTTGTGTAGAGCAGTAAATATTAGCATCAATTTTGCTCATCACAACTGTACATTCATTACAGTTTTCCACGTACCAAATCCATAAGTCTATATGTGCTGAGCCAGTGGCTTGCCATAGCAAGCAGCAAATAATGAATGATGTATAACCTCTCTTGTAATGGATTGGCTATTTCAGCCTCGATGTGATGAAATAAATGACAGCAATTTTGCTAATACATGTGTTTTCTGCTCTCCCCCTCCTTTCAAATAGGGCAGAAAGGTGTCCTTTAACACTTAGAGCCATGGAAGAACACAATATGCATGATGGTAAGTGACTGTAATGTACTATGCCATAAACTCTAAGTACCATCTGGTTTGAAAGGAAGCTGATATGAGGTATAAAGAAGGTATTTTGCACACGACAGAGGTAATAAATCTAGAGTTTGCTGAAGGATTTAGACCCAACTGGAAATAAATCCATTGCAAATATTTTTGAAGCATTGTATAGATATATTAAGAAAGGATTCTGCCACTGAGCTGGAAGTTCTTCTGGATCATCTGGTGATATTACAGCTTTGCTGATCAAACACTGATCATATCAATCAGTGTTTTATTTCAGATTGATGGTGGGAAATGTATGGCATGACCAGTGCATTGCATGAACAATGTTTCTATATTCTCCATTAAAATACAATACTCAATTCAATAGCAAAGGATTGCAATAAAGAAGAAATTGGATGGGTGCTTCACAGCCCTGTTCCTTCCCTATGCTCTGCTTGCCCATGCTCTGCTTGTTCATGAGGCCAAGCTGTGCCCAAGAAACTGGGAAAAGAAGCCAGAAGCAAGTTTCCATGAGCCTAAGCCCACTACCAGCACATAGCAAGTGAGAGCCCTTGTCCCAAGGAGCTCAGAGCAATACCACCAAATTCAGTCTGCACAAACTCAGAAGAAGCAGGTGCAGCTGGAGACTCCAGAGTTCATTTCGGGGCTGGGAATGCTGGCAAATTCTTAGGATGACATAACCCCACATTAAAAAAGATTTGTGTTTGTTCAGGGCAGGATGCAAAGATTCAAGGTCTGATCCTGGGGCCACTGCCATCAGTGGATCCACAAATCTAAAGTGGCTTTAGCCAGAACCTTTATCTTGGCTCTCATTTTGTACAAGCTCCTGTGCCCTACTCTGTCCCCACAGAATGGCAGAGGCCCTGCACTGCTCTAATCCTCAGCAGGAGGATAAAATCATGCTGGGAACCCAAATAACTCCCATGGTGTAAGGACAGCTCTGCCCTTCAGTAGGGCTGGATGCTAACCCAGCTGTTAAACACTGCCTGCAGCCAGCTGCACAATCTCCAGCTGCTGTGGCTCTCATCCCTTAGAGGAGAGGCATCACCTCTTCTGACATATGTCAGCTCCCCCTTCTTTTTGCTGGATTGGACACAGAAGTTCCTGCCAATCCAAGGCTTCTTGACCCTCACTGGGTTATTAATTTTAGAGCACTCCTATTGCTTATTTGAGCTCCCAGACCTCAAAGATTTATTAGACCAAACAGACTGTATCCAGCAGTGGTGGGAGTTGCTCCTGATGTTTGTAATCCCAAATATTACTGTTTTACACCACAGATCTCTCTTTTCCCTGATGAATGCTGACTAGTCCCTTTCCCTTCTGCCACTTTGCTTAAGTCATATTTGCCCTTAGAGAAAAATGTGGCAGAGTCATGAACAGGAGTGGAAAGCTCTGTCATATGGAGAGACTAGGATGCAACGTGATTACCATATTAACCAAGTCACTGCCCTTTGGATGCTTGGCCCACATCCAGCACAGTGACATCAATACAGTGCTCTGGGCACACGCTGCAAGGCATCAGATTGTACCAAAATGTCAAGCAGCGTCCTGGAAGCTGCGGGGTCTTCAGGAGCTGATCAGCAAAGTGCTGCACATCTGGCCCTATCCACTCACCCTCAGCAGCATGTGCAGGGCTGCGTGGGGCAGCAGCACTGCTCACCCACCCTCTTGGAAACCCACCAAAACCACCACATAAACCCATGGGGGCAAGCAGACCAAGGCATATTCTTCACAACTTTCTACAGAAAAGGTTAGGTGCAATAAGACCAAACATCAAATGGACATTTGGCCTTGCCTTGATAATAGAGAGCTTCTTGGGGATTTCTGTAAGACCTTCCACAGAAATGGAAGTATTTCAGGAGCCTTGTGTGCTTCAGCTTGGTAAATCGAGGATTTGCAGCCATATAGACCACTGGAGCCCTAGTAGCCCTGGCTCCCAGCAGGTGCTGATGAAATGCTGATGAAATTCCAGCATCTGTTGGCAAGCTACTGAGATGTGACCCACCTGTGGTGGGCAAAGGCAGAGACTGAACCCTGTCCTCTGGCACTGGGCTGCACTTTCCTGGTGCAGTTGCACATGAGCTGGTCCAGAGCCTGATCCCAGGCATTGTGTGGCAAATCCAGGGTTAGGACTTTGCTTTCAGCAGCTTCCTCAGACTTGGTAGCAGCACAGCCACAACCAGTCTTGCCCTTTTAGCAAATGAGGATTCATTTTGTTGCCAGATGAAAAACTGTTTGCTCAGCTTTGAGGGAAAAGACAATGATTATTTTGCAAAACCATCAGCAAAGGAAACTGCACAGTGAGGAGGATCATGCTAAACCATGTTTACCAAGGAGAGGGATGGGAGAACATGCTTTTTTGACCAAGGGTCTCCAGAGTAATAAACTAGACTAGTTGTGCCACCTCAGCTCCGTATTTGGGAAGTAATATCACGTTCATCAGGCAGTAAACCACAACGTTGGGATTGGTGACCACCAAAGCCCACCAGAGAGACCCCTGGGATAAGAGAACACATGTGCTGAGGGGGGAGGAAATATGCTGATGACTCCAAGGAAATGATTACCATATGTATGTTTCTTCTGGGAAATCAATGAATATGTATGTAAAATATAGTATATAAACACGAGCCTTTTCTGTACTCAACATGGGTGATATTTTGGTAGAAATATCCCCTCACACATCTGGCACCAAATAAAGAATGCCTGCTTCTTAATGCCACATTGGTGTTAAGGAGTTCTATTTTATGGATTTTCGGTAACAATTTCCTATCCAGTCTATCTTTTGTCTTCTGCCTAATACATCACTGAAGTCACCAAGCTGAATTTCCATGGCAACAGACTGTGAGGTCAGAGAGAAAGTACTAGGCAGGATCAAGCTTCTGAAGTGGAACTGCAAAAGGGAAAGAACAAAACTACTTAGAAAAATCAACAGTCATAATAGAGGGAATAAGGAAAAAAAATGACAGGTCAGAAAATATACTCCTAGTTTGAAGACTCCATTTGGTTTCTGACAAAGCTGTCACCAGTGTCTCATACATGCAGAAACCCAATTTGCCTCTTTGCTTTCTTTGAAGCCAACAGCAGCTCCAGGAGATGCAAAATATGGTCATCCAAGGAATCGCAGGGGAATTCCCAGTCATCAGAAAATTTTCTTGGTATCTGCCTCTTCTCACTTAGTGAGAGCCCACCACGTATTTTCACAAGCCTCCATTGAAAGAACATCTCCCCCTCCACATATGGTGGGATAGACATGAAGACTTTGAACACTTTTTTTCTAACAGGGAACACGTCAATGCATTTTTCCTTTAATCTTCTTCTCAAAGGTGAAAGTGACTACAGCCTAAAGCCATGTTTAATCAGCTGTCAGTTGTTTGGTCCCTGGCACAGCCCTAATGCAGGCTCCTACCTCATGACCAGGTGCTCCCAAGAGACCACCTGCCAATGCCCCAGCATCCACACCACACACCCCATAGAGACAGTGGAGTCAGTGGGGTGAGCCCAAAGATGGATGGCACAACTTCAGTGAGGCTGAGTGATGGGGGAGTAAGGTGGGAATGCAGATGTTCCCCAGGGATGGTGGCATCCTCTGGGGTCAGATAAATTGTCACAGAGGAGATTGTGCTGTTGTAGGAAGGCTGACAGTTTTCTCCCATTTTTAATAGTGTCTCCTGCTGTGCCTGAAATGCCATCACTGATGTGGGCCCCGTCATATCACAGCAGCCACACAAGGCTGGTGCTGACACTGTCTCCAACTCAGCACCTTCCCTTTCCTTTAAGCAACACCACATTTGTTACCACCTCCCCCTCTCAGGTCTAGGACTTGCAGTTCTTCAGAGAAATCCAATTAGGGACGTTGTGCAAGCCCCTCTTCAGATGAAAGCCGCTGATTCATTAAGCTACAGGCTTGCTGCCTTTACCCAAGGAACCCAGCAGACATTTCCCCCTGGCAGTGCCCCCTCCCCTCCCTCCTGTGCAATCAGCACGTGCTGCACATCAGAGGAGCAAGAGGCTTTAGGGTCTCTGCGTTCTCCACCCACAGGGGATTTTTCTCCCTTATTCAGGAAAGATAGAGGAGGCAGGCAGTATCAGACCCTGAAAACATTCTGGTGATGTTTGCAGGGGAGGGAGGCAGATATGGAGAGAAACCTCTAGTGCTTATCTGGGATTTATAATGTGGCTTAAATTACTGCTTTTTTCCCGCTGCTTGATCTGAGAGCATATTTGAGTCAATCTGAATATCAAAGAAATTCAGAAAGGCAGTGGGGCAAGGAGTAGGGCAGAGACTGACAGGAAAATAAAGAAACCAGGGAGATGGTACAGAGATGATATTGCAGATGACCAGATTAAAACATGAAGAAAAGAGGTGACCTGCCTGGCCAGCAGGCAAAACTGCTCAACATAAACACACCTTTTCTTTATCCCCTTAATTTTCTCAGACATTTTATGGGTTGTTCATAGTCCACACATACTCTCTTTGAACAAAAGGTTTTCTGACAGTGGGTGACAGAACAGCTATGATACAGTTTTACACCAAAGCACTATGGAGCAAGCCCTGCTTAAGACAGTTTCTTCGATCCACATTAGAAAAAACCTAGAGCTTGGACTGGATCCTGGGGAGGTGCATTTAGTGCACTTGGCCATATAAAAGCATAAACAAAACCTATCAGATTAAATGACCCTCTGCAACCCTGAAAACTGAAGGGGAATGTACGTGTGCATGGTGGGGCAGAGCAGAGGTACTGAGGATCTCCAGCCTTCTTCATGTGGCTATAGAAGGTGGAACATATTCATCTCCTCAAAAAAGAGCAGGAAAAGAATGTCCACAGCCTCTCTGCAAAAGGATGACACGGAAGAGCTAGCCATGCCTGAAACAGCAAACCACCACTGCTTTTATTATTTTGACCTTTTACCAGGAAAATACTTGTTCTCCATAATGCCAGGAAAAGTCTAGAAGGTATTAAGAGAGAGCATGTCAGCTCCACAGCATGTTTCCCATCACTCTGATCCTACAGAATGCCTTCCCCCGGCCACAAAACCAACTCTCACACATGAGAAAGGACCATAGCCTGTGTTTAACATCTAGGGATTCATCAGCAATGAAGGACAGCATTGCCAGAAAAGGGATGGATTTTGAAAGCCTTATTACCATTGGTTTAAAGGGAGTAGGAGACACTTGCAGCTGTAAAATTTTATCTGTGTATTTTACATGTCTGTGTGTATAAACATATCTGTATGTACATACACGTACACACAAACCTATGATTGGTATTTTCACACTCAAAAGTTCTTATACTACCCCTACAATGTAATTATTATTCAATTAATTAAAATATCTTGCTGTCTTGAATTTTAAGACAGTACATATGGTGGCTTGTATTACCGGAGAATAAAATAATCATCCTTTGTTTAAGTCAGAGCTAAGACTCCTCTCACTTTTTCCCACATGCCATTTTGAGGATTAGCTTTGCTGTGATTCCCTTCCCTTCCTTATTGATATTGAAATATTCCCACTTCTGATTTCTCTTTCATTGTTGTTTCACTGTTGTTTCCACTCATTTTCTTCACATGGTCACCAGTACTTACTGTTTTTATAATTTACACATTTTCACCAATCTATAAATTGGCTCTCATAAAAGCCAGTCTGAATTGGATTTTGATTAAAAAGGAAAACAATGTCATTTTTTCCATCCAGCTTTCAGACTGGTTTTGCAACGAGCCAGTTAACAAAATCTTGACTTGTTTTTCTGCAGTTTACAGGCTTGACTATAGCTGCATTTGGGGGGCCTTTTTCTGCCTCTCTGTTTTCTTGAGAATCTACTACAAACTTGGCAGCTATTGAAAAGTTGCATGCTCTTCCCACAACTTGTCATCTTTGAATAATTGAATCCTTATTCGGGCATTCAATTTGGCTACTTCTTAAGGCTAAAAATTAACATGTTATTATTGTCTCTGAAGACCCTTCAGATTTTGACTCCTACCTATTGGAGAAATTTTGATTTCTGTTTGTGTACTTGCTCATAATTTGGGTTCTGTTTCCAATCTGTCACTTGCTAAACCATCTGTGCCATCTGGAATATGCCTGGCCCCAATTTGGTGGAATTCTCTTCCTTATGAAATTCATGAAATGCAGCCTGCAGATGCTTTCACTGCTTCTCTGACAAATTTACTTAATTTGGCAGCTTTAAGGTTTGCATTTTTGTCAGTTTCTAGGCCTGCATCTTGTTCTTATTATTGTGCCATAGATGGTGGAGGTATATCCAACACAGATACATATGGCATGTGAGAATCCTTCCAGTTCCAACAGCTTTGACATACAAGTGAACACAAAGATTTGGATACCCAAGTTTCTTATGAGCCACTTTTTCCTCTAATACACCATAAAGTCACAGGTACTTTGAGAGAGCAGGGGTAAGGTAAGAAATTCATCAAGTTGCACAGGAGGTCACCATCAGGTTTATATTCCAGTGGTGCAGCAGATAACAGCATCTAGGAAGAATGGGATTAGCCAAGACACTGTCTCAAATATTGCACTAAGATGAAACCACATCTTTGCCACCAGTAGATAAACCCTTCTGTGTGTGAGAATTTTTAGCTTCTGAGAGACAAAAACATCCTAAGGATCTGATTTCGGTGCTTTCCAAAATAACAAGGTGGGCTCAGTAGGCTCACAAAGCCTGATGAAACTGGCCACCCCTTAAAAAGATTATCTAAATGATCCCTGGATAATCAAAATATGCTGCCTTAACCATGGGCAAATAAAGGCAAACAGGGCCTGTGTGCTTCAGAATTTGATGTTATGAAGGTTACTCACTTTTCAATGTCCAGAATGAAATCACTCACAATAAAAAAATCCCACTTTTTTATTTGCTAACTCCATTTCTGAACCAAATTCAGCTCTTAGGAACTAACCTGTTGAGGTACAGTGCTGACAAAATTTGGTCCAAAGATGACAGGTCTAACAAAACAGCTCAAATTAAAAACATATTCAATTTTACATAGAGAGAAAAAAGAACTTTTCATAAGTTTTCTCCCACATCCATTCAAACTGTGAGTTCCTAACAGAGATCACCAAATGTGAACACGTAAAGTTCAGTATGTTAATATGTATTCTCGTCCCTAACAAAAGGGAGCTCAGTTCCAGGGGGGAACCCCTCCCTGGCAGAAGCAATTTGGAGAAAATGAGAAAACCCAGGTAATGAAGAACTCCTGACGCCAGATGGTACCCAAGCCCATGCTGCTGTGCTTACCTGTTTTTCTCTGTCACTCCCCCATGGCTGCTGGGGCTCAATTAGCTTCATACTGCAACATTAAACAAAAGTTTTGATGGCTGGCATTTATCCTGCTAGACTGTCATCTAGAATGAAAATATTTGAAGTGAGCAGGTGGTCAGGGAGGAACCCTACCAAACCAGGTTGTGCTCTACATTGAGAACGAGAGAGGACACCATTCACAACAACTGCCAGCAAATAATTTCCTTACAGCTATCAACATTGCCATGTGTTTTGTGTGGCAATAGCAGATCTTTGGGAAAAAAACCAATACAGTTGGATAGCAGCAAATAGAGAAAAGGAAAATAAACAGCCTTTGCTGGCTATGTTCTCTTCCTCAGTGTAGGGAGTCATGAAGCTGTATTTTGCATTATTAAACAGCAACCCAACTGCCATGGCTTGAAGCTCCCACTAAGACCAGATGATCACATCTGACACCAGGTTGTGGAGATGTTACTCTATTTCTGTGTCCTAACTTTAGATACGTTGTTATTGTGATTACTGTTATGCTTAGTAATGATAAACCACACAGAGAAAGGCTAAAATGTGCTATCTGAATTTATATTTGTTAATGTCTTTAGTGTCAAATACTTTGGAAGACTCAAAGGGATGTTGTTGGGATTGATGCTAATGGGCAGCATCCCAGCAGGAAAACGAGGCTTGCTTCATCAAGATGCTGGAAGGAGTTTGTCTGCTAGCCAAAATCTCTCTCCCACTGTTTATAAAGCAGCATCTCACTGAACTACCCTGCTTTTTACAGCTCATTACTGAGCGGTCTTTTAAAGGGATTGGCTGCTGTTCAATTTCATGGCTTCAGAGTTGCAGAAAAACACCTTTCAGGGTGTCCAGCCTTCCCTCCAATTTCATGGCTACTCAATGTGCTAGGTAATCTTTCACTATGTCTCTCGCTCAGAAACACCCAGCTTGTTGCTGCTGTGACAATCCCAAGTGAACAGAAAATCCATCTATCCCGTGTACTGCAAGTAATTAGAACCGTGGCTGCATACCATTCCTGCAAAATTGTTTGAGTCATGATTCTAAACATGATAAGGTTTTTGGTGAACTCAGCACTTGGTCCCTGAATAATGCAGTCTACAAATGGAAAGTGCCTTTAAAAGATGACATTTTCATTCTTTACTGTCCTCAATCAGTGTTGCTATAATTTCAAATAAATATAATTTCAAAACAAAGCTGGTAACTGCTGTTATCAGCAGTTACCAGCAAACTAAAATTGTGCTGGTGGAATCACATCGTTTATGTTGCAACTTTTTAATTCTCCTAACAATTTTTATGATTCACTTCAAATAATGGGTCTCTTTTGTGTACTCATATTTTCACTTTTGATTGTAGGCAATTAATTTATTACTATAAAAAAGCCTTCTGAAACTCTTTTACTGTGAGGTTGTTTTATTTATCTAGTCATTAGCCTGTGATGAAAGTGACACCTCTAACGGCTCAGTCAAAAACCTTCCAGGGGCAACATACACAGATCTGCATCTGCAGGCAATGCATTAATCTTTTATTAGATTACAGTTATTGTAAAAGCTGGCATTCAATTGTTTAATAGGTTTTCTTAATTCTAATCTTCTACACTCTAAAAAATAGCTAAAGGTAGATGCTAAAAAAGGTCTGAGGCTCTACTGCAGTTGAATGGTTTCTTAGGCATGAACTGGTAATTACTTACAGGCTTTTTAGAAATTAAAAATCCTTTTATTTCATTTCCAGTCAATGCCATCAACATTTTAATAAAACATTTACAAATTACTGAGAGCAACAAACTATTTCTTGAATGAATTGCAAAACTCAGTTAATAAAGATGTCAGTGGCTCACAGAAGCTCGTGCTGGCCACCAGCAATTTCTGCCACACCTCTGAGAGGAAGGAGTTTATTTGAATTCAGGAGGTAGTTTTGAAAGAAAAGAAAATACACATCCTTTTGAGGTACCTCTCAGCTGCAGATAAACCCTATCCTGACTTCTGTGAGAGCCTGTGAGAACCATTTATAATCTGCCTGACTCGCATCAGCATTGAAACACCTAATACAATTAGTTCCATTCTTACAAGATAGAAATTTTGTTTGTGAGAGCACGTTTTACTTGACAATGCATGTTGTTTCTGGGTGGGCTCCATCCTGGGCTCTAACTCCTAGCACCAGGTGGGACTTAGAATGAATGAATTAAAAATCTGTGCTGCTGGGAGTGTAAATTCAGGAGTGTCTTTTTGTGGCCTTGGTAGCTGCTGCGGCAATAAAATATTTTTGCTTATTCACGGTTTACAAATTTTAGTTAACAGTCTCATGTACTGCAGCAGGCACACAAAAGGACACTAGCCTTGTAACTGTGGAAAACATAGTAAAAAAAAACCCAAGGAAAACAGATTATAATTTCATAGAACAGAATATATTAAGGACTGAAAAAGAATGCTGATTCCTGAGGAATTTGCCAATTTTCTTTTCAAGCTTCTTTCTAATGCACTTACAAATGTATAAATTGTTCTAATGCTCTTTAGGTCGTAAAAAGCAAATTGGTAGGGTAAGAACTGTTTTTCCTTGTCAAGTTGGGCACCCTACCTAGTTACAGAAATGAAGACAGTCTTCTTCCTTCTCACCATGCTATCATGATCAAAGGAACAGGATGCAAAAATTTCCCCCACTGGAACATGCTGCTATTCAAAGCCCTTTGTAGGCACCTCACAGCAAAACACGAGTGTCTGGTACGAGATGAAAAGAGAAAGCAGATGTATTTATTTATTCAGGATGGCATTTTGCAGCCCCAACAGAAATGTAAGTATGCATGTATGCACACATGTACATCTGTAAATGGGGGTCAATAAGGAGGAGAGAGCTGTCAGTGGGGCTCTCTCTCTTCCCTGGGCAAAACTCCAGACTTGAAAAGGACTCACAGGCTAGGCTGCCACTAGCTCCTGGTGAGGCTCTGCCACCCCTTCCTCTGTTACCAGGCAACATTATCAGCAATGCTGCACATGTGCACTGGACATTAATTACCACTTTCTGCTCACTGTTTGTATTTTCATTTATGCATTTTCCTTTAGAATCATGAGGCATTTTTAAGTGAAAAAGATTTTCATTTAAAGTATGTCTGCACCCATAAGCCAGCTGTCCCAGTGGGTAAAATATGCCCCTGTTCAGGGAAAGAGGACAATGCCTGTGCTCCTGCTCAGCTCCAGACACCCTGGATGTAGCCTCAGCCCCAGTGTGGCTGGGAACAGCTGTGCCACCATTGCCTGCAACCCAGGGCTTCCTGGCACTGGCTCTCCTGGCTGCCACCCACTGTGGCAGGTGCTTATTATGTTGAGGAATTAAACCTTCAATCCGCCAAATATGAGTTGCATTGGGATCAGTGGCAATTTTACCTCAGCTGAGTATTTCAGCATGTGAACATGTCACCATCCAGATAGCTAAGGTGTGATTTTGTCTGGTTTTGTAAAAACAGATGTCAAGAATCGGACATGCGAAAAGGCAGGCAGTAGTTAAATAGTTATTGTGTATATGCTGCAGAGAGGGCATGGTGATCTACCCTCCCGTGCAGGAGAGACAGGCACTTGAGGAACAGGAATGGTGTCTATACAGGAATACCTCATTCCTTAATTCTGATACATGAAAAAGCTGTTATTCAAACCACAGATATGGGCAGGAGATGTCAGGGCTTTGGTGAAGTGCACGGTGCCCCCTTCCATGCAAGACAGAGACACAGCACTGGCCACTCCCTTGCATTCTGCCCAGAGACCTCATTTCTCAGCTCCTGTTTCAAGGCCTGTTTTCTGCCAGCTTTATTTGCACACTGTTGTTTCAGGGAGAAGCACTGATGAGTAATATAAGTCCCACTGGTGCAGGTGGGCAGCACAGAGCTCAGCACGTGGGGAATAGTGGCACCGAGCTAACCCTGCCTGTGGCAGGCACTGGCAGGGGGCTGTGGGGAGGAATACATGGCATTGCCACCACCTGGCATCCTCCACTGCTCTGCACAAGTCTGCACGCTGAACAGAAACTCTGCATGATGCCTTAAATGGCTACCTAAAAGCAGAGACTAAACAGGAATAAGGGAATGAAGGTAGATATTTATTTGAAGAGCCTTCCTGCTCACATGGATTCCAAGATGAACGACAGGTCACAAGTTGTTCACACTCTTATAAGTTTGGTTCATTTTCATATCAGGGTTAATTCTCCAATTAAAGCTCCAGTTAGTGATGTAATTTTCCCAAGATTTCCCCCCTCTCCAAGATGCTGGTTTACACTTTTTGGGCCTAAGACATTCTGAGTGTCCTTGAAGAGCAAGCCTGGAGAGGCTTTGTTATGTCTACCTTAGCATAAGAGAGTAGAAGTTTAACAGGCTACAAGAAACTTCAGTTACACACTAGGCAGTACAGAATTTGAAAAATATAAAAGTGAAAACCCAAGACATCATTCACACCAAGAGACTACAGCGTGCGAAGTAAAATGTAGGGAATAAAAGGAAATGAACTTGACAAGCATGTCCACCAACCTCTTTTCTGGACATGGATGCCTCAATTTTGAAGCATCAATGTCAGAAACATCAGAGCACTCTGATTTTGAACAGGCTGCTACTACCTGTCCTCTAAGAACTTCATATTGCTTTAGACTGAAGTGCCCCAAATCATTAGTCCCATTTACAAAGCAGGCAAGATTTTACTGTAGGAGACTCTCACCACTGTAGCCAGCATCTCTTTTTGCTTCAGAAACACTCTTCCATCATTCCTCCATGCCAGTGTAATCTCTGTGTCCACAGGCAGCCTGTGCTCTCTCTCCAGCCACACATATAATAGATGTAAAAATGTTCCAGAAGACAAATGACATGATTTCAGAAAGGGAGAATCATCTATCTGTCATTACCTTGCCTCTGGTTTTACTACATTGACACAATACTTTCAGTCTCTTACAAGAACCTCCAAGAACGAGTTTAAGGTATATAGCTCTTTGAATCCTCATAAATCTGGAATTACCCTAATTACCAAGAAGAGACATCATTAAAAAGGAATGACTGTGCAGCTACCTTCTCAATGTCACTGTCACTACATTGACAATTTAATTAAAAGTGCTGTGAGTTTACTTTGCATCAATAAGGAAGATAGAGAATTTTAAAAATTCTTAGCCTACTTTTACAAAATGTACCTTGATGCTGCTGCTAGAGAGTACATCAATTAAAAGATTTTATCTTTCTTGGAGATACACGAATATCTCAAAAGAAAATCCTTATCTTCATATGGTATCTTCATTCCAGCATATAAATGGAGTTGACTAGAAATAACCATGTTTACTGCAAAAAATGACCCTGAGTATATGAAGGTCATGTTCATTATACAATAGTCCACATTTTTTGTCCTGTGCTTTGCTGCCGGACATAGAAAATTAAAAGGTATGTGGGGTAATTAGAAGGCAACCAAAGAGAAGACTAATCTTAAATTTATTGTACCATTTCTTGTCAGCTGAAGCCTACTTTGACTCCGGTCTCACACACTCAAGTGTAAATCTGGAGCAGCTGCCTTGGCACCTATGGAGTTAGAGGAACTGAGCACTTACCCACTGAAAGCCTATTCTTCCCAGATCAAAACCAGGAAACTGCTTCAGTGAGTTCTGCCATATTTGGTGAATTTCTTCAAACCTGGAAGCAGCCTCAGTGAAAATCCCTCCTTCACTTTTTAATAAAAATATGTTTCTAACCCACGTGAGCCCTTAATGCTTCAATATTGAAAGGCAACTACATGAACCCCAAAAGCCCTTTCTAATCTCATATTATTTAAGGCAATTTCAGGATTTCTGGGAGCCTGACTAATGACTTTCAAGCACTTAGGACTGCAATAACTCCAGCTGGGGATGTGATATCCACTTATTTTATTTACTAAATTACTTTATAACAACGACTGTCCTTTTCACGTGTCTTATCCTTGACATCTGGTTTTACAAAAGCAGAGCCAAAGCCCATTGCAGTGGCAAGGCTGTGGCTCTCACTTCAGCCTGACCCCCTGCAGGTATTCTTTCAATCTCGACAGAGAGAAATGACAATATCCTGCCTTCACAAAGCACAGCTTAAGATGACTGTAAGACACATTTGGTCCAGGGTAGCAAGATACTGAGAGAGCAAAGGAAAGGCCAAGCAGTGACAAGAAAAGCCATCTCTGAAGTCAAAGATGTTGAAACACACTGGTGCCTTTGACCTCCTGTTCTTTCCTGACACGCTGGTCTCTCTGGAAAGATGAAATCCATACATGATCTCTGCCTATTTCCCTGGCATGCTCCTGCTCTGCAGTCCTTAGCAGACAGAGGGAAGCAGGAGAGTAAAGCAGATTGAGTAGTTTTCATGCAATTAGTGGGAGGAAACAGGAAGTGCTTTCAGCGTCAGCAGGTTGTATCTGCTGGAGCAAGACCCAGCTCTCATGAGCTACTGTCATGACATCCAGGAAACAAAACATTCACTGTGACACCTGGATGTTGTGCAAAGAAGCCACTGCTTGGTGGAAGAGCAGGGGATCCAGGAAGGAAAGCCTACCAGGAGGTTAAGCTGCCTTGCCAGCTTAGCAGCCTAGGAAGGATGTGGCCTGCAGCAGCACACTTTGCCATTGCTCTCAGAACCAGCAGCCTGCGTTCCAACATTCATTGCTGTGTATGCAGAGCATGTCTGGGTGTCCTGGCCACAGCCCTGAGCTGATGGATGCTGCTGCCTTAGAGCTACTGGACTCTTAGAGCTTCCTCTTTGTAATGGCAAAGCAAAGATAAGGTAGTCCTGGCATCCCTTTCCTACAGGATGGCAGCATCCAAAAAGGCCAGCTGCGGGCTAGACCCATGTCTGTAGGCTGCCAAAAACCGCAGTCAATGGTAAAGAATAGCAGTGGAAGATTGCTGAAGAGAAAGCATCAGGGAAAAGGGAAGGTTTTCCACAAAAATAATAATTTGTGGATTCTCTTTTGTGCTTTGTTTCCATACGGAATTCTCATAAAAATGTGCTGCTGCATTTCAGACTTTTTTTTTTTTTTTTTTAAAACAGCATGTGTTGTCTCCCAACTGTGTTGTTTATGTTCTCCTCAGCTTGCACACCAGCTGCATGGCAACATGCTGCAGGTTGCCAGTAAACACAACTGGAAGCCAATGAGACAAGATTGTCTTTGAAGATTCAGGCACAGTGTTCTCCTTGGGATGACATGACATGCCGGATTAAAAGCTCTCCATATATCCAGGCACTGGCAACAACAGGGACACTTCATGCATTGTAAATGCTAGATTACAACAATCACCTCCTAATGCAGGAACCTCAAGGTTGCTTAGCTTGTACAGCCAGATGAAGAGCACCATCGGGGTCATTTGACTTATATACTCTCTCTAAGCACTATTTCTTGTGAGAGTTTCCAAAATTGTTCAGGTTTTTGTTAAAGTGCTGTCTGGTTTGTTCAACTGCACATGCCATCTATAAGGTCACCCAGTCATCTTGTACACACACCTGGATCTCTGCCTCAGACCTTCCCTTTCCTGGTCCTTCTGTTCCCCAGGAAATCAAGTGAAGTCCTGTTATGACTTATGGCACTAGATGCAAGTTGGATTTGATCTCAGTTAGATGTCTCACTGTGCTGGGTATCAACACTGGCCTGTTCCAGACTGGCAACTGTGTTTATTACATTCATGCACGTTCAGGAAACCGATTAATTAAATAAATATACAGCTCACCTCAGAATATATCTCAGCACTCCAAAACAATTATGGAGTAATCACAAACTGGTTTCACATGTAGGAAATCCAAATAATTTTGAAAAGACAATTACTCTTCTTTAAGGCTCATCAATCTTATTACTGCCACAAGCAGAAGGATCAGATATGGGGAAGACATGGGGATTTTGTTGATCTGACAAAACACTCCAAAAACACTCCAGCCACACTGATGAATATAGCTGGCTGTGGGGAGCCTGTGCAAAGTCACGATGGCATTGGGATTGGACCTGCTTCATGGCCTTAACATGACATTATGCTGTGATGATTGCAGTCAGTAGCACAATGCCAACAAACACTCATCAGGACATGCCTGCTTTGCAGTGCAGGCTGCTGAAATCTCTGGTCTGCCAAAACACAGTCAACTGCCCAGTGCAGCCTGCAGAAAATAGCACTGGCATCCATGTCATCAGGACCTCTCTCTGCGCTGGATTTAATCCTGAACTTCCTGATCAGAGGAACTCCTGCTCAGAAGCTGGCAAGTAATTCCTGAAAGAAACTGGCAAATAGTTCCTGAAAGAAATTAGGGATCGGCTTTGAATTGTCTCTGCATGAAATGTTTTTTGTGCCTCTGCATGAAACGTTTTTTTGTGCTCTTTGTGTTTTAATTTTGAAAGTAAAAAAGCAATTATATTTTGGGCATCTTCAAACGTCTCAACAAAAAACAATTTACTTTTGATTTTCTTGAAGACAAACTTCCACCAGATTTCCCCATTTTTTCAAAAATCAGTATGTTATCAGTGTTTTCCATGTTATAGAGATTAGTACATATTTACCCATTAAATCAGTATTTCCTATGTTCAAAACCCCAACTATTATGAAAGAAAACTACCTGAAATATAGACCTTCGCACCAAAAAGACTAGATTCTCTCCAGACTCTCCACCATCCCGTGCTTGGCTTGAGGAGAATGAGAAACACTGCTGGGGTTTTCATAGCAGGAACCAAGATATGACACAGAGCAACACAGGGATATGTGCTCTCAAAGAGCACAAGATCAGTACTGGAGCCTCATGCAGACATATTTGTGTGACCTCCCAGAAGAGGTCAGGAATCTTCCACCTGTTTTTCCTCTTAAAGGAGGGAACTCAAAAGACAGCACAATTGCAGGTATTCAGATTAATCTGGGTCGCAGCACAGCTGAATCTCTGAGCTGCAGAATTCTATTTTTGCTTTGTTTCCTCCAAATTTCACTAACACTGCCCAGTCTTCAGAAGCAAGGTTCTTCACTTTCTTTCACTCTGAGTAATCCCAAATCAGTCACTAGGACAGCATGTGAGGTGAAACCATGACCACAGCCACCATGGCAAGTTAAACCCAGTAACGGCAATGAGCAGCTAAACTTTAACATTTCCTCTAGCCCCATGCAAGTTCCTTAGACATTGCTCTTTCTCCCTCCAGTAATGCCCCCACCTCCATTTTTGCCCTTTCTCAGTATCTCCTTGCTGGATTCAGGGATCATATAAAGCACACAGTGGATCTATTTCAGCTAAACCAATACTCTGGGAAATACAAGGTTTTTCCTGTAAAACATTTTTCCTCTTTCCTGCACTAATTCCTCAGGGTTATGGAGGAGTAGTGTTCAGTGTGGTTGGTTAATTTTTACTAATGTGCTCTCTCCCTCGCCTTTCATTGGTTACATAAGGGCACAAAGTTGATTAGCCAAGGGAAAAGTAAAGTTACACATCATTTGTCTCCTCTTACATTTCCATTGATCAATCCATTCAACATTATCCATTTCCCATTAATTTTCTATTTGCAGCACACCTTATTTTTAGAACTATAGTTAGCAAATTGATTTGCTGCTCTTAATCAGCAGTTTCCATTTCCAGCCTGGGAAGTGGGATTAGCACAGCACACTTGCCATTTCATCTCCGTCAGTGATACCTCACACTAAATAATTGTTACAATTGGTACATTTTGATGATTGAGTTTGCCTTCTGGAAGAAGAACAAGCTATATGAAAATGCAGCCTACTCACTGGACTCTAGGCCAAATCTCTAGCATTTATTACACAGATTATAGGTTGTTCCTGCAACACTGACAGGGTGAATAGAAGTCTAAGGAAGAAAAAATATTTCCATTCAAAGTCACAATGCAGCAGTGAGAACAACATTGCTTCTTACATTCATGCTGCTTTCACCCCTCAGACTTTAAATGAAATGGAATTAGATAAGAGACTGACTATCTGATGTTATTGTTCTGAAAGAATGTCATGAAGGTAGGATGGGATTTTTTTTTTTTAAAGCGTCACAGAAGAGTGTTTGACTGAATTAGGAGATAATCTGTTAATTCATCGTATCATTCAGGCATAATGCCCACAAATGGTAGAGTAAGAAACATTGCTGTTTTTCTATTAACAGTTTCACATAATGCTGCCTTCCCCCCTGAGAGTTGATTAAAATGTAATTTAAATTGCTCCTGTCTTAGAGCTTCATTGTCTATTATCTTGAAGTGAGATAGAAGTTCCCTATTGAGATGATGTTTAACACCAGAGCATTAAGGAGCTCCTCACTTTTATTTCACTGCAGAAAAATTCTCCACCTTTTTCAGCTGATCTTGTTTATTATGGAAAGATGAAGAACAGGTGACACAAGTGACAACATCCAAAAGAGATGAGCTAGTCAGTAACAGATCAGATCAGCTTTCTTTTTTTCTTTATTCGGCAAAAACCACTACCAGCTCCTGTTACCATCTATTTCAGCGGACCAAAATGCAACACGACAGAATACGATCTATTGCTGTTCCTGCAATTCTTACTTCAAACAGGAATAAGCCTTATTGCAATACATCATTGAAAAAAAAAAAAAAAAGAGTCAGAGCTTTCTAACTTGTGATGTACTATTTTATCAATGGAATCTATATCTAAAAAATGCACTGTGTGAAAGTAGTTGTAAGGGAGAACTATTTGCCATATACCCTGATTAATGTTTAAAAACTTTTTTTCCCTTTCTCTACTGAAAATAAGAATGATTTGACAACTAAAACCATTACTCAAGGAGACTGAGTGAAAGCAACTCTTCTCTCATTATCTCAGTGCAAAATCCCCATCCAAGAGACGTAAATTGTTACGTGGAGATCCCTTACCACACATTAATACAATATCAAAGTCGATCAAAACACTGGAGCAGAAGACAGCACACAGAGCTCCCTAACACAAATCAGTGAGATTTGTTATATGTTCCCTTCTCTTCATTCCTTGACTCTGGAACAAAAGCAAAAATTTTTCTACGTCTTTCATGCTGGGTCACAGCATAGTTCATTATCACAGAAATTGAGATTATAAGTTAAGTAAAAGGAGTAGTTCCATACCCATTTTCTACAACACAGCACTGATGCTGATCTCCAAGTGTAACATTTCTGATTTTGCTCAGTACTAGAGTGCTCCACAGAACAGCCATGCAAAACCTCATCTCACTTCTAACCCCTTTACACCATTAGCACTTTTTCACTTGCATGACAACCAGGCAGTATGAATAATTTTAAATGTTTCTTTCAGAAGTGCTGTGAAATCTCACCATCTGAGAAAAACATGAATCTTAAATTGCAAATCTGACTTGTAGTTACTAAATTCCTCAGAAGACAGCACACAGGCCTTGAACAAAGCTATGACTATATTAGTTAATTAAATAAGACTTGGGAAGACCTCCAGGTCCTGGGTTGCAGTTGTCCATATCATCCAAAAGCAAAAGGGCTCTCAGCCATTGTACTCATGCTGCTCCAGCAGGGCTCCCGAACTGCTGCCAAGTGCAGTGGGGACCCAGCCACCCTCTTGTGCAGGCCGAGGGAGTTTTCCAGCATAGGGATGTCAGTAAACCTCAGCTGCCCACTGATCCCTGCCATTTGGCATCAGCTCTCAGGACTGTTCTTGGGAACAGTTAATTTACTAGTGTAGATACCAGCATAAATAGTTTGAAGTGCCCATGAGAGATGTGGAATGAGATTAAGACCAGCTGGAACCACTTCCAGAGGTGCAATGTTAAACACATGCTGAGTGGGAGCAAGGCTGGGGAACACAGGGCCTGCCTGAGCAATCAATTTCACAACTATTTACACAACTTGAGAATATACAAAATACTATGCTTGTTTATTTGTAGCACAAAAAGATAACTGAGAACTGGACACTCCCTGTTGCAGGGGACTTTGGATACAGTACCAGTGAAAAGTATGGCAGGGTAGCAGTTTTGCTGTATACTCCAAATGCATTTCCTGCTTAAGAAGGGATGCTATATTCCCAACAGCATAACCACATGCATACAAAACACTTCTTTTTTTTGAGCGGTTACAACTGAGCTGTAAGCCATTACGCATGAAAGAAAGCTTACAGAAGCAAAGATGGGAGAGGTAACAGCCACAAGCACTGAAACAAATCTGTATAAGGGTAGAGTTGTGTTTATGGTTGACAGAGCTAGTAGAAATCTGTTAAGTAGATTAAGTAGAAATATGCAGTCAGACGAAGATAAATTATCTCATTTGGCATAGTATTAAATCTCAATTGTGGTTTAAAACATAGAGTGATGAAAAAAATCAGAATTGCTGCAAGGGAAGCTGAAAGAACCCAGCATTTCAACAAAGAAAGGAAATTTTTTTCCCTGCTCCTTCAACACCCATTATGTAGCATTTCTATTTTGATCTCTGGATTTGAAACCATTTGCTTTGAACCTCTGTATTCCACACTCGAAACAGGATTTTATTCAATTATTTCAAGCATTTACCAAGTTAGTCATACTGTACTTCCTATCATGGGCAAAAGGATTTCAAGTACTGTACCAAGAGGGATATTGAAAATGTCGTGATTTAGTTCTTCTGACCGAACCTTCTGAAGTAATGACACCTGACAACAGGGGACCCGAAATCTGACAGCACATGAAAACTGAGAAATAAGCAACTTAAAATAAATGTAGCATGGGCTAAATGGATATTTTTCTCACTTGGTGGTAATTAGGACTTTAACATGGGCAGGACTTTTGAATTAGGCATTCAGTGTAAGCAAGAGCTGCACATTCATTCATTAATTATCTTGTCAACCTGCTTTGAAAGAAAAATTTGTAATCTTCGTTTCACCTTATGCATTTCTATGTAACAAATCTTAAAGCAACAGTGTTTTTGCTATGGAATGATAATGGGTTTGGGGTAGATGTGAAGTTAGAGACTGACTTGTTTGGAGTCACCTGGCTCACCCAGAAATGCTGAAAGCACACAGAGCCCGATGTGACTCAAGAGCAGCAGAGGACTCCAGAAACAAACACCAGCATCCATATTGGCAAGGAGTGTGGAGCAACAGGTGTGAAGCTCTGGAGTGCAGCTGGAGCTGCTGAGGACCCAACACCTCCACTGTATGTATTTCTGATGACCTTTAGCCCCCATCAGCAGCTGGGGTACAACAGTGTGCTCCCAGGGTGAGGACTTCAGACTAGTTTCGTCCACAGGGATCAAACTGCTGCACGCCGAGAAAGCTCCCTGATGTGAACCAAAGTGCAATAATCAGGGACAGGCAGGACATTCACTTCAAAGGTATCATTCTAATCTAAACAAAAATGCTGACTTAGCCTACACTGGCAGTCTAAATGAGATTCAGCTGCTGAAATTCATAGTTCTCTTGGGCAAAGTAACAGGATGCAAATTAAATGCAGTACTTTGAGGCCACATCAAGTGCAGCCACTTATGCTTTAGGCACCCAAGAAATTAAAAACCTGATAACACTACTGTTTTAGAGTTTCAAGACTTTATAGGTAGACTAAAGAAAAATAGACAAAGGAAAAGATACGGAATAAGATGTGAGAATTTTCACAGAAACTATCAGCTTTGTGTTTTGTCTGGGAAGGTGACAGCTGGAAAACTGTAATTTCCTCTTCCCACATAAAGATGTCAGCAGAACTGGTGCCTCTTCATGTACAAGATGTGGGATGAAAAACTACCTGAAAGCAGACAGCATTCATACTTAATGTTTACACACTGCTGTAATGCACGAATTTCAAACTGCTTTGCATAGTTTCAGGCATGCAGCACTCCCTGAGTTCAAATGAGGTGCACATGATTAAACCACCATGAGCTCCTTAAAAACCACTGACCAGGGTCTCAAGCAAAAACTCATTCTTTAAGTGTTGATTATGATTTTTTTCTCCACTGAGATTAATTAAGGTCTTAAGGGGCACAAGGGAAAAGAGGAAAGTGTACTTGCTCATCAGGTTAGTTTTTCTATGCATGTGCAGCTAATTTTAATTTGTGGCTGAGGTAAACTAGGAAGTCACCATGCACATGTGCTGGTAGCCATCTGACCAGGGAGCTTAAGGTAATCTATCCAGGAAACAGTGCTGGTTACCTGGGAGAGAAATTAGAGCTGAGAAACCATCAAGGCATTCATAACCAGGCTCACAGACACCTTGATGAAAAACATTAGATATCTCAGTGTCTGGCAGCTGGACACTAAAAACCACTTTGCTTATGTTTTAATAAAAATATATTCATGGAACTGTAAACTATCTTTTGCTACCTGCAGATCTATTTCTCTGCAGGATGAAGTCTAGCAAATAAAGCAAAATGAAAGAACAAAATATGCATCATTTACCACGGCATACACGGAGGCAGATCCGAATTACAGCATTCACCTAGTCATAGCAATCATGTTGTTTTAGTCCATCTGAGGTTCTGATTATAGAATTATATTTCATGTCTGTAAATCAGTGACAGAAAAACATAATTTAAGCAAAACTGCAGGTTAGAAATCAGTATCTAACTAACCCTTTTTCCTCCCATAGGGCTGATTTGCATGAGCCTGATTTAAAATGCAGAATAATACATGATCTGCGAACAGTTTAAAGGTTTATAAAATATCCTAATTTTCTCTGTATCCAGACAGCTAATTTAGAATTTTGCTGTGGATTAACTCACAAGCAGCCCAAACTCATCTTTCCATTAACCCATCTTGATTAGCCCAATCCGGACTGCCATACAAGGGGTGGGCTCCATCTCAGACATACTCATTTAGACTGGGAGGCTAAAGTTCCATGATTATTGTTCTCTTTTGTGACCAAGAGTCATGTTAAATGGTTTTGCTAATCCAATGTATGTGTTAGATGGGGAGGAAAACCTTCAGTCATATCAGCTTAAGAACTAACCATCATCCATGATTATGTTAATTGATGTGGTGCACACTCTCACAGAAGCCAAATCATGGTCCCAGATGGATCTTGAAGGGCTAGATCTCCTCCCTCTGCCTTAGATGCAAATGCTTGTGACACGGGATAGTGAAGCAATGAAAAAGTCCTCTAAATACACAAAGGAGGGGAGACAAAACAATAAAATCCTATTGAAATGTAGTGGCTGCTTACAGGGGCATTCAATTAATCAGTTCCTGTGCACCTGAGGTAGCATTAAATAATGTCTCAGCAGGGTACCCAGTAATTTGTTGAGTAATAATTACAGCTCCCAAACAGGACACAGCAGGAACACTGTTTATCCATCAGTGTGCTACTGTTTATACATGACCATAGGATAAACTATCTTGGGCGGAGGAGGAACTACTCAGGGACAAAATCTCCAAAGCTTGCTCCAGTGCTCTGATACCAACCCCAAGATTTACAGTAGAGCTACCTTCACCCATATAAAAAATACTCCATGTACCAATAAGTTTCAAAATATTTTGATACGGGCCTGACCAGGACACAGTGTTAAATGGATCATTATTTAGAGGCAAGATTGGCATTTTATCTGATGGTACAGCATGGTCTATATGAAGAAAATACAGCTGGCAGCTGTGGACAACTGGTGAAGCAGAGATCAATATTCAGAAGCACTCCAAGTTGCTGACAATCAAAATTGGTAACACTCAGCACAAGCAACAAATAAAAACTTGTTGTCAGTTTTCTATGAAGAACTGCTTGCTGGGGGTTGGTTTCTCATTTTGAAAGAAGCCAAGGTGACACTGGGTGATGAGTGGCCTACCTGTCCCCATGGCAGACCTTCTAGTTTGCTGTTGACATTAACAGTGTCAGGGGACTGTGCATCCCTGCCTGTGAGCTTTTGACTGTAAAGGTCAGGAGAGGACCTTCTTCTGCAGGGATGACAAACAGGTATCCTCCACAAAATACTGACATGAGCAGGGTCTTGAAGAATCAGGCAGAGACAGGGATTCCAGACAGCTGGCCTCCGTTTAGTTTGATATTTCAGCACATTGGTGCTGCTCAACAGTTCTGTCAAGGGACTTGGTGCCTCTAAGATGGTTTTCTTCTTTTAAGTCTGTCTTGGGTTTGCATGGCAAGGTTTTCGTAGCAGGAGATCTACGGGGTGGGGCTTCTGTGAGAAGCTGCAGGAGGTTTCCCCTACATCCAGCAGAGCCAATGCCAGCCAGCTCCAAGACAGACCCACTGCTGGCCAAGGCTGAACACATCAGTGACAGTGGCAGAGCTTCTGCAAGAACTCATTCAAGGTGGGAAAAAATGGCACAACAGAAACTGCAGTCAGAGAAGAGAGGAGTGAGAGCATGTGAGCAAAACAGCTCTGTAGACATAACGGTCAGTGGATAAGGAAGGGCTGGAGGTGCTCCAGGTGCCAGAAGAGAGATTCCCCTGTAGCCTGTGATGAAGACCATGGTGAGGCAGCTGTGCCCCTGCAACCATGGAGGTCCACTGTGCAGCAGAGATCCACCTGCAGCCCAAGGAGGGACCCACACCTGAGCAGGAAAATGCTGAAGGATGCTGTGACGCCAGGGGATGCCTGCGATGTAGCAAGTTTGCTGGCAAGACTTGTGACCCTGTATAGGACTAATGCTGGAGCAGTCTGTTCCTGTTCCTACTCTGATTTGATTGCCAGTAAATGAAGTTCATTTCCCCAAGTCAGGTCTGTTTTGCCTGTGACAGTAACTGGTGAGTGATCTCCCCCTGTCCTTATCTCAACCCACAAGTCTTATGCTATATTTTTTTTTTCTCCCCTGTCCAGCTGAGGCGGTGAGTGATTAAGCAGCTTTGGTGGGCACCTGGTTTCCAGCCAAGGTCAACCCACCACAAAGTCAAATTCTGATTTTTAAATACTAACATATACTAATATTCTTCACCATAGATATATGAATTACAGCCTTGACTGCAATAGTTCAGTGGTGGCATGGCTCAAGCTCTCTTGCAAAGTACCTAGATATTACAACATCTGTGGGACAGACATACATTATTTTAAAATATAAGACTATTGGACTAAATAGAAAGAATAATTATCATTATTATTGTGTATTTTGAGAGAAAATCTGCTTTTATTTCTATTGCACTCAATTTTTTTCAGTGCTTCATTTTGTGCCTTTTGTTTCTAAGCATCTCAGTACAGTGGGCTATTTGCTCAAAGCCAGTATTCCAGGCTATTTGCAAGTTTAGGTACAGATAATGTCCATTATACAGACCCTGGAATCAGTTGTCCCAGTTGCACATTTTAGCTGACATCCAAAAATGACCTGTGGGGTGCTAGAGCAGAGGGTACATCAGCACACAGTATCTCAGGTGTGCCAGAACCACCTTCCTCACTGGCTTCCAAAACACAGAACAGACTGGCTTGGGAGAACCTTGATAGCTGGTTCTTAATGTGCAATGAGCAGTGGATCACGGCTCAGCTCTCTTGGCTCTGGGCTCCAGCTCTCAGGAGAAACTGGGAACCTTGGTGGCTGCTGGAAGCATTCAACTCCAAAGCAGCCCAAGCCAAAGCACTGAGCCACAGCACCCTGCAGTGTCTCACAGATACTGCTCAGTATCAGTGAGATCCTGATTCTGAGATGTCTGGCTTTTGTGAAAGGAGCTGTCTCATAGCCCCTGGTAACTTGGGAATTCAAAGAGGGATGGAAACTGGAAACAGCTGTGACTCCCAGAGGTGAGATCTTGTTAAAGTGAGAAAAACAAACACGACTTGGTGAGAGCAGCAAGCCAGGAAACCTTCCTGTAAAGTCTAGTTAGCAAAATGCACACATGTATGTGTTGGAAAGCATCTGCATGTGCTGTGGGGAGGCTGCAAGTAGGGTCAGTGTGCAAACTGGGAATGCTTGAGAACATCCCAAAACAGAGCAAAAGATCAACCACCTAAAAGGCTTGTCCACAATGAGGTGTCCTGTGACACTGAGGTCACATTCTTGAGCTTTTCCCACAGTTTTTAAGGCTAGAAAGTTTCTTGGAAAACTCAACTGGGCCCCAGAAGGATAATTTTTTGTGGGTGAGGGGAAATGCAGCTGGTGTTGAATTTGCTCACTGAAATGCATGCTAAGGTCATAAACAGAGGAACTGCCTGCTCAGAAATTGATGTTTGGACAAAATCTCACTACCCTGTCCATTGTCAGGTGTCTCCTGTCCTTTTTGCACTTCTAACGAAAAATAAAATAAGAAAGAAATCACGTGACAGTGGAGAGCAAAATGAAATTAGTTTGCTGCTAGAGAGAATAATAATTCCATAAGATGTATCTGCTTAATGGGTTGGGAACAAAGAATAGACTTGGCATGGGATGTAGGGCATCTAGCCACACTTGACTCCTGTTCAGGCAGCATTTTGATATAAATCTGTGCATTAGTTGCCAAGGAGATGGAAATATATATTTAAATTTTATTGCTGTAGAATGGACTTTGCTGAGGATGAATTAAAAAAATGGCAAAATGCGTATTAGGCACCCCCAAAATAATCTGTTTTTCAATTCAACCAGTAGCTGGCACTGTTTTCTTTTTCCAGAGCTCTGAAGGATTATGGCCTATAATATGACAACAATAGCAGAACTTTTTCAGCTGATATAGATGACTTTGTAGCAGGCATCAGCAGTAGCATTTACTTTCACCAGAGATGAAAGTGGCTTAATAAACTGTGTTTGTGTCAGTGCTGCATGATGTATCTGTACAGCATTGCCATCCAGAGAAAAACAGGCAGCTTGGGAATTGATGACTCAGACAGCAGAATTATGGTTACGGTGAAGGAGCAGGACTACATTCCTCACACAGAGGTCATACATCCCCAATTATTTATAAGTTTAAGTTCAATTAGCTGATGATTGTTAAAATGTCACTTCCTGGAGTTATGGTTTGCTTATACAATTATCAAGTAACATTACAAAGTGTCTTGTTCTCCTTTTTAATTGTGTAGCCAATATTCTGCTAAATATGATGAAGCAGAAGTATAGACATACAGTTCAGGAATAGATACAATCAGATAAAAAGTATTATGTTGAGCCCTAAAATTATCAATACCTTTTCAGGCAGGAGCAAAATGTGAATGATGTTAAAAATAATTAAAGCCCTTCAGGATTATCCTTATGGATAAGTTGAAGAGATGAAGATTTAAGGCTTAGAGATGACATGCACAAAAGGGATTGTGAGACAGTTGTGCACACTAATAGTGATAAAAGATAAATCTGACATGTCTATTTACTCTGTCTGGAAATTCAGTAGTATCTAGAATTGTAGAAGAGCAAGATGTGTGAAAACAGAAGTTGTAGAAATAAAATTGGTTTGATGTATATGGTTCTGAACAGGAGAGACAAACCCAAATTAGTCTATGTTATTCCTGTAGAAAGAGCAATTTAATCAGAATCATCAAGAGCCAATCTAGCTCTACCTGAGGAAAAAAAAAAAAAGAACAGCACACTGCTAATCTAGCTATCCCAAAATGGAACAATAAACTCCTTTGTTTCAGGGCAAAAGTCAGTCATAAGCAAAGTTAAGCTAGCAGTTGTTCTCCAGGGAACCTCTGTACTCTCATCCAACATATTTGCTATTCTATCAGATTAGATATACCCATAGCTATGCTGGATATGCCACATTGAATGAGCTGGTATGTTCCTACAATATAAGACCTCTTCCCTCGTTAAAAAAAATAAATAAAAAAAAGAAAAAGAAAATAATTAAATGCAATCAGCTCCTAATCATGCAGTTTTCAAAGTGTCCATTAAAACTAATGAAGAGAAGCAGTCAGGAAAAAACTGGAACCAGGATGGATGTACTAAGCCTAAGGGTTTGAGGGCAGTATATCAAACATGACTTGAGCCTTTTCATTCAATACAACACGATTGTTAATGAGGAACAATCAATAAATGTTCTTCAAATAAAACACCAGAGAGCTGCACACGAGATAAGCAAACAACAGGAATTTGCCAAGAGGGGATGCACCTTCCTTTGTTATTACAATTACCATTGCTAATGCCTTGATTGAGACTCAAGGGATGCCTGTAACTATTGTTTCCCCATTCTGTTGCATGTATTAGCTGAAAATCCTGTTCTAGGCATTCCTATCTAAAGGAGATCCAAATTATTTTAACGCCAAATGTTTCAGTGAAAACAAGGATCAGGGTGGATTTTCAGTGTAAGTAAAAAATCAAAATTCTAATCGATTATCTCTCTATCCTGCAATTGCAGAGAGATTATAGAAATTTCAAACTGAAAGATGTCTCCATTTTGTTAAACAGCTTCATTTCAAATCCATATTGAATATATGTTGCTCACACTGTCCTTCAATTTTTTTGTGAACTTGGTGTATTGAACAATTTTTATTTTATTAGAACAACTTAAGCTTGAAAACCTACATCCTGACTCAGAAGTAAGTTCTCATTCTTTAAAACACATAAGAACTATAAATATAATTTTAGATAGACAGATATAATTCTCTTCTGTGCTTCTGAATTCAGGGACTTTTAAATGAAAGTCTGCAGATAAATCTCCAGCTAAAAATTAAATTACTTTACCAGCTGTCCACAGCAGGGACAGTCTGTAACTCATCTATTATCTCATCTGGTCTCATCAGCTAAGTATGGTTTAGTCTAGTGAATTCTAAGATCACAGACCTCTAAAAAATCATAGGTTTTGGGTACTGCTGATAGTTTATTTGTTATTCATACGGTGGCACACTTCCCTCTCTGTCACTATAGTGTGATTCCTAGATGCTACTAAGGAGGCTATTTTTTTCAGATTAAATATAAAGCAGGAGAATAAATATTATTTGCAATGGCGAGACAGGGATTTTCTTTCAATTTCCATCAGTGGTAATAACTAACAACATATTTTTGTTTGAAGTTCAGGATTTTTTCTTTTCATATCTACTTGTGATCTAACTCTTTCCAGATGAGGGAACTGTCATGACAGACAACTAAAATTTTGGAGCTGTTGGACTGTTCCAAAGACACTGAAAATTCTGTTGGAAGTGCACACCAACTATTGGGTGAATATAAAATTTTTTGAGAGGTTCTAATAAGGAAGGTCAAGACAAGAAATCTATTTGTTCTCCCTTGTAATGCAGGCTGATAATATAAAATTTTCAACATGAATGTACTCCCAGGAAGTACATAGATCAGTCTATAAACTCCTCCAGGGCCACAGACACTACTGAATGTTATAAATTGATGTAACTGAATTGGGTTTTTTCCCTCCTTAATGCTGAGTTGGACCACTCAGCAGCACCCAAAAATATCAAACTGAGGCACACACAGTACCACAGCCCGTACCCACGTGATTAGTTTCTGGGCTCTTGGGACTCATCCTGCAGAGCTGGGCTGTGCTCAGCTGGGCTTCAAGTGCCCCAGCACTGGGGTCTCTCGGGACAGCAGACTGTGCTGCTTTTATTTTAATGCTGATTAGCACCACACCATCATTTTTTTTACATACAGAGTTGCACCTGCATGGTTTCAGTGACATACTGCCTGCATTATTTCACAGGTAGGGCCAGCCAAGCAGGTCCTATCAATGCAATGGTGGTTGGTCCCACTGAGCTCTTGCTGCCTTGGGCACCATCCTCTTCCTCTCACTGATGGAAGTCACTAAGAGCTGAGCAGCAGTGGTGAGCTGTGCTGGAGGTAAAGGAGGAGCCCCGCAGGGCAGAATGTCCCTTGTAAAGCCTCTGACTAGCTCACAAGCAGGAGTGTTATGTAGGCACAAGTGCCTGCATGCACAGAAGTACACAAGGAGCCTTATGGTTTGTCCTATGGTTTTTTGGTAAGAACATAAATAATTTAATCCACAGTGACAGAAGATGTGGATGAGAATTTCAAGTCGGCACTTGAAATCCAGGAGCAGCAGCAATCCATCCAAAAAGCTCTCCAGCATATCTGCTCAAGTGCTGGTGATTTGACTCCAGAGCTGGCATCCCACCCACCAGCACATGCTGCTGCTTTGGAAACCTTAGCCTTGTCCTTCACATGAAAAGGAAGTTGGTCCTGGTCATTGAAAATGCCTTTCCCCATTCCCACCATGACCCAAAAAATCTTAACATTATAAAATAGGATGATTTTCAGGCTCTGTGGAAAGCAAAGTAATGTGATTCCTTGGTGTAAATGATGCCAGGGTTTATCCTACGCACTCACCCTCAGCAGACCAGCCACTCTGCAGAGCATACAGTTTAGAAATGTTAGGGACTCAAAGATCCCTTCTTGTTAGAAAATAAGCAAAACCCACACGTTTAGGGGCTTTCAGGAAAAAGAAATCTACCGACTTGGTATTGACTGTCATTTAACCCACAGGCAAAGCTGTCAAGACCTTGTAATTACAACTACCTGAATTATACTGCAGGTATCGATCCTCTGTGGTGTGGAACAAGGGTTATATTTTGACCCCACTATTCCTTTCCACAGAACAGCTGGGGTTTGACAACAACAGAGAATCAATATCTGGGTAAACCATTAAGGGGCTTTTTTCCCTTCCAGTGATAATTCAATTTAGCAGCTACAAAGTAGAAGTTAATTCTTTGCCTGATAGTGTTTGGGTTTTCAGAGATTTTCTGCCCTACTGTTTCAGAAATTATCCCTGTCTAAAATGGCCAGAGAATTCTATTCAAAATCACCAATTCCTTCCTCTCAGTCTTAGGTGGGCCTCATTGTTATGAGCCTCTCTAGGATATTTCAACTGAAAAATCATATTTCTATTCTAGTTGCCATGGAACAAACAGTCTCTCCTGGTAGAAAGAAGAGCTGGCACTACATTGTGGAAAAGAAATGTCCCATAAATATATTCTTTATTACTCATAAGGAAAGCTTGATTCTGACACGTTTACAGAAATGCAACTGGCTGATTTTTATGGAAATGAAGGAGGGGAGAACCGCCACAAAACAAACAAACAAACAGTAAATAATAATTAAATATAAAAGAAAAGTTCTAAGAATATTGAGGTTTCAAATTTAGGCTCACATCCTGCAATCTGCTTTGGGTATACTTCAATTTGGCTCTGCACAGAACAGCTTGGATGACTGTCGTCTTAAATTGGATGTAATTGCTTTGCTATCTGTGCAGGGTAATCTG
This sequence comes from Erpornis zantholeuca, assembly GCA_013400515.1. Lineage (NCBI taxonomy): Eukaryota > Metazoa > Chordata > Aves > Passeriformes > Timaliidae > Erpornis > Erpornis zantholeuca. Next base: position 25,740 of record VZTN01003818.1, on the reverse strand, counting down.
TCCGTGTATGGTCTTCTGTTCCCTCGCCAAATTCCAAAATGATTTTCTTGAAATGTCTAGGAAAATGGGAGGTGAGGGTATTTGGATGGGAGTACAGACTACCTATTCCTTACTGTAGAGCCAGCATCTGGTGCCAGGGACCCTGCTCTTTATTTGGCCTGTAAAGGGGCACCCCGGTCATTTTGGCAGGTACACACAGCACATTAGACAGCAGTGAATCCATTAGTGGGATTTTACAGCCTGATCATTAAGAGTGCAAGGAAATAAAATAATCAAATTCCTCAGAATACAGGGCTATGAGAGAATGGAAAGAGCCATAGGAATACCTAATTTTTAAAGTTCAAATCTTCATGCCCTTCTGAGATTCAATTTAAAATTCCTAGTGCTTCAAGCACAGAAAGAAGTAAAAACACATAAACAAAAACCCCTTTTAATTTCAACCAGAACAATGCATAAGCAGTAGTTCCAGATCTGGAAGTGGTATCTTATGACTTATTACAAAGCTCTGTTCACTCTGAATACTAATGCTAACAAATTAAATATCTTCATTCTACCATGTTCATGGTCTCATCAGCGGGAAGAAGTACAATGTGCTTTTCCCCTGGCAGTAGGAAGCAGTAAAAATTGCTATATATTAAGCAATATAGTAATTTGTTATTGTGAAAAGTTCCTCAAACATACTTTCAAGCCACCTTCAGCTTTGTGTACAGAAGGAACAAAACAGGAGCTTCATTCCTAATCAGGTTTTTGATCGATGTCAGGAGAGACTGTCTGACAGAGCCAAAGTTCCAAAATATGTACTCTATTTACTGGAACCTTTAACTTTCCCTGGACCATTTCTGCAATGCACTGGAGTATTTGTCCTTTGCATTTTACATCCAAACAAGAACAATATATCAGGAGTGGAACATGTGGGTTAGTGGGAAATAAATGAAGCTCAACCAAAACCAAAGGTATATGGATAAGAAATAGAGACAAGAAAAATGTCGTGGCCTTTCCCACATAACTCTAGCTCTGTGTCATACAAATTAGGTTTCATGTCCTGTGTAGTCAGGAGGTATTGGCAGACATAAAAATAGACCTTTAATTGTTCTTCTTGGTAACTTCCAGATGAAAGGTGTGACTTAAGAGAGGACTGTATCAGGGCTGGAAACGATGAGGTGGGAACATCTGGAGACAATTGGCAGAGTGTAAAAATAAACTGTGTGTCCTAATATTCTTTTTTCTGCTTCCAGTGTCTGTGATTTTGTGCTAAACAAGCACTTTTATAAGATCAGCTTTTAATAGCAGAGTATCAAATGAATGAGTATGACTGGGCTTGGCATATAGCACCCAATGCTTTGTAAGCACAAGGTTAGGAGCAGCATCCCTTTTCTCACAGGTATAGAACATGCTCATGCCCAGTGCAGACAAACATCTTACACTCACATATTCACCATGCTGAGTGTGTCCCCAGAAACCACAGCCAGAGCAGGACACCTCTCCTGAGCTTATAAAACAGGTCCTGTTTCTTTCAATCTCTCTCTATACCTGCAAAGTCTTAATCATGCCACTAACTCTGCACACATGGAGCAAAACCAAAAGGTCTATGCTTTGGTTTATGACGGTGATTCCAAAGGGTCAGTGTGAAAGCTTCTTTAACTGCAATTTGGAAACCAATATGAACGAGAGGAGGGGGTCAGGACAGAGTCTGTTTTGCAGAGGATGCTCTGAGTAGACTTGAAATCAGCTCTTGTTTTCTTCCAATATTCTCTTTCAGAGAAGCCTCCAAGGCATACTCAGGTTCACAGAGAGTAAGTGGTTCCTTTCCTGCTAAAGCTCATCAGCACTTAAAGACCTTTTCATCTATGAGTGCTGCTGAAGGCAGTTGGCTTCAATCTAAAAAAAACCACCACAAGATGATATTAAAGCACTGTATTACTTACAGTCATGAGTTCTGCTATGTTTGCACATCCCGGTCTCTGCATAGGACATGGGCCAAGCAGGGTGCAGGAATGGGGAAACAAGGCAAAAGATGGACCAAGCCTTTCAAGGTTAAATGGGAGATTTAAACACGGAGGGTGGCAGTGGAGCCTGTTATTCAGAGCAAGATCTCAGCCCTGCTCTGCCGTGCTCGAGACAAGACACAGCTCCTGGCTGGGCATTACTCAGCACAGTAATGCCACTGGCCATGGTCTGCAAGCTGAGGAAATGTGAGAGACCAAGAGAAGCTGCACAACAAGTACAAAAATACATGACAGATAAAGAAACGGTCAAAAATAAAAGTACATGAGACAGCAAGAAAATACAACATAGCCAAAAACACCCAACATAAACAAAGAGGACTTGAGTCTGTGATTCTTAACAGAATGTGCAATCTCACATCTCCCAGGGGAAGTGAGTAGGGAAGAGGTGCACACAGACATTTCAGTGTATGCTCAGTCTACCCATTGAGTACTCTGATATGATATGACATAATATGATTATACCATATTCTTGGTCAGCTTCTAACAAAGATGACAAGTGAAGAGAAGGAGCAAAGGTTTCAGTGCACACTAGAAAGGGAAAGAAATACACCTATTTCATGTCCTGTGGCAGGCAATGATGTCCTGACGTGTGCTCAACAGGCACTACCATTTCACTGAAGTTTATCCACTTTAGCAATAAAGACTCCCTTTGTAAATATAACCTATGTGTTGCTTTTCTCCCTCATAAAGCCATAGTGATTATGGGGAAATAGGGAATTCTGCCTCCCCTGAAGATAACCTCCCTGTGTGAGTAGAGTGCTTATCACACAGCAACTATCTGCAGGATTTACAATTACTATACAGTTCTGAGTGAAATAAAAATCAAGTTATTTACTCTTTGCAGCTTAGTTTTCATTTCCACGATACTGAAGACCACAAAGAAGAGAAATTAACACAGGATCAATTTTCTCCCTAATTCAGTAAGCTAGACTGGTTGACAAAATGAGTGAAGAATATGCACTAAAGTGCTGAGTGGGCCTTGAGGGTATGGTTTAGAACCACCAAATATCCCTCCAAGGGATATCCCTCGAGGAAGCCAGATCACACATTGTTTCAGTTTTCCAATGTTAAAATAATGCTTTTGCTCATCTTCTCTCAGTTCAGATTTCAAATGCATTAGGATCCAGGATGTTATTGCACATATGTGCACAGAGTTTGAAAAATGAGCCCTTCTCTTGCTTGAACACAAAAAGACTATTGTTATCACCAGAAATAATAAGTTACAGAAAGTTTTCCTCAACTTTTGTGCCTTTGTCCCTGGCATTTGAGGAGCACAACCTTGACAATGGCTGTATTTGAGAGCAACTCTTCTGGTAGCAGGAACTTCACCCTCCTCACTTTAAATAGCATCATTTATCTCTACATACCGATCTCCAGTGGCTCCTGAAAGGTGTGAGAGAGATTGATGGATCTGTTCAGAGGTAAGAGGAAGAAACTTCCTGAAATTAGGGTTTCTCTATATGATTCCATTACTGTGGACAAGACTGCTTCTGTGGTGACTGCAGGGCTCCTCAGCTGTCAGTGGGGTCTGTCATATGAGAGGTTAGCCTGGTCTCTATACCCTGGCAGTGCAGTCACCTTGCTGTATCTAGCCTTTAGCTTCTTTCTGGCTGGGGCCAAAAGAGGAAGAACTGGGACTCTTCCTATAAAAGACTAAGGTCTTTCTGCTACAGAAGAAGAAAGCCAAGTGCTGCACAAAAACCTGGATTCATTTTCTTTCCATTTTCCCATTATACGAAATGTTCTCAGTAGAGATTAATGTCTGTTCATGATCAGGCATTACTTCATCCAAGAAAGAAGGAGAACTATTCAGTCATCACTCAGAGAAACAAAAGCAATCTCAGGTCAAATCATCGCACTCCTGCTTTGAACAAGTCATCATCTGAACTAAGACCCGTCAAGGAAAAACAAATGTTTTGAGGAAAACTTCAGAATTTGGGTCATGTTCACCAAAAATCTACCACAACCAGGAATTACACAGAAAAAATGGCCCCACAGCTCTCTTCTACCACTGAGTTGCTGAGGGTCTTCACATAACTTGCATAGTAAGCTATCTCAATTAGTAACCTATAATCACTTCCCCTGCATACATTTGGCTTCCCTCCTGTAAAACAGGCAGAGAAACTAATTATGCACATGGTTACACAACCTGTTTCTGCCTACAACGTCTATTTATAGCACACGAAGGACAGAAATAGTTAGAGGCAATTAATTTGTGGACCTCACTAATGAGGTATGAGTTCTTCAGTTTATCCGTACAAGACGCCGCAAGAACCTCAGAAGAAGAACTAATGGACAACATTATTCTTTCATAATTGCTCATAACTGTGTCTGTGTCTGAATTACCAGAGAAGCAACTGCACCATGGAAAGGTGACTCACAAGACTCCGCTCTTGCTACTGTAGGCAGCGATGCTGAGGGTCAAAGGTACCTGAAATCATATGTCTGGACATTACCGTGCCTGCCATCTGCTCCTCCTGCACCTACAGCGAGGTCAACCAGAGGCATCCATCTGTCACTCCTCACAACTTGCCTCCTTGGGCTGTGCATAGCTCAAAACGGGTACACTTCAGGGGATCATTTTCCTATGGAGCATCCTACACCGGCCAGATGTCCACTATTGGTCTCTCACGTGACAATCAACTGGCCTAGATAGCTGCTATCTAGGGCTGCCATAAATAGGCAAAATTTAAAGCAAATGCAGAAAAGAAGGTATATGAAAATATTAAAATAATTCAGTAGATTGGCTTTCTCACTGGAACAGATGCAGAGTGAACCAGATCACATTTAACATCAGTATAAATCCAAAGATGATCTATCAAAATAATTTTTTCTCCTCAATATTAAATTATCAGAGCAACAAAGATGAGAATCTGAAGATGTGTTCTGACAATGCTTAAATGCCTGTACTAGCAAAAGAAAGAAGCTGTCAAGAACCAGAAAATAAATTAACAGACACTTGAGAGATTTCAGTGAGAGTATTTACCTGAGTAGCTGCATGTAAAAAAGGACTTGCACAGACCTTACATACATATTTCTGTGAGACTACACTAATACAGAAAACAGTAGGAACATCCTCAAAAAGATGCTTTAATGAATATCTATTAGCTTTAGGTTTTGCAGATAAATGTTCTACTAAGTAAATGGGTTTGCAATGCAGTATCAGTATTTTATTAATTGCAATAAAGCTGTGCCTAAAAGATGAGCATTACCTCATCAAGTCCTGAAGAATAAAGTGTTTTCAACACTATGAACTCTAGCAGGACAAGAGAAAGCCAGACACAACTCTCATATTTGCCTGTATCGTTCCCATATTTTACTAATAGAATACATAATATATAAAGTATATATAAAAGAGTGTGATTTATTTCAGTGGCGTGATAATGACTTAAACTAAGCTGATCATGCACTTCTTTCCGACCACTAAAAATCTGATTCAGGGAATTAAAGAAATTTGAGTGGTGTGACACTGCTAGAAATATAGATAAGAGTATGATCTTTAGGCTCAACAGAAGCATTAAGAATAAACTACTTTTACTTTTTCCTCATGGCAACGAAGCAATTTGGTACCAAGAAGCTCATTCACTGAAATATGAAAATTCAGAAAGAAACCTGAAGGTGGTTCTCAAAGCATCGGAGATCCCAGGTGTCACCAAGGGCATATTTCACATATTTCACGTATTTCTTCTTGTTGTGGAGTAAATGCAGCATGTTTCAGGGTCTTGCATTCTCATTCACTTGTGGGAGATATTTCTTACACAACACTAAAAACTAATCCTCATTTCCAATGCATCCACACTTCTCATTATGCGTACTGTTGCCTTGTTGACTCACCTGTACTTCCTGAGCCTCCTCTTTACCAAAGTAGGTTAAGGATTTTTATCTCAACAACTTTTAGAAAAGTTCAGGGCTATTTTTTTTTTCCTTCTTCAAATATTCTGGATCTTCTATTCAGCTAGACCTTCCATTCTCTTGTTCAGTCTAAGTATTTGATGTAGTGACTGCCAGCATAGAAAGGGCCACAGAGAAATGGACAGACATTCTTTTTTTGAAGGAAGCAGTTTGGGCAGCCATAACTCTACCTAAACTTTGCAGCACTCTCCCCACAGTCTGATTAATTCCTGTTCAAATGCTAGGAAATAAAATTAAAAGAATGAAATCTGCAGGTGCTCCATCACTGCCAGCAGTGTTTTAGAGTACTGCAATTTTAGAGTATATACATTAAAAAACAGCCTAAGGGTGCTTTTAGCATACTGACTTAAGCAAAGCTCCTTTAAAAAAGAGACCCATTAATCCCCTCCATCACAAAAATTGGCTTTAGAGAGGAGCCATCACAAATATAATTCCATTCAAACCTGAGTAAATAGCTAGAAGGCTGCTGACAAGAATACTATAGAAGCATAGCAGTCAGATATACATTTCCAAGGTCTCTCCTTTACATCATCTCTAAACTGAGCCATGAAGCACTCTTTTTGGGGGAAGACATGCCATCCACAACACAGTTTAGCTTCTGCCTCTTCTGTGAAGGCTGTAGGAAATATAGTTTGGTAACTTTTCTGTCTTCTCACCAAATACTTGAGAGGTTCTGCAGCATTCTTGTGAAATGCATCACAGCGATGTCTTCTCCATGACACCAGAGAACAGCAGGGTATACACATCACTCACATGTATCTATCACCTCTGTGTTTGTAGAGCACTTAAACAACATGCTCCCAGTCCTTTTTGGGAATTGTAAAGGCTTTTGGGCTCGAAACAGAAGTACTGAAATTCCACTGCCCTCACCAGAATGTTATTGCAACTGCAAAGTCACTGATGATGCTTTCCATGTCGTGTCCCTTGCTGTTGCAGAGCCTGGAGGTAGCAGCCTAAATGTATTATGGGCAAAGCTATGCATTTGCCTGTTGAACAATCTTGCCTCTTCCTGTTGAACAATTCTACCATGTTCCTGTGGCAACCAGCCATGCCAACATCCTCTGCAAACGAAAATGGGGTAGGAGAAGGGGAAGAAAGCACAAGACTGATGCAGTTCATATGCAAACTTGCCCTAGAGGCAATAACAAACTACAGAACCTGATGAGTGTACCACAGGCTGGTAGATGTGCTTAATGCATGTATGGCAAACAGGTTGAAAATCTCTTATGCTGAAAAATGGACAAATGGATTAGGTAATGGAATAAAAATAAATTAATATTTTAAAATTTTTGAAGTATGTGGCAAATTCAGTAGACTGTGAGGTACCTCTGTCCCTCAGACACATACAGTTCCCAATCCATTATTCTCACAGTTTAAATGACAAAGTCCCAGACCTGTTGGAAAAACACATC
>VZTN01003818.1:2634-18128 GCA_013400515.1 Erpornis zantholeuca | reverse complement strand
TGCTTCCAGGCTGGAGCAGCCTGTCCTTGGAGGACTGCACCCCATGGAAGAGTGACCCATGCCACAGCAGTTTTGGGAGGACTGTGTGTCCATGGGAGGGGCTCACATTGCAGCAGTTTTGGCAGGACTGTGTGCCCGTGGGAGGGTCTCTCACTGCAGCAGGTGCATTGTGGTTGCTGCTCCTGAGAGTCGCCTCATGCTGGAGAAGATCACGAAGAACTGTCTCCCATGGGAGGGACCCCACGGCCTCACAGGGAAGACTTCTCTCCCTGAGCAGTGGAAGAATAACTCGGTGATGAACTGACCCAAATCCCCATGCCCTGTCTCCCTGTGCTGTTGGTGGGAAGGAGGGAGGGGCTGGGGGGTGGAAGGTGTTCTAAGGACTTCTTTTACTTCTCATTATCCTCCTCTGATTCTGTTAGTAATAAATTCACTTCGCAACTTATGTTGGGCCTGTTTCACCCTTGAGGTGTTTCTCCTGGTCCTTATCTCACTCATTAAGTGTTTGTTAATTGTTTTCCTTTTCCCCCGCCGCCCAGCTGTGGCAGGGGAGGGTGAGCAAGCAGCTCTCGTGGGTGCCTGGCATTGGGCCAGTGACAAACCATGACATGACCAAAAGCTCTATGAACCTCTAATGCAGCTACTGATTTTATATATGAAAATAGCAAGAGGTGTTTATGACTGGTGATTAATGTCTTCATTAAAACACTGTACCTCAAACTAGACCCTGAAATTCATTGAAATTAACAGGGTCTTGAGATTGGAATGTGTATTATAAATGAGAGCATTTTTGATCTTACATCATGACAAACATAATACTATTGCCATCCTATCTTACCTGTATAAAAAATACTGCCTCTGCACTAATATATATTGGCTTACTCAGAAAAGCAAACATAAGGATGTAAATCTCTAAAGCTCATTTACCAGAGGCTTCCACAGTGTTCTGCCATAACTCAGTGCAAAGACACCAGTTTTGAATTTTCCAAACCTGAGAAGCTCTCAATTCAGTCTTGTTTATTTCAGTGCTGTCAAAGTGAAACCATTGCAGCTAATAACTTTATAAAGGCAAAATTTTCTCACAGCCAAATTCATGACTGTTTCCTACTCTTGCACAGATGCACTGTAGAAAAATCAGCCACAGATGACTGGCCTCCTGGAACAACTTCATTTTCCTTCTCACTACAGCTTTGAGGTGCAGGGTACCACACTGATCTGAAAGCAATCTCCTCCACTCTTGCTAGGGGAGCTACCCTTGCCCACTCTGCTCTTCTCCTCCTACCTCCAGTAGTAGTTTCCAAAGGGATGCCAAAATGGGCAGCTCTGGCAGACTCGTTCACTTCACGTGGAGCACCCAGAAATGCTGCAACAAGAAATTTTAGGTAGGAGTCCTTCTTTGCTGGCTGTAAAGGTAGCTACTACTTTTGGTAGCTACTTCTTTTGGTAACTCATCCCTGTTTGTAGATGCTGAGCAACAAAATCTATGGATCTGCAAGGCTGGGAAGGAGGCAACATTGGCATGGTTGGCTAGTGGATTTTGTGAGCCTGAGGTGAACAGATGAAAAACTGCTTGACACTGTGAAGGAGAGAGAACTCACTCTCTCTGATATCATGACAGAGGAAACCACACAAGATGAAGAGTCTTTTCTCACAATTGTCTTATTGCTGACTGTAAAAGAAAAGTTCTTGGTCTCCTCCTCTAATAAGTCTTTTTGGTTTTGTTTCCTTCATAGCACAAGAACTTATGGATGCAGAGGAAAAGCAGAATACTGAACATGAAATAGTGCTTTATCTGTTGCCTTTTATTAGCTTGCTTTTCTCCACCCATCTTTTCTACAAACCACACCTACTGATGGAAGCTTCCAAAACAAGAAGACAGCCCCACAGGCAAAACCAGAATATTCAATTTTCTTCCTTTGCTCCTTTCAAAAATGGCTTTTACAGAGGTTTCCATTTCTGGTTGTCAGAGGATCTCAGAGGCAGAAAGGCTGACTGAGTATTGTTATGAAACGTAATTTTTAAAAGTATTTTTTACGTTTTCCCCAAATTTATTTGTTTCAACAGCAGAAGATTTACTGCGAGTTTTAGAGTTATGTTCAAAATCCATGAACATGAAGGATATTGAAACTCGGCAAAAACATACTGCTTTCCAAAGTAACATCAATAACACATTTGTAGGTATTGAGATCCACTCTACACTAGTTGAGACAGAGTACAGATGTAATATATTCACAAGCACAGTGGATAAATCACCTCAATAAATTCTCCATGCTATACTGTCATCTCCAAAAGCTCTCTGACTGGTAAGAATCAGCCTTGCTGATCCGACTGCAGTTCTTCACACAATCTTGTTATTCATCTGCCAGTGACACCTGACGTTGAAGCAACCAATGTCTTTATACATCTACCACCACAAAACAACTTTACTTCACAAAATAACATCTTGGCTGTTTTTTAAAAAATACTAACACTGCATTCTTCTGCACATCTCTCCCATGTTCCCCCTCAGCATATCAGATCACACATTAAAAATATATTTAACTTTGTTCTCAACCAGGCAGTAGTCAAAGCTTTTCAATAATTTCTACTTAATATTTAAACTCAAGAAATAGTTCTGAAATTATCAGTGAAATGGGCACTCTGTGTCAGTCCTTCCTTAACAGCAATAAGCATCATATTCTACTCATAGCTGAATTTTAGAGAAATACACCTCTATAAGCTCATTGAGTACTTTAAAAATCAACTCTAAGTCCTACTTTGATAATTTAAGAACCAAGGTGACCCAAGTCCTTAGTCTGTGTTTTCTGTTCCCTTGTGGATGCTGCTGCCCAGCATGCATGGATGGATGCATCCTCTGCACTAGATCACAGGCTCAGTAACAACACGCTGCTGTCAAAATATCACTGAACAGGAACAGAAACTTTTGTCATAGCCTGTGACAATAAGCCTCCAGTCCAAAAAGTGGAACACACAGAGGCAGACTGGAGATATACCAGGACCATGTGTGATCTCCACTCCTCCATGGATATAAAGCTTGAATTCCTTCAATCCATAGGACAAAAGAGGCTTTACACTCGTCTATGCCATGCTAAAAAGGATCATCTCTGCTAGACCTAAAAAATTCATCTTCAAACATTGAAGACTGAGATTTCCCGGTCTCCCATAATTGACAAGACAGGGAGTAAGAGGGACTGTATCACATTTTGCTGCATTATCTGAAAAGCAGAACACGACCTAGAAATTAAATTTTGAGAGTAACAGTGTCTAGTCCATAAATTTCGTATTTGTGGTTAAAGATGGTAAAGCCATAATCAAACACCACTAGATTTCCAAACAAGGATTTGGGTTCATTAATTCATTTGGATTCATCTCCCATCCTCTGACATTTTGACAGCAGGTACCTGAGGGTGCAGGAAATGTTCCCCCTAGGGAACACATCCCTTTGAGGATTAAATGTAGGATTATTCAACCAGAAAATTTAATTTTATAAGACAAGTACTAGGAAACAGATTTCTTTTTTTTCATTCACTCTTCACACTTCTTGCAATAACCTGAATACTTCTAAAAATAAAAGCATAAGGATGGCATAACCAATGCCTGTTAATACAAAAATAATTGGCTTAAATGAGGCACACACTCATATGCACAAAAAATAAATGGCCCAAGAATTCTTTTGAGAGTTACAATATTTTTAGCCATATGGTATTTCTTATTAATTGTTATAATTACTAAGTAAGAGCCAAAAGTATGTTCAGCACTGTATAACACATCCAAATACTGTCAACCCCTAGCCTCAAATGCTTACAGTTCAAAAGAGAAGACATGCAGGGACAGGAGATACTAAGAAATGCAGTGACAAAAACAAAAGCCCAAGGTCTCCTGGATATTAGGAGGTGCTTTTGGCCTTACTCTTCCAGCTACATCAGCTACATCCCTCCTCTGAGAATAACAAAAATGGGCTCTAAGCCTTTTCTCCTCCACAGAGTCAGCAAAGAAAAAAGAAGGAAGAAAAAAGGAGCACGTTTTGAGGCTGAACAATCCTCACTGGCTCTACAACATATTTTGGGCCCTTGGCAATTTATGCTAATTGACTGTAACCCTCAAGCTGTTCTTTCTGTGATAGAGCTGCTCTGGAGCACAGCCAGCCCATGGTCCACAGAAACATAGGCTGCTGTGCTGAGCTGTGCTGTGCAGCTCTGGGTTGCCACAGAGCTTGTGAACCAGGGGAATGAAGCTGAAAATTTTGATGAAGCAGTGAAAACCACTGTGGAAAAGGCACATTGCTCTGGTAGAACTGAAGTGCCAGGAGCAGGGAACATGCACAGGAGGGGACAGTGGCCTCCTCAGGGCTGAGAAGAACTGGCAGAAGTCATTAAATGATGTCACCACGTTCTGCAAGAAAAAGGGATCTTTTTCATATTGGGAAAATACTGGTGAAGACAGGTGGCCTGGAACTGAGAGAAGCTTAACAGTTAAGAGCGTTAAGAGATGTTGCCAACAACAATTCAGACCAAGGCTTTTCCCAAGAACTGCTTTTCATTCCTGGAACAGATTTTCCTGAAAGAAGAGCTAGTCAAGTCTATGTTCACTGCACCCCACTCATCCCAGGTTTTCTTCAGCTCTGTAAATGACATGAAGAGAGGATCTTCCTTTTTCCTGTAGAAGCCCTTTCTTTGACAACTACACTAAGCATTCTCTGTCTTATCCTGTCTGCAGTTCATTCATCTCCACCTCAGAGGCTATAAGATTTATATCTGATTCCCTGTCAGTCACATACATGCTCAGCAGTGACTTTGAAGCTAATGGTCCCAGTCATAAATGTCCCAAGGGCAAGAAAAGATGCACTGCAGTGTGCATAGCTGAGGCCCAGGGCCCCATTACTCTTATCTTGTAGATGATCTCTCTCAAAAAGGATTGCTCTGCATGAAAAAAAAAAAAAAAAAAGCTGCTACTGTCCATTCCTAATAAGCTGTAAACACTGTTCTATTCCTGCACAGCCTCCTTGTCTGCTCCTGGGAATCAGCCCTGGAGGATCCTCTTTCTCCAACCACCTGTTGCTCTTTCTCCAGCACAGGCTTCATCCTTAATAACTTTCAGGGCACCTCTGTGCAGTACACACTGTAATGTGATTAACTTTATGCTTCACAACCTCACCATTAAGAAGTAGGTCCCGGGGCAGGGATTTAACGTGAGGCTTTCAGGCATGTACAGAACCTTGATCAGAAAAACAGCTCTTCCTTCCTGAAACAGCACAACAAAACAGCTTTGAACTAGGTTAAATGGCCAGGTTCTCTAAGGAAAAAATACTGTCAAACCCCAGCACTATTGAAGTGAACAACAAAAAAAGGTAGATAATTGATCCATTCTACCTCCAAGACAAGGCTGAAAGTTCAGGATTTTAAGCCACTTTTTTTTCTCTTCCTGTGCTTTAAGCCAAAACTAAATCTCTCTACACAAACACAAGTATTTTGCCCTGCAAGCATGCTGTTACTAATTTATTAGGTGGTCTCCTTGTTTTGTTATCTTTACTTTCCTCTCTTTGACGTCTTCATTGTGGTGTCTGTACGTTAATTGTTAATGCCCTCAGCAATGAGAAGCTGTAATAGCATAATGAATTTATAGCCTCCACAGGAGACAGTGAAATCTAATACTTTAGAAGATACTGCAAAGTCATTGTCCTTCCCATGGCATGTTAACTTTAAGAAGCAGTGCCCTTTCCAAATACGTAAAGAATGAGAAACCTCATGTTACAGAACTGAACGTCCTTCACAGGCTGCATGCATGGGAATTCCAGCAGCAACAAAGACATGGGTTTTACAAAATGGATTTATAATGTGGCCAGAAACCATGATCCTTTTCACAGTTTACACCAAAGCACTGTCATTAATACTCCATGATTCACTCTGAAAGTGACAATAAAACATGATGTGAGGTCTTCTATAACTGCACAAAAATTTCAAACTCTTTCAGGGTCTCCTGCAATGATTCACAACTACTGATGACATCGGTCATTAACTTATTTAAGACCAATATTCCTCAGGGATGAGAGGGAATTGCTTGTTTCTTTTCTAGCAATAAGTAATGTCCATGGTTAAAAATCTTATGAGATAGAGTTTGTTGTGTGGTCTGAACATTTCCTTGGAAGCAGTATTCTAGGTTTCCATGTAGAGCAAGCTTTATTCTGCCACAGCACACACACTTCTACTGATGATGGCAGTGGCTTGAAAGATATTTACATGTACCTGCGGTAGAGAGTAGAGGAACAACAGAATGAACACAGAATAGGCACACAATAAATCCGATCAGCACAAGTGCTTCAATGTGTATGTGAAATACACCTTAAGATTGCAATTACACCTGCAAGAAGAAGTGGATATATTTACTTTATTATGAATACATATACTTTATTATGAGGAATGTCCAGCCATCTCTCTACCCATCCCTGCTGTATTGCTTCCTTCCATGTGCCTTCTTTTGGTTTTTCCCCCTTCCTTATAACTTGGTCTTAGCAAGCACTGAATAATACTCATCAATTCTGAAGCAAAATATTTGTGCTCTGCATAGTATTACATAGCTTTGAAACACAGTCCTTACGTTTGAGGGAAAGGGATCAGATTTTCCAAAATATCTTGGCACTCTGTATTAGAGAGACATGCCTTGTGCGCTTCTTCAAGGCACCTGCAGAAGTTTCTTGCTCTAGCAGGTTAATCTGTCTAGGTACTTAAGAAAATTAATGGAGTGCCAAAATCAGTTATTAAGCATTTTCTGATTTGGAAAACCTGGCCCCAGAAATCCTGTCCTTGGCCCTAGATATTACCAGGAGCCTGGTCTTGAGCAAAAGGAATAGCTCAGTAATGGGAAAGCCAGCAGGGCTACACTGCACTCTTCCTTCAAAACCTGAAGTGGTGGTTCCTCCCGGGCACTCGTAATGCACATTAGGAGGCACACACCAGGCAGTGTGGAGGCTCAGCACCTCCACCCCAAGGAAACATGGCCTTGGTGTTGCGGTTCCCTTGCCTTCTCCAGCTAAAGGGCTGTGACCCTCTATAAACTTTCTCTTCTCATTTCCAGAACTTTTAAGTTACTATAGCAGGGATAGAGTACTTTTCCTGCTAAGGTCACCTTTAAAACACCTTTGTGTATGACCTATAACAAACATCTTCTTCTTACCCAAGAATAATATGAGGAATAAAATCATGTGAAAGGAGACTGTGGCTTTTCCCAGACCTTGGGAGCACATCCTGCCCTTGAGGTTTCAGGCATTGGAGGATATACACAGTTTAAACCAGTAATGTGTTACAAAACAATACATTCTTGTATTGTTTTGTAACACATTACTGGTTATGTACAGGGCCTTGATTTGTCAAGGAAGTTTTGCAGATGCCTATTGTCAAATAAAGATCAGACAGATGCACTGCTTCTAGAAGCAAAGGCTTTGTTCCAAAGACTGCCTTGGATGACGTTTCACACCAAGTTTTTTCACAGGTGGAGTTTTGAAGTCTTTCATTGAGTTGAATGTGCTTAAGTTTTGGTATAATCTCAAGTTCTTTGGGAAATTTGTAGCACCACAGAGGACATCCATATATTTTCTATTTAGAGAAGGGACAGGGAATAGTAACCATCACATATTGTGTGACATTTTGGTGTATGTGTATTTCTTCTAAACTCTTTCCACTGCCTGCAATGAGCCTGATTTTACAATTATTTACACAGCCTGCAGTGAGCTACAATGGACACACACATGAGCAATCAAAGCTGCCATAACATCCACAGTTAGGTCTTTCCTGCTCAAAAATAATGGAATGTAGCATGGCAAGGGGTGCCTGGAGGGAGAAAAGTTCAAAGGGCTTGCAAGAAGTCAAAGACGCTTTTAACATATAAAAGTTTCAGCAACTAAAAATGGGGGGGCAGGGGTTAAATATTGCTGCATTACTGATACCAGTGGTACAAATCCTTATGCAGGGCAGTTCCCACATGGGGGAATATCAGATAACAACGTATCAGAATATCTAACAGAAATTTTTCTGACTTTCCCGCAGGAACACTGTCACAGGCATTGGATAATTCATGGACATTAGATACCAGTGTGCATGTTGACATATAAATTTTCTTGTTACAGATTATTAGAACATAGTGCAATGGCGATTCAAGCCCAAGGCTAGTGGCTGCCGTGGGAGCAGTCTGGCTGGGGCTAACAACTCAATTTCCATATTTAACTGTCTTTGCTGAATTAGGCTTTGATTACAATATTGTCATGTTGCAGCGGCCCAGCTTGGGGCAAGCTGGGAAGTGGTCAAGAAATCCAAACAGTTCTCTTCTTCAGTTAATGTCCTCTTTAAACCCTGTACCCCAGTTGCTATAACCATCCTTTCCTTAAGTTCTGTTCCTCCCCCTGTGTTGGCCAAACCCATTCCCCTGCCCCCTAGGCTGAGATCCCCTGCCACTCTCCACCCATTCCCCTGCCCCCTGGGCAGAGACCCTTTGTCACTCTCCTCAGGCACACTTTTTCCCCTAGAAACTTCTACCCCACTCGATACATTATTGGTCCCTTTTCCCTAGACCCTCCCCTGTTACATCCTGTTGGATGGCTGTTATGCTGTAACTCCTCCCAAGAACCACCGCCTATCCCTTTCCCTATTGTTCCCTGGCTCTCCCCTCCCCTGCTATAAAAACCTTTGCAACCCTCTCTTAGAGGTCTTTCATCCCTGGACCCTGCACTGCAAATAAGGCTGTTGGAACCCACACAAAACACCCCTCCTACTTCTATATCTCTACGGATGTGAGCTACACCATCGGGTAGAAGACTGCTCCCCGAAGAGGAGACCTCCAAGTCCACGCGCTGCAGCACAAAACAGAGACGTCTGCAGCAGGACACAGTGGGGCTCGGGCAGCCCCTACTGCGTCATCGTCAAAAACCATAAAATGTTTCTTAGGTACAGCCAGGAAGAAAAGAAGGCTTTGGGGAAAGATACAGATGTTTGACAGGATGTTTTCATTTTGGATTGCAACATATCAAAGCAAGCTGGGAACATGAAGGTGGGAATAAAATCCCAAACCTACTAATGCCAATGACAGTTTTGCCATTGAACTCAATAGGACTGATGGTTGCTACTTCATGGTTGCTAAGCTTCCATATCAGCAACATTTCTTCCTCCACTTGATGCTGAGTCTCAAAACACAGATATGAAATTGCACAGGCTGCTAAAGTCTTTGTTCCTGAAGTTTCACTTCTGTTAGAGATGGATGAAAAGACTTTTGAAAGCGAAAATAGAGGAAAGTAGCATTTACACTCCTCCTATTCACTCTTCCTCGAAACCATCGCTCTCAAGGCTTGAGGCAAACAGTACTGAATCGAAAATAGATACACTGACATACAATGTCAACAAGACATCTGTATGACAGATATGTTGTCATATAATGGAGATCACTTCAGGTCCAAAACACAATTCACAATATAAGATGGAAGTAATATTGTAGGTTCATACTGTTTTATGGATTATTTAGGATTATTGTTTTAACAAGGTGGTAAGGAATTTTAAAACCAAATCCTTACAGCTCTTTCAAATTTAGCTAAGCATACATATTTATATGTATTCATTTAATATCTCTTGGTTTTCTAGCGGTTGTCTCAAACTTACTGGGACAAGTGGTCATGGACCTTGTTACCAGAATGTCACACAACTGGTGTGTGAATGCTTGATGAGCATAAACACTGTGAAGAATCCGTGCTCTCATTAATTTTGAAAAATCTACAGGGTTCTAGTGCAAATAGCACTAGTGTAAATATAAAATTGAAGGTGCTTAATGCCAGGAACATACTCAGACTATCAAATGATATGTGCAAAGGCACGAATTGGTTGTTTGCAGATAGAGCAAATATAGCAATATAATAATAATATAACTGCCTGTTGGCTTTTTATCCCAAATTCAGTGTCAAGGACCTAAGACCTGAAATTCTACAGCCCCAGGCCTATTCTGCATCTGTGTTTTCAGCAAATCTGCAAGAAAAGTGGAGAACTTTACACAATATGTTAGTTGTTTGCGTTGCTATGTCCTAAATTTGTATCTGCTCTTGGCAAAACAAGGCAGAACATCCCCACCCGACAGATGTACCTCAAACTTGCTAAAGAGTTCACGCTATCTGTAAAATCCTACCAAACTGTAACGCCTTTAAGGGCAGGAATGTTCATGCAACTAGTGAATTTAAAATAAATACTGCAAGCTATTCATTTGAAAATTCTCAGTTTTGGAATGGGAAGAGCCATCTGATTCACAGAGGTGTGGTTATTAAGGCAGTGAATAACCCTCTTTCTTATGTGTGTGCAGCTGAAATCTCACTAAAGGGCAGATCAAGGACACTGGAGCCTACATCTAATTAAAATTTGTATATTTCGTTTAGTTTCTTTATAAGGTGCATTGCTTTGCTTTTAGAATCCTCTTTAAAAAGGTCTGCTTTCCAGGACAGGATTGCAAAATGGAAGCTTCTTTCAAGAAGGCAGTTTTTGCTGAGAAACTGAAGCAACAACCTTTAATTGAATTCTGGGAAAAGGAAGTGTTGGGGGACTGCTTGCTGTGAGCTGCCCGATGGGCAGGCTGTTACCAAGCCACGTGACTCTCAAATACAAATGCCTCAGCCCAGTGAGTATCCCAAAAAGCTTTGTACATGATACACTGCGTAGCCAGAGGCTGCTTACCTTTCTAATTTTTAAGCAAACCAGATGGAATCTGTTGCTGGATAACCACTCCCTGCTGCTGTCTTTGCTCAAGCTAATACCTGCCAGTCTAACAGAGCACAACTAAATGCTGTTTTCTTTTCTCTCTGTGAGTCCTTGTGAATGATAGGAAGACACTCTCTGCTGATGTGTATCAAGTGATCCCTAGTACTTTTAAGATCATGTCAGCTCTACATGTCTAGTGCTTGGATTAATTATACATGGCTTGTGCAAGCTGAGAGCCCTCTCTGGAAGCAAGCAGGCTCATTTGCACTAAGGACACAGTACCCAGTGGTCACAGGATCAGAGGGTTTGATGGGAGCTTTTGAAATCATCTAGATGACCTCTGTCTCCCCTGAGAGATGGGGTTTTTTTCCATTTGGTGCTTCAGCAGCAGACTTAAATCCTCCTGACTAGCCTGTTCTAGGATTTTAATACCCTAACCTGCTAAAGCATTTTTGCCTCATGCCTAATGTCAATCTACCTACTCTACAAATCTATTTCTTCATGTCTCATATACTGCTACGGGCAGAGAACAGGTTATTCCCCTGCATCTGGCAGCAGTCTTCCTTGTACTGTTACCATGCCTCTTCACTTGCTCTAAACAAGCCATGTGTAATTGTATAAACGAGCCATCAGTGCATACAATCTTATTAATAACACATAATTATTCACAGGCAGCACTTGGCACTAGGAAGAAAAGCTGGTGGTGTGGGTTCCTATCAGAGGCAAGAGGCATTAGGAGGTAATGCTGCTCAACACCTCTCAGAAGATACTTAGAGCTGGGTCTTCTCTAATACAGGAGTTTGACAAACCCAATTGCTTCTCAAATATTTACAAGAAGAGGGATGAGCCCCTGGACTTGCTTCAGACTGGAATGGAGTGCAGGCTTGTGCTAACCCTTTTACAGAGTGAACTTCACTGCAAAGGCTTGACTGAAAGGCAGAAAGGCTGCCTCTTAACACTGGAGCTGCATCCATAGCAAGGGGATACAGGACTTGTGACAGTCTGTGTTATAAGGCACAGACATTTTTGAGCCATTTTTGCTCATTTTACTACAGAGAGTGGTACGTGCTTGCAAATAGAAAACTCTTTCTATTGATGTTACTGGGCATCATGCCAGGCTTCAGAGATGAAAGAGTGATACTTGGGAACACACTAAGTGATAATGACATGAAGAAGCACTCAGATGGGCGTTTATTTCAGATGCTGTGGTGACAGGTCCTTACACAGACCCTAGTGCTGTAAGTAAACAGAAAATAAAAGTCCTTGCATTTTTTCAGGAAAAGAGATTCTGAGGAAGAAAGTCCCATACACAGGTTATGCACCAAGAGCTTCACCAGTTACCTGTCCCCACATTTTTCTCTAGCTTATATGCAACTTGGAAGCCCTGAGCAAACAGTGCAAGCATGGCAAATTATAATGTGCATGTTTTATTACAGAAAATGCAGACATATTGTGGCTCATGCTGTAGGGCTTAAATCATCACATTAGGTCTTTATAAAAAATGGAGATCGCTCAGCCTCATGGGAAAGGCATTTGCATCTTCATCATTACAGAGGCAACAAACTTCATCCATAAAGATGTGCCTAGAACAAATGGCAGCAAATTGTGGACACATGTTTTGCTTTAATTGGTCCTTATCAACTCAATCTAGCTAGTGACTTCAAAGAGCTCTTACTAAGAAACCTCTTCCAAATTTTTTGTTTTATTCTTTTTATGGGGTTTTTTTCCTTTTAATGTCTTAAGAGATTTCAGATTAAATAGAATCTTTGAAGAATACAGTATGAGAGCATTACTTCTTTATAGTTTTACATCGCGTGTTTAATTACTTATTCATAAATTATGAATGACTAGAGGTAAAGTAGCATCGCCTGGAGCCCCTGTCCTGGGCCAAGTGTAGTGCTAAAATTTTTACAAACTCTACCTCTTCACAGCTGGGATCAGATTCACGCCAGCTACAACTCTATTCAAAAGAGCAGCTGTTGCTAGTGCCATTTTCACATGCTATTCTTGATCAGCATGAATGGATGGAATGTGCTCTTTTTGGAAAGCACAGCAAAAGAATATGGATGGCAATAGAATGCATATGTAACTCATGTGAAAGTCACCAAAAAACCCAGACAAAAGCTACAATCAAAATCTTGTTTATCTATGGGTCTGATTTTTAAAAATACAGCTAACAAATCCCACTGTTGGAAAATCAAACCACTATCTACGTAAGTCTTTTCTTCCAGCCCCAAAGCCAAGAATTCCTCTAGAGTACAAGGGTCCTACTGTCTCAGAAACTGCACAAACACAGCACGAATGAACAGAGGTGGAAAAGAATTCACAGATGAGTGCAGCCACTACTGGCTCAGTAGCACAGCTGGGACTCAAGCAAAATGTGACAAGCCTCAAACACACCAGTTTGGAGGTGAAACTGCTTCTTCCTACATTTCTTTGCTACAGGCACATCCACAAGCACACACAGAGACCTTTTCTCTCCAGCTGGTCACTGTTTCTACAAAATCCACCAACACTTTGTTCCAGCTATCCTAGGTTTTCTATGTTTATGCATGCCCTATGTACTTATTTGCAAAAATGCATACATAGGGCTCTTCTCTCTATAGCCTTGCACATCAATCACTCATTCACACCACAGCAGACAAGATGAAAACACTGCCATGTTATCAAGGCAGCACCACAGACCCACTTGTTGCAGTTGCAGATGAGGAAGGCAGGCAGGCGGAAGACATTGGTGTATCAGCCCAAAGCAGAATATCCTCTTTTGATTCTTTCTCTGAAGGTTTGCTTTTTCTTCAGCTGTACAGTAGCAGCAGTTTTCCTCTTTTGTCCAAATGAAACAAATAAGACCATGCTGCAGGCCCTTCTTATACCATAAAGAACAGTTACAGGAAACACATTAAAGTAATTTCCTCTTCCTTGGACAGAGTGCACTCTCTTGGAGTTTGTTTATAGCATTGTGATGTAACTGGGGAAAAAGTGAGCTTAGGTAACACACCTCAGTGCATCTAAAAGAAAGTCGATATAATAGAAACTAAGTAATTTGGGGGATTTGCCATAGGCTTTTTACAAACCAACCAGTGAAAAAACTCATTCCAAATGCCCAGAATACCTCTTCTATAGCTCTAGTTGCTTCATTTGCTAATGAAAACTACATTTATTACCCGTTTTTGCTGCACTCAGAGAAATAAAGCAGTTTGTTTATCTGTCATTAGAAGCAGTAAGTTCAGAATCCATCTTTTCAAATTACATCACAGAGTTGACAATATTGTTACATAGTCATACTCTATATATGTATATATGTATATTGACATATATATAGTTTTCTTGGGTTTTCCCTCTTTATTGTCAGTGTTCCTCTATTTGCCACCTATCTGACATACTGCCCTGAAAAATACAGTTTAAAGTGGCAGGGGTAACAAAGGGGAATGCTGCCAAGCAGGGAAGCATGGTATTAAAAAAAAAAAAAAATAGTTATAGAAAGACTCGACACTGTGATAGGCTGGATGAAGAGTATACCTTCCTTCTTTCCCTTCCATGTTGGTAGACATGTATTTATACAGTTCTCCTTCATATTTTCTTTACAATGAACCTAATGTTTGTCCAGCGACCAAGTTAGTTTTAGAATTAAATCATATTTCAACATGGCAAAACGCAGCAAAGTATTCTGGGTCCTTAGCTATGGTAAAAATACCACAGCCCCCACTGCTCTCAGTGGGCTGCTGGTTAAAATTCTCCTTGAGGAACTCTTCCACATTGCACTCCAGCCTGGCATGAAATCTCTGGGAACCAAAGATTCCAAAGTGCTGCTGGGCAGGTCATGTAGGCACATCTGGCCTAACTTTATGCTCAAGCAAAATAACTTTGGGTGCACCTCTGGAGACTTCCCTTTAATGTCATGAGGACACAGCTCTGTTTCTCCTGTGCCATAGGAGAAACTGTAAATAGGAATAGGAACACCAACCAACCTAGCAAATCAAAAGGAATCTCTCACTCTACACCCTGATGACAATGAGCAAAGCAAAGATATGATCGTTACCAGATTTCTTTAACTGTCCACAAAACATTCCTTAATTTTCACACACTCCAATGAAAATAATAGTCCTTTCATTCCTCATTCCATGCATACTAAGCATGATTTCCTGGTTTTTCTCTTGCTTGGGCCCGAATAAGGAAAATCTATACAAAATTGTCTATGAAAATATGTATGTTGGAGTGAGACATTCTGCCAAAGTGAAGTGACAACATAAAGAAATCTCTTTTTTTCATTTCTACTGGAAATTAGTAATTTCCCTTGAGAAACAAGACAGCAAGTGGTTATACTTACATTTAGTCTAGTCCTACTTTATTTAATATCTACAATTTTGAAGAAAAGTTGTTGCTTATGACGCTTGCACTGAAAATGTTCAGTTTACAAAAATGCCCCAACAGTCGATACTGTTTTACACCTAAAACCTTCCCTTACTTCCATGAACATGGGAGCCAGCCTCTATCTACANTTACTTCCATGTACATGGGAGCCAGCCTCTATCTACACAGTCTAAATTCCATCTGATGTTTTTGCTAGACTTCCATATTGGATGGACTCTTCTGAAAGCCAAAACTTAAAAAAAAAGAAACTTGTCATCTCAAAAAGTGACACAGAATTTAGGTCTGTGTGAGCCTAGATTTTTCCTCACTCATGCATCTTCTATTGAGTGACGACCACCAGAAATCCCAAGTTGGATGGATCCCTCGTCCAAAAATGTCACATTATTTCTTCCAGCCACCATCCTC
>VZTN01003817.1:151477-226583 GCA_013400515.1 Erpornis zantholeuca | reverse complement strand
TTTATTTATTTATTTATTTCTGTGCATCCACTGGGGCTCTGGGGGCTGGAAGGGTTGGGAATGTGTTGCCTTTGGGGGCCTGTGCAGAGCCCAGCCCAGTGCACTCAGAGTCCCCTTCCCAAGGTTTAAACACCTTAAAGGTGTTTAAACCCTTCCTATGCCCAGAAAATCCCAGATAAGTGCACCTTGGTCCTGCTTCATCCATGGACCAGCAGACTGGGAGATCCAGGAGCCCTTTGGCCACCTGGTTTTGGGGTTGGCTCCTTGTCACCTGGGACGTGGCACTGGGAGAAGCTGCTGGGAGCCAAATTCTTCTCTGCCAAATGCCAAGGAGCTGCTTCTCGCTCTAAGTTTATTATATTAATGGAGAAGAAGTGCTTAAAGCCCTCAGTGGTTGCTCAATGTAGCCTTTGGCACCACACGCAGCAGTGGTGGAAAAAAAGCAAACAGAAGTGTGAAGAGCCCGACAAAACACATGGAAAATATCTTGCATTATATAAATGGGCTCAGTGCCTGTGCCTCAAGTGCTGCCTCTCCTTCGAGTAAATTCCTCCCACCAAGGAGGCAGGAATTCAGGAATTCAGAGGCAGCAGCAATGGAGAGGGGCAGCAGATGAGTGTTTCAGAGGTGTTTCGCCCACAGCGGATTTTGGAGTGGTTGGAAGGAGTGTGAAGGACGGAGATGCAATGACTTCGGTGTTCCTTCTGAGAGCACACAGCACACGAGGTGCTCGAACAGGAAAATCACCAAACTGGCCTGTCAGATGTGCAGGGTGTTGCACAATCAGGCTGGGACCGTGAGCTCCCCAGGTTGCCACTGAGATGAGAGTTAAATGAGATTAAAAAACTCTTCAAAACCCCAAAAAACTTCCAAAAATAAAATCCAAACCATGCCTGAGCTACAGAAAAAAATAAAAAAAGCTACAAAAACCCCAACTAAACAATATCCAGGAGTAGAAATCTAAGGTAGTTGGAATGGGAATATGTTTTAGTGGTGAGCATGGTGTTGCTGGGTTTATGGTTGGATTTGATGTTCTGAGAGGTCTTTTCCTACATGAATGATTCCAATCACTCAAGATGAACACAGGGATTTATAACTGAGAAGAAATGGTTTGGGTTTTTTGTGTACAGTCATAATTTGGAAGAGTTTCTTCCTCTCGGTGTGGTGGCAGAGATGCTGGTGGTGCACAGGTGAGGATCCTTTCCAAGAGATCTGGTGGCACCTCTGGTAAATCCAGGTGATTCCAGGAAAATTACCTTTGTCATTTCCGTGGTTTTGGGGCTTTAGGGAACGAAGAACCCTGTGGGCTCTCAGTGCCACCTCCCCTCTCCATCCTCCAAGGAACATCCTGCCTCTTATCCACCCCCTCTCATCCATTCTCTGCTTCCATCATCTTTTTCATCTGCCCTTAATTAACTCCTCCCTCCACTGAGCGTACAACATCCCAGAACTAACCTGAGAGGGAGTGCAGAGCTCCCAGAGAACTGGAAACCAACTTCTCCCTCTCCGTGTACCTGTCCAGGGGTGAGTGCCAAGGCTGGGAATTCATCCCCTGGTAGCTGATGGGATCGTGTGCACCTAAATCACCTTTCTAGGGGTGCTTGAGGTGTGTTAGGCTGAAAATTCCCTGGCTGCCACCCAGTTCTAGGTGGGATAGGGAAGCAGAGGGGTCGGAGTTGGCGCTGTCTCCGTGTCTGGCAAAGATCTGGTTGTGGAGCGAGAGGGAAACGCTGGCTGGTCAAAATTCCTGGGTGTCCTCATCCCTGACAAAAGCTGAGCTCTGCTGTTTATAAAAAGGATTGAGGGCCTTGAGTTGGGCTTAGTCAGCTGCTGGTCCCTGGGAACGAGGAAGGGGGGTGTTGTTTCTCCATCTAATCACTTGCAGGCTTGTGATTACAACATTTTAACGATGATGGCCGAGGTCAGTTTTTAATTAGCCGAGCCACATGATGGGCTCTCGCAGTGCCAGCAAAGCCTCTCCTCATTGATGTCTGGCGCGATGTTCCAGGAGAGCAGCTGTGCCAGTGAAATCCTGGATTTATGGGTTAAATCACGCCGTGCATTTCCCAACCCCGAGCTGTTTTGCTCTGATCTGGATGGGACACGGTGGGTCCGGATTGCAGCGTGTCCCTGTCTTTGTTCAACATGTTGAGGAGCGAGCAATAAATAGGAGAAATAATGCAAAAGTCCTGGGAAGTTGGCAGGCGTGGCTGTTACCAGGACTCACATGATGCCGTGGCCCGGTGGAACCGAGCCCTTGCCGATTGAATCACATGTTTTTGTCCTGGTAACAACCAATAACACCCCACTCCTTCCCAAAAATCCTAAATATAGCCCTGAGAACCTCCAACCGGGGAGGATTGGCACCGCACCGTGCCTTTTCCACAAGCCCCGTGTGATGGCCGGGACACTCTGGGCCCGTGCCAGGAGCAGATGGCAGAGCAGGCAGCACATTCCTCGGGCACTCAGCTTCTCCCTCTCCCCTTCCCCGCGAGGAGGGATGGATCCCAGGCTGGATCCACGCACGGCTTCGCCTCCAGCGTGGATGGAAAGGTGTTGGAAAAGGAGAACGCATGACTTGGGTTTTCCTGGCCCACACGTGGACGATAACAATCCCCCCCAGTTCCCTCCCTGCCGTGGGATGGGGTGGAGGAGACGATTCCCTCCGGGGTGAGCCAGCCCCTTCCAAGGCGAGCGCGCACATTTGTTTTCCTGAGCGTACATCCCGACACGCTCCGTGCGCGCTCTGCCCCTGACCCCGCTTGCATGTGAGCTATAAAATTTTTCCATTGATTTCCTGGAGGTCTGGAGCTTTGAGGCGAGGAGGCTGCGTCCCTTTGAGCCATCCAGGTCTGGAGCGCGTTTAGGGGATGAGGTTTAGCCAAGTCTGAGGTCGCTCCGAGCTCTGCACGTGAGCACATCTTCCCTTATCGTGCTGCTCCCCGAGCCAGGGGTGCTCCCTGGGGTGCTGCTCCTCCAGCTGGGGTGAATTCCGGGGGGGTTTCATCTCCCCACAAAGGCTGGGGCTCGTCCCTGCTGAAGGCAGAGCTTCCAACCTGTCGGATTGTTCATAAATCCATCAAATTTGGCTCTCGGGCATCACTACTGGGGTTATTTTTTATGTTTCCCCATGATGCCCCCATCGAATTATGGTGCCTCAGTTGTTTTATATTTGCCTCACTTTTGTAATCAGGTTTAGCTCAGTTTGTGCTTTTTCCCCTCACTTTTGTCACCAGGTTTAGCCTAGTTTGTGCTTTTCCCTTCATTTTGTACTGATTTAGCCCAGTTTGTGCTTTCCCCCTCATTTTTGTAATCGGGTTTAGCCCAGTTTGTGCTTTTTCCCCTCACTTTTGTCACCAGGTTTAGCCCAGTTTGTTTCTGTCCTTGATTCCATCAGGAGCCAGGGCCACCACCAGGAATCCTCCAGCCTGGGCCTCAGGCACTTTCCTGCTCTAAAGAGAAAAGAAGGAATCTCCTGCAAACCTTTTTTGCTCCCCACTCTGGCCAGTTCCTGACACCCCCCAGTCCCATTCCGAAGGGGCTGTGTTGAGTGAGCTCTCTCCAGTTCCCTCACACTCAACTTTGAGCCTTTCACAGCACCCAAGATTCCCAGTAAGGAAAAAATTGGAACATGTGGAAGTTTGTCCCATATCTCTGTTCATTCAATACCTGAGGATTTTTCCGTGGAAGTTTTGGTTTGTACAAAGCTGAGTTTAAACTAAGGCTGGGTTTTGCCTCAAGGATTAAGGTTGGGCTTGGAGTCGAGCAATGTTTTGTCCCCTGAGCCTGACCTGGAGTTGCAATTCCTGGGGAAGCTGGAGGGAAGAGCTGTTTGCATTACAGGAGCAGCAGAAGACTGAGCTGAGGGCTCTGGTTGGGGTGTTCCCAAACAGAACAGGTGGGAGCTGCTCCTCCTTTCTTCTTGGCACCCAGGAAATGGGAACAGCAGGAAAATCCTCTGGAAAACTCAGAAGGGAACTTGGATTATCTGAGGGTTGCTCCGTTGCTTTGGCACTTTCTGTTTTACTGGGGTTGGCACAAGTCTGACGCTTAAAATTCCTTGGGATCCCTGTAAAGATGAGGATGAATCTATTTCCTTGCATTTTTGTCTGGGAATACACTTGCTCAATCCAAGTATATCCATTTCTGCCCATGGGGAAGGACAAAGAGCAGACTTCGGTGATGTTTGGAGTTTTTTTAGGCCACTTGGGGTTAAGCCTTGATGTTAATGCTTGTTCTGCTGGAAACCTCAGGGCTCGGGCAAGGAGATTCCAGGGAAGTGTTAAATCCAGCTGGGTCTGAAACAGGACACGGCTCCCACTGGGAGCTTTTCCTGTGTCTGGACAATGCCAGTGGCTTTCACGAGGATCTCATCTTCTCACCATCCTGACTTCCTTTTCTTATCACTGCTGGCTTTAACATGCGAATTCCCATCAACAGGCGAGGGCTTGGAAGCTCTGATCCCAGCCGGATCAGTTCCAAGAGTTTCTGAACATGCCAGTCAGGGAGGCACTGGAGCGTAGCCTGATATGGAATATTTTGAGTGTCCTGCTGTAGGTCTTGCCTTTATAAACAAGAGCCATTCCAGGAGTTTAGCAGGGATTGATAGGATCAGGATGTATTTGCAGGGAGGGCTGGCTCAGATGGAGCAGCTGTAACTCGCCCGCAGTGGGAAGCAGAATCTGCTGTTCTCCCTGTGTGGTTGAGAGGGGAAAAAGGGCCTAAAAATGAGGAGAAACTTCTTGAGTTGAGATGGATGTTCAGAATGAAGTGATACAGGAGGGATTTGGGATGTTCCAAGGGTGTGCTAAATCAATTCCAGTCTTAATTAAAAGGATGTACACAACTCTTAATGAGTGCAAGCACATACTTGGGGCACGGCATGAAATGGAGCATTTGGGATATTTGGGAGAAATCCTTCCCTGGGAGGGTGGGCAGGCCCTGGATCCCTGGAAGTGTCCAAGGCCAGGCTGGATGGGGCTTGGAGCACCCTGGGCTAAAGTGTCCCTGCCCGTGGCAGGGGTGGAATGGGATGAGCTTTAAGGTCCCTTCCCAAACCATTCCACGATTCCTTCAGTACGGGGTGTGCTCTGTGTCCCAGCACCCAGGGCCTTGGGATGCAGCTGCTCCTTTGGGAGCCCATCCCAGCTGGAGAGAGCGCTGGAAGGTGTGGCGTGGGCAGACCCACCTGAACAGGGACATTGGGGTGGCACTGGAGGACACACGTGGGAAGAGCTCCATCCCAGGGCACCTTTCCCTGGCCCAGGCTGGGATCAGCCCCCGAGCTCGGCGAGGCTGAGCGCGGCTCTCCCGCCTTTCACCAACTCCCGCTTCCATGGCGTAATGCCGCCACACCCTCCCGGAGTAACGCGGGATCCTCGGGGAAAGGAGAAGGGGATGGGGTGGGGAGCCCTCGGTGGAGCTCCACACCCACCCTTCAGCTGCTCTGCTGGCCATCCCCATCCCGGGGAGCACCGCACTGGGCCGATCCATCCAGGACTGCTCCACGCCGGGCTCCCGGGCCCTGCAGCTGTATGGGAGTTACAACACAAACACCCTCAGTTATCCCAGTTGGATGCGAAAGCAGCCGCGCGTTCCATGGGAAGCGGCGGTGCCAGAACGGGGAGGTCAGGGCTCTGCAGTGTTTTTCTGGCAAAGGAAAATCCCGCTCGGATGGAAGGCGGTGCCTGGGGAATCTCCGGAGCGGCGGGATGAGCTCCGAGCACGACTGGAGATAATGGGGCTCGGGGAAGGGATGGAGCCAGGGAATATTGGAGAGAATCCAACTCCCCCCCAAGCCCAATGGCCACCCTTCTTGGGGATGAAGTCATTGGAAGCAGCACAACCGCTTATCCAGAGGGCCAACGTGCTTCCAGGAGTTTGGGGATCATGGTTTAAAGAAGGTTTTTGTGTTCCCAGCCCTCCGTGCCCACAGGTGCTGCTGCTGCTGCCTCATTCCCCCTCGGAGCAGCTCCAACTCAAGTTCCCAGTCTTTTTTTTTTTTCATCCAGAGAAAGTCTTTCAGCCCTTCTTGCCTGCAGAATGGGGTGCTCAGCACTGTCAGCACCACACGATCCATCCCTCCAAGGGGATGGAGGAAATGTGTCAGAACATGTGGAAAAATCCCCCGGAGCTTCCAATTGACACTGGAATGATTAAAAACAAAAAAGCGGAGAAAGTGCACATGGAGCTGTGGAAAACACCACGGATAAGGATCTTTCCAGGGTTACTCCAACTCCTCCCGTGAAAAGATGAACACGAAGTACCAAGGTTTGGGCCTGGATTTGCAGTTTTCCAGACTTTGGGGGCTTGGAGCTTGGAATAATCTTTTGGCTTCTCGCACAGTGTAAGAGGGACCAAAGCTCCAGCAGCAGGAGGCACCTGGAAGCTGCTGGAGACGAGCATGGAGCTGCTCCTCTTTTCCTGGAGAAGGACAGAGCCAATGTCCAGGTGATGGCCACAGCCCCTGGAATGGGCTCTGAGCTTTGGATGAGTTCTGGTTTTGCTCTGCAGAAATCCACGGCTTTTCCTCGTCGCTCCCCAGACCTGGATCCACTCTGAAGAGCAACAATACATGGAAAATGGAATATTTTGCTTATTAAAGTCACTTGGAAGTCGCAGCTCCGAGGTTGGCAACTGGAGCTCGGAGAGGCTGAAGGAGCTGGAGAGCTCATTGTTCCCCTTTTCCAAGAGAAACCTCCGTGTGTGCCAGCACTTTTATTTATAATGCTGAAATAAATGGAGTCCATTTAAAGGTATTATTGAGGGAGCAGCACTTCAAATATATCATTTTTATGTTATTAGGCTGCTCGGAGTGAGGTGTCCTACTGCAGGCGGATAATCCTGGATTCCAGGCTGGAACTTACTGGAAGCTTTGCACCGCAAGAATCCGAGCGGAGGGATTATTTTCAAGGGAAGGAAAGGGAGCTTGAGGAAAATCAGGCTGGAAGGCAGAACCTCAAACCACGGTGGAGAAATTTCCTGACGTCTCCTGACCACCTGATGGCTCCTGAGCTTTTTTGGGATTTCAGCAGATGCCCAAAGGGGAGCTCAGCTGGCTGGGAAGAGTTTGGGGTGGGCTGC
This sequence comes from Erpornis zantholeuca, assembly GCA_013400515.1. Taxonomy (NCBI): domain Eukaryota; kingdom Metazoa; phylum Chordata; class Aves; order Passeriformes; family Timaliidae; genus Erpornis; species Erpornis zantholeuca. The sequence goes on along the minus strand of VZTN01003817.1, from coordinate 219,500 downwards.
ACCTGGAGCTGGGGCTGGCTGCCCCCCTCTTTCTTCATTCCATCCATTCTTTTTTTTTTTTTTGTTGGAACAGGGGAAATCCGGAAGGAATCCAGACGTTCTGAGAACATCAAATGACTGCGCTGACCTTTGCAGGCTGTTCCTGGTGTCCTGTGCTGGGATCCATGGAGTGAGGGGACACTGCTGTGGCTGGGAAGGACTTGGAGCAGGAAAGGTGGTGCAGGGAGGGCCAGGACAAGCAGCTGGATACTCCAGGGAACAGGAGAGAGGGAAGATGGGTCTGCCCAGGAGCACCGAGGGCTGGGCTCGCAGAGGATCTCAGAGCAAGATCCCTGTGTCCCACTGAATTCCCTGCAGCCAGGAATTCCCAGGGGCTGGGAAATCCCTGGGATTGCTCAGGGCTGTGCACGTGCCCTGGGAGTTCCTCATGGAAAGGCAGCCCAGGGCTGTGGCCTTGGTGTAGGATAAAGAGGGATTATTATTCCCTCTGTGTTTTTCCACTCTCACGGATGCAGAAATCAGGATTCAGCCTGGTTGGGGGATTGGAAAGTCCATTTAATTCCCAAGTTTCTGGGAGCAGAGGGTCTGGGGGAGATGGTTCTGGTTTTCACCTGCTCCTGGTGCTGCCTTGTCCAACTTCCTATGGGTTTTCCATTTGTCTGAGTCCTTCATGAGCTAAGAACAAGCTCAAAGGGTTTTTAGCCAAAAAAGGGACTTTCCCATGAACTCTGGAAGCTTAGGAAAAACCTTTGATCTTGAACATCTTGGTGTGGAACTTCCAGGGAAGTCCAGGGCTGCACCAGTTGGATACTGGAGGGAAAAGGGCTCGGGAGATGGAGGGGGAAAGCTTCCTCTGGAGGCTCTTGGATGAGCTCTGCATTGTTAAAAGTCATTTAGTGCTATCAAGGAAGTGCCTGGAGGCCGGAGCTGGGATCTGTCATTCCCTGTGTGCTGCCCAGGCAGAACAAGAACCAGAGGGAAGGGCAAATGAGGTGAAGGAGAGGAGGCAGAATCCCAGATTCTGGCTCAGGGTATCCAACACCACAATTTTCCAGGAGTTTTCTCTCAGGTCTGGTATCCCTGCAGCTGCAGGAGGGACTCATCCTTGTGGTGAGGCTCAGCTCCTGCCCGGTGTCTGTAAACTCCAGTCTTGGTGTTCCTGACACCCAGAAAATGTTGGATTTTTGGGGAATATCAGAACCTCGTGGCCGTGCTGGGATGGTTGGATGTGGGAAGCAGAGGTTTGCAGCTGGAAGTGAATGGATTGGGGGGATTGCAGATCAGGGGAAGTCCTGAGTGCGGCTGAGAAGCCAAGGGGAATTTACTCATGGAAATCTGTCTGCCAGGGCCTGTGTTCCTGCAGAAAGGATTCCTGGAGCTGCGAGATCCCCAAAATCCTTGGGAAAGCTTCCCCTGAGCCAACTGGGAGCCTTCACTGAGGACCACATTCCTTGGGGTTTGAGAGGATCGACATAAACGTCAAATTTGGTGCATTTTGTATGGATATTCCCAAGCAAATGGTTAAAATAAGGAAAGGCTGAGGGAACACGAGTTGGCTTTCCCTGTTCCTATTTTTATTTTCCTTTTTTTTGCAGTGTGGTCACAGGAAAAATTCTCATTGTGGGATCCCAGAGGGTTTTTTTTCCCTCTCCCTCTGATTTAGGGTTTGAGTTCCCCCCTTCTCCCAGATCTTTGGATGAGGAAAATGAGGAGGTTTCTTAGGAATACTCCGTTGCCTCCTCGTTTCTTGCTGTTGGCATCTCTGCATATTTGGGGATGCAGGAGCTCTCTCCAGTTCTTTGAGCTTTGCTGCTGCTTGCTCCCAATTTCCCTGAGCTCCTCTGGGCAAAACCACCTGGATTTAATCGGGAAAAGCCCCCAGGGAGCTGGACTGTCCCTGGCTGTGTCTGCTGGGGAAGGAGCAGCCTCTGCTTTGGGTCTGTGGGGATCCCAAATGTTTTGTCTGGGAACTGGAGCGAACAGAAGGATTTGGGGTTTTATTTGCATTCTGCACATCCAGCAGCCCCCAGAGCGCTCCAGGGTGGCATTTTTATCCTGATCCAGCTGTTTGCAGCTGTTTTCCTGCTGCTTGGGCTCCCAGATGTGCTGGGCAGCTGCCTCCAGGGATGGTTGTGGTTCCCTGGAGCTCGCTCGGAGCGTGGCAGGGAGAGGCGGTGGCAGATGCCTGAGGGGCCTTTGGGAGGGGTCCTCTCCAAGCTGGATTCCTGGAGAAATTCCCATTCCCTCGGGTGGTCCTGCAGCTCCTGGGATCCCTCAGGAATGGCTGGGGTGGCCCTCTCCTGGGATAGGAGCCTGCCAACATCCATGGATGTGCTGATGTGGGTTGGGGTTGGACCATCAGCTCCAAATGCCATTCCCAGCTCCCTGGAAAAACCCCAGATTCCTGCTCTGCTGAGTCACCTTCCACAGGGCTCCTGCCCTGAGCTGATTCCTGCCTCAGTTCAGGGCATCTGAATGCTCCCATCTCCCCAGATTAACGGAGGATGGATATTATGGGTATTCCTGAGCCAGGCTCTGGGGAATTTAACCAACAGATTCCATGTGGTGGATTCCCACGAGGATTTCAGCACCTTACTGCAGCCTCCAAACCACCCAGAGCAGGTGGGCAGGGAAAAGGGAAGGGGAGGAACAAACATTTCCTTCAGGAAGCGTCGGATCCAGAGCATGGATCCAGCTCCAGAAGAATTCCTTCTGTGGGATGAGCCATGGGGAAGCCTGGAGGATTAGTTTAGATTTGGACTTTGGATCTGAGCTCTTTTTTGGCTCAGTTCCTTCCCTGGAAAAGATGAATCTGATGATTCATCCCCACGAGGGCTGAGTACCTGGAAGCACAAAGATCATGGAATCCTGGAATGCTTTGGGTGGGAAGGGACCTTAAAGATCATCCAATTCCAATCCCATCACCTTCCACCATCCCAGGCTGCTCCATGTCCCATCCAGCCTGGCCTTGGGCACTGCCAGGGATCCAGGGGCAGCCACAGCTTCTCTGGGAAATCCATTCCAGGCCCTCCCCGTCCCCAAGGGAAGATCAAAGGGATACTTTGGAATTGGAAATTGCCTTTTTTCCATTCCTTAACCCATCTGGGATCTGGGGCTGCTCTGGGTTTCCCCCTGGAGCTGCTGATCCCTGCTCCACGTGTCCAGCTGATGGAAAGCAGGAGGTGAGATGACATCATCCCACCCTGCAGGAATTTCATCCCACTTGACAGGAGCAAAGCTTTCCCTTTTCCTTTTGTTTTTCCTTCTTTTTCTCTTTCCACAGAATCCTTGTCCTTTTTTGGAGCAGGCAAAGGATGAAACCAGCTCGGAAAGACCTAAAGGAGCCTCCCTGTCACTTCTCCAGCTTTTATTTCCCTCCAGCTTCAGCTCCATCCTTTTCCACTTGCATCCTCTCTATTCCCTACCTTTGATTGGAAACAGGACCTTTTCCAAATCATATTTAGGGTTTTAATAACCCTGAGCGCATCCTCTGAGCATAAAAAGAAAAAATCCTTGTGGGAAGATCCCAGGAGAATCCTGGGTTCTTGGGAGCCAGATACTCCATGCTGCTGGCTGGGCGTGGGATGAGGGCTGCAAAGAGATGGAAAATTAAATTATTTTCCCTGGAAATTTCCTATATTTTAGGGAAAAAAAAGGTGGAATGGCTCCACAGTGACAGAAAAGCTGTGGCTGCCCCATCCCTTGGAAGTGTCCAAGGCCAGGCTGGATGGATCTTGGAGCAACCTGGGATAGTGGAAGGTGTCCATGGGGTGGAATGGGATGATCCTTAAGGTCCCATCCCATCCAAACCATTCCATGTTCCTCTCTGGAGGGAATAACAGTGCACTTGAGGAAGATATGTGGAGTGGTGTCTCTCCAAAATATTATTGGGAAAGGGATAATTCTTAATTTTTATGCTAGAAATGTAAAGAATTAAATTTTAACTGGATAATTGTGTGCAGAAAGGGAGCAGGGAAATTCCTCCCATGAACCTTCCATTAATTTTGACAGGTAAAAGCAGTTTTCAATGGAATATTCTCTGTTTCAAACACTGTTTGCTCTTCCTGACCATGTCCATAAATCTTCCTACTAAAATGTTACCGAGTTTGGGAAAACTTCCCTTTATTCCTTCATTCCTTCAGTCTTCCTTTCAGCTGGAGCTGGATGTTGTTTGTTGGGAATTTTAATCTATTTTCTCCCCATCACTCCCTGAATGAATAATCCCAAGTTTTGCCTGAGCTGCCTAAATTTGGAGCAGGCTCAGGTTTTGCTTTAGGGAGCAAATTCCCACCAGGAACAGTTGGCTCCTGGAAGAAGGATCTGATTTCTTTCCATGGGGCCCTGAAGCTGTGGCAGCCTCAGCACCTCCTGCCTGGGGTCAGGGCTATTTATGGGCTGCAGCAGGATCTCTGTTTCTTCCAGACTTTCCCGAGATCTCTTCCCACCTGGAATTCTGAGCTCCGGGGAGGCTGTAAAATGTCTGCTCCCGTAACTCCTGTGGTTTGTAACAGGACCTTTTCCCCAATAACTCAAATTTCCACCACTTGTGGTCACGGCAGGATTTGCCCACAGGACCCACGAGCTGCCTTTTTTCCCTGGATAAATTGTGCTGCCCTTCCCTGTGCTGTTCCCAAATCCTTGGCACGGCCACAGCTCCGTCTTTCCTCTGGGAAATCTTTGTGCTGCTCAGCCTGGTGTGCTTGGGAGCACATGGATCAGCACTGACAGGTTCCAAAGGGAGCTGGATCATCCTCCAGGCAATCCAGAGCTCCGGAGCACATTCCCAAAACTCTTGGATACCCCTTGGGTCTCAGGCCAGCCCCCAGACCTTGGCTGTGCTCCCACAAAACAGGGAATGCCATGGGTTGGATCCGAACACGTCCATCCCAAACCTGTGCAGCCTCTTTGGATTCCAGCCTGGATAAAGCTCCCCAGGAGAGCTCTTTCTCTGGATTCCTAGAGAGGGGGAGACGTTTCCAAGCTCCCAAGTTCAGCGGGGTTTTCTCACCTCCAAAAAATGCCTGGAGTTGAAATGTTGGCGATAAAAGATTTCCAGGGCGTGGGTCCCTCTCCTGAGCTCCCTGCTCATCCCAAGGAGCTGTGTCCAAAGAAAAATGTGGAGTTTTGAGCAGGAATAAAAAGCATTTTGCAAGGAACCAAGCTGGGAGAGGCGCTCCTGCTCTCTTCTTCCAGCTGATCCATTTGTGCTGAGTTCCCAAATATTTCCGAAGGATAACCACCCAGAAAGGGTGGGAAGAGCTCAGCGTGGCTCTTTTGGCTCTTAGATCTGTGTGTTTTTAATCAACCTGGTTTCATGGCGTCTCCAAAACCTATTCCTGGGCACGGGAATGGGATTTTCCCCACAAATTCTGGGGAGAAAAGCTGGGGCAGCGCCCACGTTGGTGTTGGGCTGCAGGGTTGGGTGTGGAGGGGCTCAAAGCCTGGCAGGAATTGGCCACTCCAAATTTTTAGCTCTTTTTGTCATAATCTTAATCTGGATGCATTGCAGAATTCCGTCTGTGCCTGCTGCCTGGAGCAGGGAGGGAGCACATCTGGCCAGATGTGCTGGAAGAGGGCTTGGCAGTGCGAGGGCTGTGGTGGTCTCGTCACCTTGGTGGTGGTGACACCCAAAATATCCTGAAATTCTGCCTAAAAACAGCCCAGAATCTCTTCCCTTTCTCCTGTTTTTCCAGAATCCCTATAAATTGGTTTTCAGGGAAGGGTTTTCAATGTGGAATGGGGAGAATTAAGGAGGAAAGTCACTCGGTGCTTTGTGCTCCACTTTGGTTTAATCATGTGGTGAATGAAGCCTCCAAATGTCTCTTTTGGGATCCAGAAGGAACCTTTGCAAGGAAAGTGGGAATTCCTGAACTCAGCAACATGAGGATTATTAGGAATCCTGGATCATGGAAATGTGCTGGGTATCAAATAATGTAATTTATCAATCACTGAGTAACATAAATCAGCTTCCAATGTAAACCTTTCTCCTGTCACTTTTACAGATCCTTTTAGATTGGCTTTGAGTGAGAGGTTTTTCCACTGGATTCACTTGGAAAACACGTTTTCCCAGGTGCCAGATATCTTTGTGCATGAGGAGTGGTTTTTTTTTAAGGATAATTCAATATTGTTTGAGTAAGTCGTGGTGATTGAAGTGAAGAATTGAAGGGTGGAAGGTGTCCCTGCTCCTGGCAGGGGCTTGGAATGAGCTGAGCTCCGTTCCCTTCCAACCCAAACCATTCCACGGCCCTGTGGAGGTGAGGTCATAAAAAGAGCCTGGACTTTGATCTCTTTACATTTGGCTGGAATCTGGGAATCCTGTGGAGGTTTAATTTTTCCAGAGCGATCCGGAGCCGCTGGAGCGAGGGCTGGTGGCGACACCGGGAGGGAACAGAGATGGACCCGCCAGGACTGGGCTGTCACTCCTCCCTTAAATCCAGAGGCAGGAGGGTTTTAGGAACATCAAATTCCTGCCCCCCAGAGGGGGTTGGAGGTGATATTTGGAGCAGGGCCCTGCCCTCATCCCGCTCTCCATCCATGCGATGTCCGCAGCACTCAGATGTTCCCCTCCAGCCCTGCCAAACTCCAGCTGCTGCGGATGAACGTTGAAGTTCCTCTGAGCTCATTGGCGAGGCAAGCAGCTGGCCCTGTTGGAATACAGGTTTGGATGGGGTTCCTCGGGATGGGAATGTCATTAATGCCTTTGAGTGAAGTGAAGTGAAGTGAAATTAAATGAAATGAAATGGAATTCCCACCCCGCGGGATTTCAGAGCTTGGGGTTCAAGGGGAAACGGGAGAAAATCCCTTTAGTGGAGCTCTCAAAGTTTAGCTCCCACCAGGGACGAGTCAGTTTGTGACCTGGGCATTCTGAGTGTCTGAAAATCCTCCTGAAATTCCAATTTCCTGCTCTTTCTTTTGGCTCAGAGAACATTCAGCCTGATTGGAGTCAGTAGGGAAAAGGCAGAGGGAGGAGGATGATGATGATGATGATGGGGCTGGGATTGCAGCTTTTTTGGGAGTTTCCCTCACACGTGTGAAAATGAGGCATTTCCTGGTGTCTCCTGAGCTGTCAGCAGAGGCTCTAAGAGCTGGAATGAGTTGGGATAAACCTTGGGATCCCTCCTCTTTGCTGGCCGGGCTTTCCTCACCTTCCTGCAGAGATGAAGGGGAATTGCACCAGGAGGAAAAATCCTGTCCAGGTTACAGCTGGGAGGCAGAATCTGGATCTCCAAACTCTCTCTCCATCCCTGGGCATGTTGTTCACCTTTCCCAAAATGCATTCCCTAAAAGGTGGGTGCCAGCTCTTGGGTGCATCCCCACAACTTCCCCCTCAGCAGGGAGAATCCGAGGTGGGAATTCTGCTGGCAGGGGCCCTCTAACAAATACTGGTGTGTGCAAAAAGGAGGAAAGGGGTGGGAAAGGAGGAAAAAGGAAAGGACAATTCCATTGTCTCTCCTCAGAACATCCTGCTCGGCCTCTGAGGCTCTCCCCAGAGCTTTTCCACACCCCCTCTCCTTCCTGCCCGCAGATGGCAGCTGTTTGCTCCGTGGTTACGGATCCGTGGGGAAGTTAAAAAGGGAGGAAGGAAAAATCCCCAACTTTTCCCTTTTTTTGGGTTTAGGGGGTGGAGTCACTCAGTCTGTTTGTCTGGGATGGGAGGTGAGCTCCCAGCGTGGGATCCCAGACTGGGTTGGGTGGGAAGGAGCCTTAAAGCTCCTCCAGTTCCAACCCTCTGCCGTGGGTTGCTTCAGGTTGCTCCAAGCCCTGTGCCTTGAACTTCCCGGGATGAGGAATTCTCACCTGTGAGCATCCAGGTGTGGGGAAGGAATAGGGGCAGGCAGAGAAGAATTGGGAGATAATTCCAAGGGAGGAATTGCTCTCCATGACCTTCCCTGTGCAGCTGCCTCCAAGGATAATGCACTTGATGAGGATTTTTAGGATGGGAAAGAGCAGGATGGGAAGGATTGAGGTGCAGAGGCTTCCAAACTTCACCCAGAGTATCCATTTCCCAACAAACATGTGATATCCCAGCTCCCCTCGGGATCCATGTTTGGATTTGGGGTTCAGGGATTGCAGCACCTGGAGTTGCTGCCTAGGAAAGCACTGAGCATCCAGAGGCTGGGAAAGCTGGGAAGGAGCAGCACTGAGCATCCAGAGACTCTGGGAAGCTGGGAAGGAGCAGCACTGAGCATCCAGAGGCTCTGGGAAGCTGGGAAGGAGCAGCACTGAGCATCCAGAGGCTCTGGGAAGCTGGGAAGGAGCAGCACTGAGCATCCAGAGGCTCTGGGAAGCTGGGAAGGAGCAGCACTGAGCACCCAGAGGCTCTGGGAAGGAGCAGCCAACTGTGCCAGCCTTGTCTTTCCCTCTCCTCATCCCTCCTGGCCCAACCTCCCAGCAGTGGAAGGGGATGTGGATCCCGTCTCTCCACGCTGGAAGTGTTCCTTTGCAGATTTTGGGAATGGGATGAATGGGAGAGCTCAGAACAGCCAGGGAATGTTTGTAGGATGACACAGTTAACGACTGCCCCGCAAATTCTATGGATGTGCCGAAGTTCAGGATGTCCGTGGGAGCCGGGGTGGGAAGTGGGCGAGTGGAGATGCTGTCAGGAGCGTGGGGCTCCCTCCAGGACCACCCAGGATCTCTCCATCTTCCGGCAGATGCAGCTGGAGGTCCCCGCTCCTGGCAGCTCGGCGCGAGGATGAGTGGGCAGGACGGAGCAATCCCAGGGGCCGGAGCTTCCGGATGGGCCCTGCTCACGTCAGAGGGGTGCTGGGTGGGGAAGCAGGAGCAGGGATGCTGGGATAAATAGGGATGGAGGCCGGACACTGCCTGGGAGCTGCGGCTGAGAGCGGAGGTGCCACCGCCGGGAGAGGGATCCGGGAGAGACCTCCAGGAGAATCCCCCGGGATCCCTTTGCCACGAGGGAATGTGGAGGCACTGACCTTCCAGGTGAGGGCCTTTCCCAGTTTGCTGCTCGTTCCCAAGCCCTGCCACCCACGTGGAGCTGGAATTCCTCAGGAGGATCCTTGGAGTGAGCCCTGGGCTCTTGGGATGGTTCACTGTGGAGGTTTCCCTGGCCGATGCTCTCCCCATCCCACCCATTCCTCCCGAGAGGAGAGCTCATCCTCCTTGCTCCCATCCAGGCACCTCCGAGCTCTCTCCTGCAGGGAGCAGGCGGCGAGGGGGAGCAGGGATGGGTTTGGGGATGGCTTTGGCACTTTGCTGGCTTGGTTGGTTGGCTTGGGGTTGGTTGGTTGGTTTGCTCCAAATGGTTTTCCTCTGGAAAGGCTCCAGCTGGAGCCCTGCCCCCAGCTCCAGGGAGTGTTTTTGGGGAATCTTTCTGTGCTGTGCGAGGCAGGGCTGAGGGCTTTGTCCATTTATATATTTATATCCACCAAAGAAAGCCCTTTTATTTCCCTGGAATCCTGCGGCTGTGCTGCTCTAACAAAGTGAGCTCTGATTAAATCTGTGGTTCTTGTCCAACCTGCGAACAAGGCAGACTTCTGGAAGTGCTTTAAATCCCATCAGTTCCGGCAGGCTTCTCCTCTCAGAACTCATTACTGCCTTTTCCTCCTGTGTTTCCTCCTGAGTCCCACACTGCACCCCGAGTATTCCACCCTGGGATGCATCTCAGGGATGAAACCCCTGGATTTCTGCACGGGTTTTAGCACAGGAATTCTTGCTGTGTTGATAAGGTTTTCTGCACTAAATGAATCTGCTCCAGCCCTTGGTTGTTTGGGGATTTTTTTTTTTTTTTTTCTTTTTTGGTTGTTTTTACTAATTTTACATTTTTCACATCCTTTATCTTGCCTGGTTTTCCATCTTTTACCTTTCCAGAGGTGAAGTCCTGTGCAGTGTCATTATTGCTGGAATGAGCCTGGAGGTTCATTATGGCTCGGGGAAAACGAGCTGGGTTTTGTCCTCCGGTTTATTATTGCACCTGTCTGGGCTTTAAAACAAATTAATGGGGAAAATGTAATAAAAACCTGGAAGTCTGGGGCAATATTTTAGTCTGGGGTGTTGTGCAGCCCAGAGTGGCTGTGAGGCAGGGCAGGAGCTGTAATTCCAGGGATGAGTTGGAGAAATCCTTCCCTGGGAGGATGGGCAGGCCCTGGAATGAGTTTCCCAGAGAAGCTGTGGCTGCCCCTGGATCCCTGGCAGTGTCCAAGGCTAGGCTGGATGGGGCTTGGAGCAGCCTGGGACAGTGGGAGGTGTCCCTGCCATGGCAGGGGTGGAACAAGATCTTCAGTGTCCCTTCCCACCCAAACCATTCCACGGTTCCTCCGTGTGAGGCCTCTGGACTGGAGACAACTGCTCTGTGCTCAGAGCTGCTGGCTGGAACTGGGAAATTGGGAATTCCAGGCTTAAAAAAACCAAAGCAAACCGGCTGGGGATGGATCCCTGCAGTGGGAGCCAAGGAAAGCTCCCGTGGGGAGCAGTGGGATGCTGGGGAGCAGATGCAGCTCCGCTCAGCCCCTCAGGCACAGCCACGTTTTCCCAATCCCCTTTCCCTCCCCCTCTGGCAGGAGGGGCTGTTCATGGGAAGTGAGGAATGCCAGGGATCTTCCTGAGGGATGTTGTGTCTGCAGACAGCCACTCGAAGTGCTGAGGTTTTCCAAGGAGCTGTTGTTTTCCCGCAGCGAGTTTTGTTTTGGTCTCCCCGTTCCTGGTGGCTCCCGAGCTCTCTGCTGGATTAGCAGTGAGTCTGATAAAACCTGGATGGGCTGGAGAAAGTCTGAGGGATTCTCTCCCCTTGGGAAAAGGCCTGGCTCGGATTCTGTTGCTGTTTTTATTCCTGATGCAAAGGTGATTGTGATCCAACTCACACTGTGGTTTGTGATCCAACTCACTCCCTGCACCCCAGGGAAAGGCGTTCGGACCAAACGCTGCTCTCGTGGGCTTTTCCTTCAAGGGCAAATCTTCCACCAAAAAAATTCCACCAAAATTCCACAAAAAGCTCTCAGGGTTGGGATGAAGTGTCCCAGCCTTGGAGTTCCAAACTCTGTTGGGAAAGGGGGAGGTGACCTCCTGATGCCCAGTGATTTACCTGGATGGGAGGGAACGGGAAGGAGCTTTGGGGATGATCCCAGAGTGTGGAATGAGCCCTTTTGAGGGAGGATCCCTCCAAGCACCCGTGGCTGGAAGTTGTTCAGAGTTGGATTTATCATGTTTTAACTTTGTTTTTTAATCAGAACCCCCCAGCCCTGTCCTCCAGGGCACATTGTTCCCTGAAAGGCTGGAAAAGCAGCTCCTTTTTGCTCCATCCAGTGTTTAAATCCCCTTTTCTGTGTGTGGAGAGGAGGATTTTGTCCAAGTTTGGGAGGAAATTGGGCGACCCTTTGCCTGAGGAGGTGCAGGAATCCTGAGTCATCCGGAGCATCCCAAGGACTCTGTGTGCTCTCCTGGAGCTCCATCCCAGCTCTGAGTTATGGGCTGGAGTTACAGCTTTGAGTTTGAGCAGACAGACTCATCTCGATGGATCCCGGAGCAATAAACACAACAAATAATTCAGGGATGTACAGAGTCCCCAGGGCCCTCCTAAAGCCTTCCATCACTGCCTGGGGCTTTCCTCCCTCCATGCTAATAAGCCTTTCTGTTTTCCATGGATATTTCTCCTCTGCAAGGGTGCTTTAACTCAAGAATTCTGGATTTAAACTGAGGCAGAGTCAGGCTTTGAGGCCGCAGAGCAAGCGCTCCTCCTATCCCAAAAAATTTCTTGTGAAGCCTGAAAAGGATTTTTCCCAGCAGCTGTTTGTGTCTTCGGGGCTGGAATTAGGTGACCTATATTCCGTGGAAGGGCTGCGGGACAGGGCTCGGAATTTCGCTCCTGATGAATAATAATCAAATCAAAAAGGAGCAAACCACATCTAACTCCCGATCCCGCTCGGACTCTGCCCGTTCCCAGGAGCCAGCGTGACTAATGGGAGTGCTCCGGGGCGAGCTGCATGTTTCACTGGAGCAAAAATAAAGTCCAGAAGCCCAGACTGATGCGTGTGACGTGAGTCATCCCCAGGCTTCTGCAGCTCCATCCCTGCTCCCTGGCATCGGACAGCAGATCCCTGCCGAGCTCCGTGCCAGGGGCAGGGAGGGCACGGAAAGTCCTGAAAAAATCACTGGGAGGTGACTCAGCCATGCTTGGATCTGCTCTGACTCCGTGGTTGGAATACTGGGGTGTGCCACCCGGATTTTTGGGGCTGCTCGGCCTCTTTGTGATCCCAGCCTGGGGTTCTCCAGCTGGGATTGCTCCTTGCAAAGCTGCGGGCAACGCGTGGCATTCCCACCTTTCCTGGAGGTGCTGGGGCTTGGAGCAAGCTGGGATGGGGAAGGTGTCCCTGCCCATGGAACAGGATGAGCTCTGAGGTCTTTTCCAGCCAAAACCATTCTGTGGTGGCCACTGGAATGGCCAAAGTGATCTGGGCTGACCAAAGCTTTGCAGGGAATTGTGGAATTGGCCAGAGAGGCTCGAGCTGGGAATGGGAAGAACAGGGAAGCTCATTTCCCTCTCCCCACGCTCTCCACAGCCTGTGGAGATACAGAGGCACCTTCAAGACCTTGGCTCGTTCTCCAGAGGTGTCCTGGTTTTGCTCCAGGAAGGATTTCACCCAAAATAGACCCAATCTGGCTCCCAGCAGAGCGGGAGCCATCCCGAGCCGGGGCTTTGAAGGCGCTCAGGTCATTTCACACTTGGGGGTGAGAACTGGGCCAAAGAAGGGAAAATATCCCAGATTTCCACCCAAAAGCAGGCAGGAGTTGATATCTTGGACTGTGCTGGGATTGAGTCATTGAGTTTGGCTCCAGGAGGAGCGAGCTGGAATTGCAATCGGTGCAAACCAAACTGGATGGAGGCACAGGGCCCACGCCAGAAGTCGGAAAAGGCGCCAGGATTGGAAGGGGTTGGGCTGAATTCCTGCTGGGATGGAGCTCCCCTCCGTGAGGGACTGGGGACAGCCACCCTGAGGGGCTGCTCTGGGGGGACACCACTGAAACGTCCTTGGGGAACACCATTATCCTCCTGTTCTTTCCACAAAACCGGAATGAAATCCCTCCCAGTAACTCTGCTCGGGAAGTGCATCTTGGGGCGGATGAAAAATGAAGCTTAAAAAAAAAAAATATAAAAATCTTCCAGTAGTTTCTGGTTGTATAACACCGAAGGCATCGCTTATTTCTTGCCAAAGCCCCTGATAAGACCCCTCTGTGTTTTTCCTTTTAATTAAAACGAGGCTTTTTATGTACAAATAAAACACTGGTGCCATATTTTTCTTTTATGGAATATTATGTCATGGCAGGATTTGTGGCTGCTCCAGACACTGAATTCCCGGCGGGAGGGAAGTAAATCTCCTCAAGTGCATTCTCTGGTCGTTCCCTCCAACACTCCTCGCTGATATAAAGAGGCCCAACTCCTGCTCATAAATATTCCCAGCTTTCCAGAGGATCCTGGATGCCTCTGCTGCTTTAATGCTTGGGATTAAGAGTTGCAGGAGGGACATAAATTTAATCTCTGGACCTACGGAAAGGAAAAGGCTCTCTCAGTTTAAAAATGTTTTTCTTTGTAATAAAATCAGCAGAATTATTGATTTGAGTTGCTGGGACTTGCAGGGTTTTTTGTTTTTTGGTTTTTTGGGTTTTTTTTTAGTTTTTATTTTATTTTACTTTAGTTATAAACACCCTGGAGCAGGGAGTGTTTATTATGTGCCAGCACAACCCCAGGCAGGGCTGCTCATGGATTTCTCGGTGGCATTTGGATTTGTTGGCCAGGAAATGAGGAGAACGGCAAGAAATGGGGAGTTTTGTGTGGGTGACACTTAGATAGGGCTGGATCTGCAGTGGGAGGCCTGGGATGATCCAGCTCTTCTTGGTGGCCTTCCCCAGGGAGGGAAAAGAGAAAACCACTGGACACTAGTGAGAAATGTGTGGGATTTTGGGAATTAGAAGGAGATGGAGTCAGCAGCCCTGGAGGTGTTTATGAGGTTAAAGGGAGCCGTGACTCAGTTTTGGGGACGTTCAGGAAGTTCTTGTCTGGTTCAAGATGTTCATCCCTTAGTGGGGAATCTCCCACCCTGCCAGGGAGGGAGAGCAGAAATCCCAGGAGTTTGAGAGAAGGTTTGTAAGGAAAACTTCACCTTGGAGAGGGGCTGGTGCCACTTCCTGCCCAGTCCTGGCCTTTGGAACCTGGGGAAGACCCCTCTCGACCCACAGATTTGTTGAATTACCAGAATTTATTTGATGGGGGGATCCTGCCTTGTGGAGGGGGGGTGGGGTCTGCTGCTGGAATCATCCCATCCATCCAGAGGGGAACACGCTCCCAGATATTCTACTGGCTGCTCTGGGCATTCCTGCCAATTAGAATTCCAGCTTGAATTCCAGCCAGTTTGCTGGAATGATGTCATTTGTAGAGCTGGCAGGAGGAGAAGTCTCCTGACTTGCAGTCAGAAGCCTCTTTCCACCTGCCTTTCCATCCTGGCCACACGTGGAAGGAAGGAAAATCCATTGTTTCCCATCCCCCTCGATGTTTTGGGGCTGGAATGTGAAATATTCCCGGTTTGCCTCCCAGGAAAGGTGGACTTGGAGCGTTTCTCACGTGGTTTTTGGGGTGTCTTTGAGCGTGGCCCCCCCTCTGCTGCTGGCAGGGTCTGGCTCCTGCCCCGAGGAGCTGCTCTGGCCCCCTCTGCCCTTTCTCCACGAGCTCTTTCCAAGGGAAAACTCATAAAACACCAACTCGTTCTTCCCTGCTCCCCTCACCTCCTGCCTGCCCCTGGCTCTCTCCCTGGAACACGTTACTGGATTTCAGTGGAAATGCTCTGGGAGCCCCCCAGAGTTTCCAGGGGGTCTCTCACCCTCTCAGCTCCCTGATGCTGCCAGGGCTTCCTCTCCTTGGATTCTTTTTCTGGACTCTTCCCTTGTCCAGCTCCTCTTATCCAGGACCCTCTTTGCTTTTCCTCTCCCAGCCTCCTCCTCCTCCTGCATCATCTCTGTCACCATCCTCTCCTTTCTCAGGGTTCCTTCCCTCTTTGGAGATTTTCTTTATTCCCTTTCCACCTTTTTTTTTTTTTTTGGTTGCTGTTGTTGCCTCTCCAACTTGGGAAAAATTTCTGCAAATACCTTTGAAGTCATTTCATCTTCCGTGCTCTGATAGCTGCAGCCAGGATTAGGGCAGTGCCAAGCAAACTTCCCAGAACTTTTCCGTAGCTTCCTTTAACCCTCAGATTCCTCTGTTGCCTCCTTATTTAATTATCAAACTCCCTGGGTCATGGAATCTCAGAATTATTTGGATTGGGAGGGATCTTAAAGCTCATCCAGTCCCACCTCTGCCATGGCAGGGACACCTTCCACTGTTCCAGGCTGCTCCAAGCCCTGTCCAGCCTGGCCTTGGGCAATTCCAAGGATCCAGGGGCAGCCACAGCTTCTCTGGCCATGCTGTGCCAGGGCCTGCCCACCCTCCCAGCCAGGAATTCCTTCCCAATATCCCATCCATCCCTGCCCTCCTTCTGGGACTGCTTTGTGCTGGCCAAGCTTTGGCCTCCTGGAGCCATCTCAAAGCGAAAAATTCCCTTCTCCCTATGCAAAATCCACACTAATTGTCAAGGAGCTGATGGGATCTCAGCTCAGCAGGAAGAGAGCAAGAGAGAGCCTGCAGGGATTGGGATTGACAGCAGGCAAGGAAAGGGGAAGAGGGAAGGGGAAGAGGAGAACAATTGCACACAGGAACCCATGGTTGCTCCTTTGCCTCATGCACGCTGTCAGCCCAGTGCTTTCCACGGCATGAAATCCATCCCAGAGCACGAGAGCAGGCTCACAAACACAGCATTTGGGGCACAGATTCGTCCCTGGGATGTCTCCCTAAAGGTGTGGCCTGTGTTTTGTGGATCAGCCACTTTCCAGGACTCCATGTGCTCCATCCCTGACAAGGATTTGTGGCATCAGCAATTCCTAGAGCACCTTCAGCGCAGGGAAAATGTTTGGTTTGGATTTTTTTTTTTTCTGGCTCTGTCCTTTCCAGTGTCTATTTTTTAACCTAAAGTACGTTCTTGGCTCAGCCAGGAAGGCTAACCAACTTCTCTTTTTATGATCTTTTATTTGCCAAAGGTATAAAATGTATATATTTATATATATTTATATATTCCTAGAGGAAGTTGCCAAAGCAAACTGTCCTCACCGTGTGTCTGCTCCTGGGCAGCTCTGCCAAGGAGCAGCTCTGGAAGCTCCTTTCCAGTTGGATTTTCCTCCTAATTTATCCTCCATCTGTGATGGAAAAAAAGGAATGGAAGCAAAATCCAGGTGTTCCCAGACTGCTGGAGTGGTGCCTTCCCCTCTCATCCTGGGGCAGGGAAATGTGGGAGTGTGGGGTTGGTGTTTGCCTTGATGCTCTGCCAGCGCTGCTTGGGAATATCCAAAGCTGAGCATTCCTGATGCATCCGTGCTAAACTTTGGGACATTTCAGTGGCCAGCGTCTCAAACCAGCCCTGTGTGGATGCAGGGATGAGGGGATGGAGCTCCAGGGATGAGGGGATGGAGCTGCTCCTAGGGATGAGGAAATGGAGCTGCTCCTAGGGATGAGGGAATGGAGCTCCCAGAGATGAGGGGATGGAGTTCCAGGGATGAAGGGATGGAGTTCCAGGGATGAAGGGATGGAGCTCCCAGAGATGAGAGGATGGAGTTCCAGGGATGAAGGGATGGAGCTCCCAGGGATGAAGGGATGGAGCTCTCAGAGATGAGGGGATGGAGTTCCAGGGATGAAGGGATGGAGTTCCAGGGATGAAGGGATGGAGTTGCAGGGATGAAGGAATGGAGTTCCAGGGATGAGGGGATGGAGTTCCAGGGATGAAGGGATGGAGCTCCCAGAGATGAGGGGATGGAGTTCCAGGGATGAAGGGATGGAGCTCCCAGGGATGAGGGGATGGAGTTCCAGGGATGAGGGGATGGAGCTCCCAGGGATGAAGGGATGGAGTTCCAGGGATGAAGGGATGGAGCTCCCAGGGATGAGGGGATGGAGCTGCTCCAGCGCTCGGGCGGGTGAGTCACGGCCCCTCTGAGTCACATCCCAGATCCATGATTTCATCACTGGAGGTTCAGGCTGAAAGGGCCCCAGGGAAGGAGGTTGGAAGTCCAGAGGAGTGGGAGTGGGATGTTCATGGGGAGTGGATGAAGCTCCGGGCTGGATGGGACCCGCACGTAGCGGGATGTGCTGATGTCATCGCGCTGACAATGTGTGCTGGAAAGAAAACTCCAGGCCGCGATCTCCAGGTTCCTGGAAACTCCAAGGAGGATTTATTGTTCTGTGCTGCTGAACAGGGCTCTGCATCTGCCTTTCCCTGCCTTATCCCAAGGTTTGGATGCGTGGTTTCGGTGCTGGCCGGGCCCAGGAGCGCGTGGCTGCTCCGTGCAGCTCCGATCCCTGGGGGAGGAGGGAATGCTGAGAACTCCTGGGAACACAATCCCCTCCTCAGCAGCCTCCTGAACTCCCCGAGCCTCTCCCCAGCCTTCCAACTTCCCTGTGCCTGCAGTCAATTAACGAGCCTTTGGAAGCTCATCCCTTTAATTGTTTTGTGGGATTGGCTCTCACTGCTCGGCTGCTGCTCCTGACGTTTTCCTTGGCTCTTCCTGCTGGGAACACCTTGAGCAGGTGGAGCTCCAGCCTGATGTGTTTTGCAGCGAGGATTTCTGAAGAAATCCAGACTGTGAAATCCCATAACTCTGCAGCTGCTGTCCAGCCTGGAAAAGGACTGTACAGGCTGGAATATTCACGGGGAGGTGGGAGCAGTAAAAACAAGGAATGGGACAAAGACCAGGAGGTTCTGTGCAGTTTTTCCTGGGACCTGAGGGTTTCCCCACATTGTGAGGGAATTTGAGCCCATCATTGACCTCGCTCAAATATCTGGGATGAGCTCGAGGTGAGCTACCTGTGATTTCCCCAAACCTTCCCAAGGGCAGGAATCTGGGATTGCCTCTGCCTCTGCTCCATGAACTATTCCAAGAGTTCAATCCCTCTGCCCCGAGCCCCCGTTTTGGCCTCTAAAGCAGAAAAGCAATAACACAAAAGTAATGAAGGTTTGGGGAGCTGTTCTGGGGAGATCTCTCTGGTTCGTGTCAGAAAGGCAGAGCTGGGCCTGGGGCTCTGCTTCAAAGCTGATACCATCAGAAGCAGCCCCACAGAAAGGCCGGGTAATTAAAGAACTCCAATAAAACACAGCGGCTCCGGGCCAGGGGATCCGGGGAGGAGATAAAGGCTCAGGGAGAGGTGGATGCTAATGGCCTCGGGCACGAACAAAGCCCGGAGCAAAGCCAGATGTGGGCTGGGCTGGCCCCGCTCCAGATGTGCACTCCCAACTCTGCCTACCTGCGGCTGGGCTGGGATGCAGCTGGAAGGATGGGATCTGATCTGATCTGATCTGAGCATGGCCAGGAGGGGGAGGATTCCGGGGAGATTGGGGTGGGAGCGGGCAGTGCTGGGCCAGCCGGGCTCACCAGCTGCTGTTCCCTGCAGAGGGATGGGAGGAAGGAATTTGGTCCTGCTCTTTTCACTTGGGTGCTGCTTCTCCCTCTGTTCCTGTCATTAATTTCTGCTCCAGGACCTGGGGGCTGTGAGGAGCTGGCACCTGCAGATCCCCAGTCCTGCCCGCCGTGTGTCCTGGGGATCTCTGCCCATGGATTTGGCCTTTGCTCTCGGTAGTTTAATTCTAAAAAACCCCTCTGGAGTAAGAGGGGCTGCACAGCACTTCCAAACTCGAGGCTTTTCCCTCAATATTTCACTTGAGAGGTCCAAATATTCCTGCTTTATATATTCCTCTGCAATCCTTTAGAATCCCACCACCTCAGGCTTTTTCCTGCAGTAGCTCCTCTCCGTTGAATCCAAATGTTCACAGCACTGTGGCTCTCCATCACTTTGGGAGCTGGGTGAAAGCTCCTGTGGTCCTTCCCAGCTTTCCTGGCCTTTGGATACCCCTCTGGAAATCCACCCCCAGCTCTTCTGCCCTTTGGTGTGGGCAAGGTGCACTCGGTTCTGTTCATCCCAAGCTTCCATTTCCCTCCTCACTCCCCACCCCTGACCCTGAGGCTTTTGGAACTCCCTCCCGGGAAGGAGAATCCTTTGTGTGGAGTGTGAAATGATGGGAATCCTGAGGAGCTCTGGATGAACGTGGCTGGAGCAGCAGCCAGAACACAGCAGGTACCAGGTCCCCACCTGCCATTCCCAGCTCTGAGCAGGAGCTGCTGCCAGGGAGAACAGGAGGAGGAGGAGGAGGAGGAGGATGAAAAAGCCCATTTGGATGTGAAAGCAGAGGAGTTGTGCAGATCTTCCTCCAACACAAAAATAGCAGCTCTTAGAGGAGTTCTGGCAGCGCTCATCCGTGGATGGGAAGCACATTAGGAATTGTGCCTGCTCTGGAGCAAGCAGCTGTTATTGTGTCCACTGGAATCGTGGCAGTGAACACAGAGCACAACTTCCCTGCTGCCCTGGCGTGGATTGGGGTCTCTCTGGGGTAAAGCAGCTCCAGGGAGGGCACTGCCACTACTCTGTCTGTGCCAGGCCTGGCCTGGCTTTTCCAAGTCCCACGGGTGGTTTTTGATATCCAGAAAACGAATCCTCGGCACGGATCTGGCCCAGCCCCCTGGATCTGAGCTTTTTGCAAGTCAAGATCCCCATGGAAACTTCCCAGCTGCACCCTCCTGTCCCCGAGCCCAACCAAACCCTCGCTCCAAGCCACCCACAGGCTCCAGGAAAATGGGGATTGAGCTCAGCTCAGCGGGGCCTGGAGCCTCAGAGCACCCCCAGCCCCTCTTCCCTGCCCTGGTGGGAAGTGAGAAGTCCATGGAAATCTGGATTTCCCCAGAATCAGACCTTACAGAGTTTGGGGTTTGGTTTGGTTTGGTTTGAGGAGGGAGTGAATTCCCCTCTCGAGAGGTCAGCGCTGCCAGGAGCTGGGGCTGGATCAGCCCTGCTTACCCTGGCACATTTTTGGGAATGTGGCATCAAGTCAGAGCCAGTTTTGTTCCAACCTCAGCCCTCCAGGTTCATTGGGAAAGCTGATGAAGAGTAAGGAAGTCCTCAGGGAGAGAAAAGAGGGAGAAGGAAGGATGGAGCAGAGCAGTCTGGGGGGATTTTATAAAGGAAACTGCAGCATAAATCTCCTGAGAAAAATTTTCCCTGGAAGGTTGAGGCCCTGGTGAAGTGGGAATTTTGTCTTCTGCCACCTCTCAGTCCTCTCTTTGTGGGGATGCTCAGACTGACCCAGGTGAGGTGGAATATCTCCGTGCTGATTCCAGCTGAGAGGGGTTCTTGCTGCCTCAGCCCTGAGCTGGGTGGGTGTGATTGAAGTTTCCCTGGGCAGGTTTTCCCACCTGGAACGGGAATATTTTGTTTCCTTAACATTCAGAAGATCTAATCCTCAGCTATGACCTTTTTCTGTTTAATCATTAGTTTTTCAAACTTCAGGGGGCTGGGGGCAAGTATTTCATCTGTTGTGTTTCTTGTGAGCAACATTTATCAAGTGCTAAAAACTTGATGTGTGCAGGTCGAGCCCATCTTTGGGTGGCAGGAGATTTAATTTCTGGGTATTGCTCCCCATGGAATGTGTCACCTCTGGAGATCTCCCACCCCACAGAAGCAGTCCTTTGCCAGGTGTGATGTCTGTGCTTATTTTGCTGTTTAATAAGGGGATTTTGGGTGCTGCTTCACCTCTCCTGGAGCAGCAGCAATTCTGGGAACAGAGGAGAAGCCTTGGCTTGCAGGGAGCAGGGTTTGGAGCACTTTAACTCCCAGGGTCACGGGTTTGCTGCTTTATGGGAGACCATGTGCTGTTTTCCCAGCAGATGAAAGTATTTTGCTGTCAGCACTTGGAAAAACACCCAGAACAAACCAAACCCAAGTGGGACTCTGGGTCTGCCTTTGGCATCTCCTGGGGTTTTTTGGGTCAAGCCACCGCTGGAAAAATCCCCCAATTCTTTCCACTGGGAAAACCCACAAAATGGGCTGGCAAAGGGAGGGCAGTACAGGCAGATTAACAGCCAGGTAGTGGGGCCAGGGTTTTTTTAGGAATGCTCCCATGGATCATTTAACCAGTTTAAGCACCTGGTAGGGCAAAATTCCCATCTCTTACACTTTTTTTTTTCCTGAATGAAAGGGAAAAATCCCATTATTTCTCTTATTTTCCTCTTAAGAACAAAGCTAAACACCATTAAATCACTTTTATCAAAGTCCTTTTTGAAATGTTTCCACACCATGGCTTGGGAACATTCGGAGAGGATCCAAACCTGGATGTGGTGATGGAGATTTAAACAGAGCTCAGATCCTGGAGCTTTGTTTTTGGAATCTGTGGAGATTTGGACAACTTCTTCCAGGATGAGGAGTTGATTTGCCGAGAAATGCAATTTTGGGGTTGACTGCAGCTCTTTACTAAGTTGGCACTGGGAGCTCATCTTCCCCTAAAGGGCAGCTCTGTTTTGTTCCTTCGTTTTCAGAGCTCAACATTCCCCTCCTTCCACTCCCCAGCGATATTTTATGGACTCCAAACCTTTCTGCAGAAGGGGAAAACGATCAGGGAGCACCAAACCAAAACGAAGGGATTGGTCACGCTTTGGGGTTGACCCGAACTGAAAGGATTATTTGGGGTTTTCTTTCGCCGGGCGGAAAAATAAATCCGGAGCTTTTCACTCCGAGTGCAAACATAACCTTCCCTCACCCCTGGAACGAGCCAGGGAATCTCATTGTGGGCTCAGCCTGATGGGGAGTGTGGAGCCAATCTCCACATCTCGGGTGCTTCCTCAGCTTTCTCATCAGGAGGATGAATTAGGACTTATTAATTAATGCTTTGACCTCGTTCCCGGTGCCTGCTCCCAGAGCAGCTCCTGCCCTTGTCCAGGGTCGCTTTGCCCTTGAGTGCAACCAGGCTGAATTCCTGTGAATGCCAGAAGAGCAGGTTCAGACCTCAATTAACAGGGTAATTAACTCAATTAGCACACTGAGATAAAGGTCAGGGTGTGCTTTTTGGAACTCTTTGAGCTCTTGGAACATGTCTGTAAAATTCACCTCTTTTCCAACAAGGCATTCCTGAGGGTTGGAGAAGATCCCTGCGGGGGTTTGGGCAGAGGGCTTGGATGTTCCTGCTCCACCATATTGATCCTGACCGTGCTGGCCTGGAGCTGGAAGAGTTATGGAACAGAATCGGAGGGGTTGGTGTCAGGGCCTGGACTGCCACTGCCTCTGCTCCCTGCCCAGTGATCTTCTCTTTCAATTCTTCATGTTAGAAAAACGAAGCGAGACTTCTCTCTGCTGCTTCAAGGATTGTTCATTTTTTCTTATCAAAGTTTCAGAGGCACAGACTCTGCTGTGGCTTCCAGGAGTGCAATGGCAAAATGGCAAATGACTGCTCAGAGCAAATGGCTTTTATACCTTTTATCAACCAGTTAACAACTTTTACATATTCTGTCTTCAAAACCAGTAGGTATCAATTTTATTGATATATCTCTTCTACACTGAGTTCTTTCTACCAATTAACAAATCACAGGAACTTAGGTCAGAGAAGAAAGGAAGAAGAAGGAGAAGAAAGAAGGAGGAGAAGAAGAAGAAGAAGCTGACACCCTAGATTCTCCATGTTGTCTCTATATAATATATAGAGCAAAACCTAAACCTACAGCTACACTCTGTGATACACTAAACAAAAACCTTTCTCACTTCTTTGGTGTTTGCAGTTCATCTAGGATTGAGGGCAGTTTTTCCCATGGGCTTAGATCAACAACCAAGCTATTTTGGGGTGCCCTGGGGATAAATGAAACCCCCAGGGGAGCAGGAGAGGTTCTCTGGCCTTCTTTGACTCCAACATGTTGGATTGGGAGGGATCTCAAACCTCATCGCGTTCCATGGGCAGGGACACCTTCCACGGAGCAGGCTGCCCCACCAGAACATTCCATGGAGAGACTTGGTCTGGGACAGCCTGGAATGCAGTGCTGGCTTTATCCCAAAGCCTGGAAGGTGCAGTGTGGGAGGCAGAGGGACACTGGGACACTCAGCTCCACCCTTCCCGCGCTCGAGAAGCCACTGAGGGTCCCTGAGCTGCTGTCACCCATGGACTCAGTGTTGTTGGGGGGGATCAGGGCTCTGACAAGGAAGAGGAATGAAGGATTGCTGCATTCCTGTCAGCACCTCCCGATCCAGGCAGCTCTGCCTCTTGGAACGTGGGAATGCTCATCCCGGGCTGGGCGGGAGCTGGGGGTGTCCCAGGCTGGGAGCTCCAGCAGGGCTGTGCTGACAAGTGATGGCTCTGCTGGAGCTGCTGATGGATTCCAGGGGAGCTCCCGGGGCCAGGTTCCGTTTCTGGATGTATGGAAAACCAGGACACTCCCATCTCCTCCATCTTCCAGCTCTTGCACGGCTGCTTTTCATTTTATTCCCATCCCTTCTCATTTAGAGGCTCCCTTTTGGGAGATGTCTCTCTTCCATCTTCCTCCTGCTCATCCCTCACATTGCCTCCTCCTTGCTCCTCCAGCCTTTGCTGTCGGAAGCAGCTTTGTCCGTGATTTTCCATCTTTATTAATGTCACATCCATTATCCTCAGGGCTGATTTTTCTGTGGATCTCCCAGATTCCTGCTGCAGCAGCACCTCCCAACTTTGCCTGTTGTTTTGTGGAGCTGGGGAGCCATGGAAGCTGGGGAGTGTGGCACAGGGGGGGTTTCTGTGTGACAGATTTGGAGCTTCCCGGCCTCCTGCCTCTTCTCAAATCCATGCAAAGCAAGATAAATATTCCCTGTCCTGCCATGAGAGGGATTGGGAATGTCCAAACCACGCTTAAAACAAAAGACAAAACCACTCCTGGGTCTGCTCAAGTCTCCCCCACGTGCAGGAAATAAATGTTCCAATTATTCCTGAGGGCGACTCCCTCGTGTGACAGAGCCACCAAAGAGTTTTAGGTGGCTTTAACAGCAGGAAGCTGCATCAGGGGAGGGTTAGGTTGGATATCAGGGAAATTTCTTCATCCAGAGGGTGGAATAGACTCCCCAGGGATTGGTCACGGCTCCAGGAGCATTTGGGATGCACAGGGTGGGACTGTTGGGTGTCTGTGCAGGGCCAGGAGCAGGATTTGGATGATCCCTATGGATCCAACTCGCTTAACTGCATTTATTTCTGTATTTAGGAGCAAAAATGCTCTTGAGAGCACCTATGGGTGATCCCCCTGTTCCTATGGATCTCAGAGTCCCTCTGGGAATTAGGGACACACACACACTGCAGGCCTGCAGTCAGGAATGTGCCTTTGTGGATGCTCCTTTTCATTCCAAGGAAATATCCTGCCCCAATATCCGGATGTCCGTGGCAGGGAGGCTCTGCAGACATCAAACCCTTCTCCATGTTCCCCTTTCAGGTCAGCTCTGCCTTTCCTTGGATGGAGTGAAAACAAACAGATGTTCCCAGAGAGCCAGGCTGACCTGGAAACCATTAATTAGGGAGTGAGGGAAGGAGGAGAGGGCAGGGTTTGGATTTCCTTTGAGGAGAACTATTTTTAGGCTCAGGACAAGTTAACAGCAACCTGCTGCTGGGGCCAGTGGGGAAAACGAGGAATAATGGCTTCCTTTCAGAGAGGGATGGCTCCTGGAGTGCTGTGGTTCCTGGGATTAGTTTCAGTGAAGTTTAGATGTATTAATTTGGGAGAAAAAGTGGGGATGCGTGTCTTGGTCCAGAAGAATGGTAGGATCGTGGAACGGTTTGGGCTGGAAGGAAACTCAAAGCTCCTCTCACTCCACCCCCTGCCATGGGCAGGGACACCATCCACTATCCCAGGGTGCTCCAAGCCCTGTCCAACCTGGAACACTTCCAGGGATCCAGGGGCAGCCACAGCTCCTCTGTGCCAAGGCCTCGCCACCCTTGTAACAAAGATTCTTTGGATCCCAATCCGTTTGTGGGATAATTTTTGTGGGATTGAATCTTCCCACCAGCTAAACCGAGATTATTTTTGGACTCTGTCTTGTTTCCATTTCCTGGCAGACTCCCAGAGCCGTGCCACCCCTCTGCCTGCCTGTAGAGCGGGGAAGGGGCATCAATCCTGGTGTTCCTTCCCCACAGCTGCATTCCCAGAGCTCAGCCGGGGTGGGAATCTCGTGGGCTTGGTGCGGAGTGACCCCAGCTCGGTTTGTCCTGTCCTGCTCAGCCCTGGCAGGGCAAAGGCCACGCTGGAGCTGCTGGAGCTGCATCCTGAGAGCTCCCGAGCACCTGGGCCCAGTTCCTAGAAACCTTAGAGCCGTGGAAGCAGCACACGGAAGTGCTGGGGCTGGAAGGGCAGGGAAGGAGCGGCCCTTGGGAATGTGTGGGAGTCCTGGTGTGGTGTCCAGCCATGGAACCTCCCCAGCTCCATCCTCGGGGAGGGATCTGTGCTGTCCTGGAGCACAGGCCAAGGAGCAGGGAGAGGAGAGTAGCGCAAAGCCAGGAATGTGCTGGGGGCTGCGGCGTTGGGAATAGCGGGAATGGCAATCCCCGGACACCCACGGCTCGGGCATGGCTTGGCACTGCCCTCTTGATGTTATCTGTGCTGCCCAGGGAGCTTTTCCAGCCTGAGAATGCAGGGAATGGCATGGCAGCACTGAGGACATGCAGGCAGGCGTTACAGCCTGGCTCCGTGTGCTCACAGATGTTTTCCACAGAGCCAGGGCCTGGGGTGGGTTCCCATCCTCAGCAAGGTGTTTCCCTGGGAGTTTTCTCTCCTCTCTCCACTTTTTGGGGATGGAGTTGCCGCAGTTCTTCTGCCACGTTGTGGGGGGAGCAGTGCAGGTCACAATTTACTGCCACCTTGCACCCTGAGCAGCCCTTGAGCTGCTGCCTTAAGTGCCTACCTAAAAACAGAGACTAGGCAGGAGTAAGGGAATGAAGGAGGGATTTATTTGAAAGGACTTCCAAGGTCACACCCTGGGGGTCTGGAGCCTCCTGCCTCAGTGGATCCCAAGGTGGAGGACAGCTCACGAGTTCTTCACACCTTTGTAGGTTTGGTCCATTTGCATATCAGCATAAACTCACCAATTAAAACTTCAGCTCATGATGGAATTTCCCCAAGCTTACCCTCCTTTCTCAAGATGTTGGTTTGCACATTTTGGGCCTAGGAGGGTCTGGGTGTCCTTGGAGAGCTGGAGAGGCTTTGTTGTGTGTGTGTGAGCATGAGAGAACAGCACTGAACGAGCTCCAGGGAACTGCAGAGTGACACTGGGCAGGATTGGAAACAATATAAAAGTTCAAACCTAAGGCAGCAGAGCCCCCACCCCTCAGATCCCCACGTGCTGCGCTCTCCCAGAGAACAGAAGGACTTCAACAAATGCATTTGACTTCTCTTAAGCATCACATTCCTGACTCCTCTGGAAATCAATCATCTCTCTGTCAGAACCTCCCCCCTGCCCCAGCCCGGGCCTGCAAGTCTGGAGTTCCACGGAATTCAGGAACATTTCTGGTGCTCCCAGCATGTTTATGGGAGCAAGACTCGACTTGCTGCTCCGGGAAGGAGACAATGGACGGGGCTCGTTTTTGGAAGTGCTGTGGGTTCACCCAGATTTAATCAGTGCAGGCACAAAGAATTCCCTTCTGCAGCTTAATCCGTGTCAGGCCTGGCGGGAGGAGAGGGAATTCCTGTTGTAGGGAAGGAGTTGGAGGATGTTTTCCCTTGGAAAGGTTCCTGCTTCTGTGTGAGTGTGTGTGTGCATGTGTTGCATTAAAAGGTGTTTAATCCTATAAACTTCCTAACGCTGCCATAATCCTGTCCCTGGACCATCAGAATCCCTGGATCACCATCCCTGCTGTGCTGGTTTGGGGTGGGGAGGCAGCTGAGCCCCGAGGGTGGGACAAGGTGCTCTCAGGGGCTTCTTGCTCAGCCAAGGGAAACATCAGGGAGGGTGGGACTGCAGAGCCCAGGGGGAGAGGGGAGCTGCGTCTTCCAGCACATCCTCAGGACTGTGGGATCATGGAATGGTTTGGGTTGGAAGCTTAAAGCTCATCTCATTCCTCTCCTGCTGTGGGGACACCTTTCACTATCCCAGGTTGCTCCAAGCCCCATCCAGCCTGACCTTGGACACTCCCAGGGATTCAGGAGCAGCCACAACTTCTCTGGGCACCCTGTGCCAGGGCTTTGCCACCTTCCTGACAAATCTCCACCTGCTTCAGATCCCAATCCAATCGTGGGATTACTTTTGTAGGATTGAACTTTCTCCCAGCTAAGACAAACTCATTTTGGGGCTTGGGGTTGCTTGTAATTCCTGGGAGCAGCCTGGCAGATGTCCAGACACCGTGTGCAGGTGAAATACCTGCAGCAGAGCTTAGATCTTGTGTCCAAGTCATTGCTGCAGTGTGGATTTGCTGGGAGAGGCTTGGAATTTTTGGCGTCATCTCTTTGTGAGTGAGGAAAATTCGTGGCATAATCCCAGCTGCTGAGCACGAATGGCATTCCTGTGTGGGTTCTCTCTTTTTTAATACAAAAGGGGTTGGCTGAGTAACCTGAACAATTTGAGCACTTTCTGTAGGACTGAATTGCAGGGATGTTTGTTTAACCTGCAGCAAGAGACCCCAAATCTGTGGGGTTCCATTGGGGTGCCCATTTTATGTAGGTGAGGTGACAAGGTGGTTGAAAATGAAGCTGTTGTTGATGTAAAGCACAAACAGACACCAGCAGTGAAACCCCTGGGGGAGATTCTCCTTCCCCTCAGCAGAGACCTCCACCCCTGGAGCCAAAAGCTGAGATCCCAGAATCATGGAATGGTTTGGCTGGGAAGGGACCTTCAAGATCATCCAGCTCCACTGTCCCAGGGTGCTCCAAGCCCAGTCCAACCTGGCCTTGGACACTTCCATGGATCCAGGGGCAGCCACAGCTTCTCTGGGAATCTGTGCCAGGACCCCCCCACCTTTATCCTTAGGGAAAAGACATCAGGACTGAAAGGATCAGTGACTCTTTTCCTCGGTGTTTGGATGCTCTGGGGGATGAGCCAGGCTGAATCTCCCACAGACATGGAGTTGTCCATGTGGGAATGGGGTTGTCCATGTGGGAATGGATGTGGGGCTGAGCCCCAGCAGCAGCTCCAGGCAGGAGCAGTTTCCCAGGACAACCCCAGCTCTGGAAGCATTTGGGACGAGGGGCAGGCGGAGGTGGGGAGCAGGAGCAGGGGGAGGCTCCTGAGGAGCTGATTTATGTCCATCTTTAATGCAGCTCCTCAGAGCTCTTGGTGCTGTATTCCTGAGCCGTGTCCATCATCCTGTAAATCAATCCAATCCCATCAGCTCTGCCTCAGAGCAAGGCCCAGCTGCAGCTGAGCAGGAGCACAAACAGGGCAGTGCCATGGCTCCACATCCCCTCCCTTTGTTCACATCTCCCTCCTCTTCCTCACCTCGGTGAGGAAAACAAGGAATCGCTCAGCACAGGGATATGGGATGTAATTCCCGAGCCTGCCGTGGCTCTGTGGGGTGACCTCGCTCGCTGCAGCTCAGCCTTTATCCTCTCCCTGTGCTCCTCATCACCCTCTGTCCCGTTAATTGTGAGGATAACCCGTGCTCATGCTGGAGGAAGGCTCCTGGAGCAAGCCTGGTGTGGGATTTTAGGGTTTGATGCACTTGTGGTTCTTCCTGCCTCGGTGATGATGGAGATTCCCAGCCTCGGAGAAGTGGCTCTGTCTTGCAGACCTTTAAAGGAATTTGAATCCCAGCAGTGAGGGCTGGGAGAGGGAGGTGCTGCTGGAGAGCCCCAGCCAGCAGCACTGAGGATGTGCTGGAGGACACAGGCAATGTGCCAGGAAAGCATCCAGGTGCACATCCCAAAATTCAGCTGCTGCTGGCCCTCGGAAGAAAGTGGGAACATCAGGACTTGTCCCTTTCCAAGGTGTGTTATTTGTGCTGCCAAAGAATAAAGGAAGGAGAAGGAAATCAATTGCCTGGATTTCAGTTTTACCGGGATAAAAAAGCAGAACGTGGCATCGTCCTGTTAATTAATAATTAATATTCTCCTTTAATTAATAATTAATGTTCTCCTCTCTACCTTCTTTGGAGGCAAACGTTCGGTCGTGTTGCGTGTGTGAGAGAAAATCTCCGGAGCACTCTGAGCATTCCTGCAAATCTGAGGGGATTCCTGATTGCTTCCCATCCCAACAGCAGAACCCCTTGGAAAAATGCCCGGTGGCCCCCTGCCCTCTCCGAAGGGCTGTGTGCTGACATGTTCTGAGTCTCATCCCAAAATCCCAGATAATCCTGCTTTATGTCAGTTGGAAGCCATTCCCTCTTGTCTGTCACTACCTGCCTGTGCAAAAAGTCTCTTTCCCTCTATTTTCCAGTTCCTCTCGAAGCACTGGAAGGGCCTCCAAGGTCTCCCTGGAGCTTTCCCTTCTCCAGGCTGAGCACCTTCATGCTCTCTTCTGAACCTGCTCCAACAGCTCCTTGTCCTTCTCGTGCTCAGGACCCCAGGCCTGGACTCAGGGTTAAATTTTTGAGCTCGTTTTTCCAACGAGACAGCATTTCCAAGGCACAGATCCAAACATGGTCCCGACTGGAAAAAGAAAAAAAAACCTGTGGAGAATTTAGGGCACCTCCCGTTGGAATTGCCACCGAACTGGGACCGTGTCACCAGTGTGGCACAGCTGGTGGTGCCAGCTCTGCCCCAGGGCACCCATCCCATCCTCAGAGCAGGAGGATGAGCGGATCCTCCTTCCAGACCCACTCCTGGAGGAAAAGCCAGGAGATGGGAAACCTGCAGCTCCCTCCCCTGCTCTCCCAAACTCCCTGGCTGTCCCTGCTGGGTTTTTTTATCCATAGTTCAGGAACTCTTTCCTATTCCTGGAATATCTGAGAGCTTGTGGATCCCCCAAGTTCCTGGGTGTTACCAATTGGCCTCTTGTTCCAAGTTCTCCCGGGATTTTTTGCCTTGAATCACAAGGAGGGGAATCCTGCTGACAGTCGGCCGGGGCTGTCCCGGCAGCTTTGCGTGCGGAGCTGCTTGTCCAGAGGCCTTGGCTGCTGCCAGGGAATCCAGAGGCTTCCCTGGGGCCATGGGATTTGCTCCCTCCTCCCCTGGCCACGGCTGGCTCGGGAAGAGGAGGAGGGAAGAGCAATCCGTGAGGAGCAGGGGGTGTCCCACCCCGTGTCCCTAATCCTGGGACATCCCAGCCAGTGCACGTAGCACCTCCAGACATCCCTGGAATGCTCAGCCCTGGAAACAGTTGGACGAGGCTCTGAGTGAAGATGTCCCTGCTTGTTTCAGGGCCTGGAAGTTTCCTTTCCGACCCAAATGATTCCGTGATCCGCACCTGATGTGGGATTCCACGGTTTGTACCCAAAGCGCTGCTGGGAGGGAAACTCGGAGCCTGATATCCTCGTGGATTTGGGAGCACAGCTGGGCTGAGCGATGCTCAGGGAGCTCCAGGCCACTGATCCCATAAACCAGCTGCTGTGGGGCTCTGCCAGGGCTGCACTCACATCTGGACACCTGATCCAGGCTTTCCCTCCTCATCCCATCGCTCAGCAGCCGGAGGAGTGGGAAGTTCTCCCAGGGAACCGAGACAACACCAGCTTAGCTCTGGAGGTAACACCTTGTCCTGAGGGTAATGGGAAACGTTTGTGGGAATGCTCAGGGAAAAGAAGTGTTTTTAACAAAATTCCAGCCTGGTGCTGCTGCTTCTGTCAGGTTTGCCAGGATCTCTTTAATTCCTGGGGCAGTCTGGTGGTGGCACAAGCAGGGGACTGGAGCTAAAAAAAAAAGGGGTTTGCCCAAGGGAAAAGCTGGATTTTCTCCTGGAGAGAACGAGATGCAACAGAGGAATCTGTTCCCAAGTGGCTGATATCTTCTGGGCAGAGGGATCGTTTAAAAGAATTAATTAAACCTTAATTTGTCATCGGAGCGCGGCCCTGACGTGTGCCGGGGCTTTGATCAGCTCCCACACCTGAGTGGCGTGCGGCAGCTCCATCCCCACACACCCACAGCTGTCTGCCGGAGCTCGGGAGTGGTGCCAGGAGATCGGAACGGTGCTGCCAGGAAAAACTCAACTTGACGGATGGGAATTACCCTTCCTGGGATGGCTGGGAGTGTTTTTAGGAAATCCAAATCTCTTGCTGCTCTCTGGCAAGTCGTTTGTATCCCAGGCAGGATCAGGCAGCCACCTCCCATTTGTGTTTATTTGGATTTAGCGGAGCAGCCTCAGCTCCGTGTTTGCCTTGGGCAGGTGAGTGGGAATTGTGTCCATATCCCGACGTGGGAGCTGCAGCTGGAGCTGAGGGGAGGTGGGAAGGAGGAAATTGCTGCTCTCCCTCCCATCTGTGGCAACACTTAATTGCTGTTCCTTCATTTCTCCTGCCCTCCCAGCCTGGAATTCCTCCCTTCCCATCTCCCTGGAAGCCTGGCAGCTCCTTGGAAGTGCTCTGAGGTTTTGTTTGGAGCTTCACCTCTCAGTGTCACCTCCGTGGCTCCTCATGGAGAGCAAAGCCCCTCGTGGTTTTTGGGGAAGCCCTGGAGAGCTGCACTTGCTCCGGGGAGAGTGGAGAGGTGAGAAGATGGAATTTCCATCCCCAACCTCCAATCAGTCACCCAGGCTGTGACTTCTCCCTGTGTCACCTTTTGGTCCCCATTCCCTTGGGATGAGCCTGGCACTGGCTCTCCACATCCGCTGCTGCCAAGAGGAGCTGTTGGAACTTCATTCCTTCAGGGATATTTTGGGAAGCGACCATCTCTGGGAGTAAAGCACCCATAAATTGTGGTTTTCCCCTTTTCTCTGTCACCATCATCCCTGGATATCCCTGGGTATCCCTGGGTATCCCTGAGTGTCTTCATGGATGTAAATTCCCCCTGTTGGGTGCCCTGCAAGGCGGTGATGCCGTAATTTGTGTTGGAATGGTTGTGGAAAACTGTTGTGGAGAAGGAATCCAATCCCCTGGGAGCAGGCAGGGATGAGGTGGGGCTTGGCAGGGATGAGAACCGATGGTCCCCAGCGATCTTCCTCCTTTTCCTCTTCCCTGGAATGCCCTAGAGCCCTGGAGCTGGCTCTGGAGTGCCACAGATCCCCAGAGCTGGGTCTGGAATGCCGGTGTGCTCCCCCTGCAAGTGCAAGACCCTGATTTTTGACACCTTTTCGTGCACACACATTAAAAAAAAAAGGTCTTTTTTCACTCCACTGAGCACAAGATCCAAGGAAAGGAAAAGCTCAAGGAAAAGAGGCCCCGACAGCCAAGGACGAGTGTGCTCCTCTCCCTGTGAGTTTGAAAGGACACGCTACTGGAAGTGTGGAAAACGACTTTGACTGAAGCTGGAATTCCTCACAGAGCTGCTCAGGGCCCTGTCTGGAATTAGGGAAGTTGTGGGGTTTTTTTTTCTTTTGTTGAAGAATTAGCTCCAAGTCTGAGGGTTTTCCCTCTCCTTCAGCCCTGCTGTAGCTGGAGTCTCTCTTCCCTGGTGATATTCCCTGACTTCTCCTGCCTCGTTCCTGGTGCTCCAGGTCTCTGCCCCGGTTCTGTGCATGTTTCAGAACCATAAAGATGATGGATCCCTGTTTTTAGTAAGCTGTTGAATTATTTATGGATCTGCTGGGATGCAGGAGCTGCCAGCTACCGGCACGCAGCCAGCAGGGAACGGAGCCAGCCCGGGAAAGGGAAAAGCTTCCACACTCGGAGCTGAACTCAGGGAATGTCGGGGCTGTGATCCTCGGGTGAACATCCTCCAGGAGCTCTGGAGCATCCCTGAGGAGCAGCATCCCATGGAAATGGCAGCGGTGGGAAGGGCTGGCCTCGCGGCGCGGCGAAATTCCGTGCGCCGTGCAATAAGATGGATTTGGTTCCTGACCTTTTAAAATCCCGGGAAAAGGCTCGGTTGTCTGGGCTGAAGCTTTTCCCAGCTGTTCCCTGTCTGGGGGGGTGCCACAAGCCAAGGCTGAGGTTTCCGAGGAGGAGCTGAGACTTCCAATGTCAGGGTGACACGCAGGGAGCACGGCCGGGGCTCCGGCACAGCTGGGATGGGGGATTCGGAGCGGGAAGAGGAGCAGGAGGGCTGGGAAAGCCACGTGTGGATGTGGGAGGTCTGCACCAAGGAGTGGGCAGCGGGATGGGATCCAGGCTGGAGGAGAAGGGGAGGATGAGGGATCTGGAGCACGTTCCTCTGGCAGGGAGGTGTGGGACACCGGCAGGGCAGCTGCTCCTCCTCATCCTCCCTCTCCCCACAGGCTCAGCTCTTTGGGATCAGCTCTTTGGGATCTCTCTCCCCACAAGCTCAGCACTTTGGGATCAGTGTCCCACAGGCTCAGCCCTTTGGGATCAGTGTCCCCACAGGATCAGGTCTTTGGGATCAGCTCTTTGGGATCAGTGTCCGCACAGGATCAGGTCTTTGGGATCAGCTCTTTGGGATCAGTGTCCCCACAGGATCAGCTCTTTGGGATCAGCTCTTTGGGATCTCTCCTCACAGGCTCAGCTCTTTGGGATCTCTCTCCCCACAAGCTCAGCACTTTGGGATCAGTGTCCCACAGGCTCAGCCTTTTGGGATCACTCATGGTGGGAACACCACTCACTCTTGGTTGGTTTTGTTGGAGTTCTTCTTGATAATCTTCCAGGAGAGCAGCTTTGTTTGGCTCCCAGGTGGAGGTGGGAAGATATTTTGGAATGTGCTCCCAGACCTGTTCTAAGGGGTGGTGTCAGATGGATGTTGAGGGGGTTGGAAACTCCTGCCTGCTCCAGGATTTTGAGGTGAATCCATGACTATCCAGGGATTTTGGGGCTGGAGCAAACCTGGGTGAAATGAGAACGGGCAGGGACAGGCTCAGGATGGAATCCACCTCAAAGGCGGGCACAGGTGGGGTTGGCAAAGGCGATTGTCCAGCAAAGCCAGGAGCCAGTGGGCACAGGGAAATAGCCTTGGAAAGGAGTCTGGGAATGGGAGCTGTAGGTAGGGCTGCATTCCGGATGCATTACAGGGATAAAAGGGCATTTTTGAGCTGAGCTCAGCCCCTGCCAGATTCCTGCCCTGAGCCTCCGAACAGCCCCACATTGCTGGGCCCCTGAGTCACCCTTGTGTCAACAGCAGCCCCAGCCAAGCGTGTCACTCCTTCGGAGGGAGGGCTGGAAAAGACAATTCCTGCTCTTTCAAATCCCCCTCTCACCTCCAGCTTTGGCACCCAGGAGCTGGGCAGGGGAACTGCGGGGTTGGTGTGAGGGAAAGGGAACCAACCCAGCCCTGGGCTGGGGACAAAGCTGCCTTCCCAAAATATCCTCTGACGTCACCGCTCCTGGGTGTGGAGTTTTGGAAGAGGAGGAGGACAGACTGGGACTTCTGCTGGGGGAAAAAATAAACAGAGAGGAGAAGTCTCCCATTGATTGAGTCTCCCGAGGAATTAGGCAGGAATTTGCTCCACATCCCTGCATATTTTTCTCCTTACCTCTCCTGAGGTTGAGGGAGGAATTTTAAGCCTCCCAAAAACTCAGCCCTGTTTTGTTTTTTTTTTGAGGAGCACAAGGAAGAACCAGACTGAGGGTGGGAATCCCAATGGGTGGAGGTTTATTGGAAACTCTGGGCAGCTTTAGAGGCTGGGGAGAGGTTTCAAAATGGAAATAAATAAAAGCTGGTGCTGGTTGGGGGCTGGCAGGGCAGGAAAACCTTGGGCATGATCCACCTGGAAAACATGGCTTGATCCACCCCTGCAGCAGGACTGAGGGCAATAAGCACGGAATGGTTTGGGTTGGAAGGGACCTTAAAGCTCATCCAGTTCTATCCATGGGCAGGGACACCTCCCACTGTCCCAGGTTGCTCCAGCCTGGCCTTGGACGCTTCCAGGGATGGAACAGCCACAGTTTCTTCTTCTCTTCCCTCTCAGGGAAGAATTCCTTTCCAGTATCCCCTCTCAGGGAAGAATTCCTTTCCAGTATCCCATCTCGCCCTGCCCCCTGGCACTGGGAAGGCAATCTCTGTGTCCTGGCACTCCATGTTCTGGTCACCCTCCCCAGCTCTCCTGGAGAGAGGCACTGGAAGAGGCTCCCAGGTCTCCCTGGAATCTCCAGGCTGGACAATTGGCTCATCCCCACTCTGTGCACAAGCCTCCTCCTGCTCTAATGTTTGCTTGGCAAAAGTGGCTCTTTCCCTTCTCTGAGCTCCTTCCCCCACAGACTCACCTTGGAAAAACACTCCCAGCTTCAGCTTCCCACCCCTGTCCCTGCTGTGGAGAAGGCACAGCACTTGGCCCACGGAAAACAGGGAGAAACCCTTCCCATGGGGCTGGAGCTGCCTGTGCAGGCTCAGGGCTCAGGGATGTGTTGGATTGGAGCTTCCTCCTGCTTCTTTTGGAAGCAAAGTTCTCCATGTGTTCAAGGGAGGAGGCTGGGTAGGACGAGGTGGAATCAGGATGTGGATCATTCCAGGACAGGGATTATGCCCTGCTGGGGGTTGGGAAGCAGGTTTGGTGTGACACCTCCAGCATTCCCAACCTCATGGAGCACATCCCTGCTCCAGGTCCGGCATCGCCCTGGCCGAGCACTCCTGCCCTGGGAGTCTCCCAAAAGTGCTGCTGTGCTCCATGGGGGCATCCATGGAGCAAATCCCGCTGTTCCTGCTGGGAAGCATCACAAGATGGGGCTGACAGCTCCTTCCTTATCCAAGGGTGAACCCATAAAACCGGGATGAGCACAGCACCCATCCCTTTCACAGCACCAAAAGGAATGGGGAATGTTCTCCTGAAAGG
Source organism: Erpornis zantholeuca (assembly GCA_013400515.1). Classification (NCBI taxonomy): domain Eukaryota; kingdom Metazoa; phylum Chordata; class Aves; order Passeriformes; family Timaliidae; genus Erpornis; species Erpornis zantholeuca. Next base: position 183,862 of record VZTN01003817.1, on the reverse strand, counting down.
ATGTGAGCTCAGGGCTGCAACAAAAACGGGAAAGAAAAGAGAGAGGGCGTTTGAGGGAAGCTGGAATGGCTCTGGGATTCAGGCTGGTGGCGTCTGGATGGGAGGGAATCCATGCCAGGGGCGGGCGGGGAGGGTAAAGCCTTGGTGGCATTTAGGAAATTCCATAAAAAATTCATATTTTTCTCCTGACCTTTTGGTTTCTGGAAGTGCAGACACAATAAACAAACGTGGAAGGGAGGAGCTGGCGCTGGAATACGAGGCTGGAGCAGAGTGGAAAGTGGAAAGCAAACAAGGAAGCAATTAAGGGCACAATGAAGGGAATTAAGCACCGTGCACTTCATCCCAGAGTTATTTATACTCCGAGGCAGAACTAAAAATAAACATAGGATTTCCACAAGGAAAACAAGCTCAGTTCCCTCTTTTAAACAACTTTATGGAGCCGTGATAGTTATTGATGGAGAAATTCCTTGGATCTCCTTCTCCATGTCCCAGTTTTTGCCTACAGCAGGGATTTTATAGCTGGAGTCTGGAATTGCAGAGCCCTGGGGAGGCTCTGCTGAGGCTCCTGCAGCATTCCAGAGCAGGCCAGTCACTGCTGTCCAAGTGAGAGCTCCACTGTGGAGCTTCTGGACACCAGCAGGCTCTGAAGATGGAATAATAACCATCCTTGTGATCCTCGGCTTGGAGCCAGGACCGCGGCGGGATCGATCCACACCTCGTGGAGGAGGTCCCAGGGTGGCCAAGGGCAGCTCCTGGTGGAGTTTGGATCCCTGGGGTCGGCGAAGGGAATCTGGGAAGAGCAGAGGTTTCTCTGGGATACCTGCAGGTGTGGAGTCTGAGCCCCCTCAGGGATCTCCTCCTCTCGTCGTGGGTTCTCTGAATTGGGATTTCGGGGGGGAAAGTGGGATTTGGAGGTGACAAAGATTCACAGTGACTTCACTAAAAATTTGGGCTTTTGGAGTGCACAGAAATGCACGAGGAGCTCTTTACATCCTTGTGGAAATGATCCTGGGTGGGATAGCATGGATCCTTCCACTGTGAGAGCTCTTCTCATGGGCCTGAGGCAGAATCCCTCTGAGCAGGCAGGAATCCTGGAATGGTTTGGCTTGGAAGGGACCTTCAAAGGCCTCCTCATCCAACCCCCTTGGATGAGCAGGGACACCTTCCCGAGGATCCGGCAGCATTCCCATCTCCCTGCAAACACTGGGGTGTGTCCCTGCTTGGAAACCTTTCCAAATCCTGGTTTTCCACCCTCCGGGGGTCACATGAGGTTTGTTCAAGGAGCTTTTCCCATTCCTTGCTCCCACTTTGGCTGTCTGTAGGCAGCAGCCTGTATCCGTGCTGGGATGGGGGCTGTCACCATCTTCTTGGATCGTTTATGGATTCAAATTTAGCTGTTAAACCCCTCTTGGGGAAGTGAATAGAATTCCCTCCTGGCATGAAGCGTTGGCACCTTGGATAATTCACTTTGATGTCCAGGAACAGGGAGAGCTTGGAATCTCGGAAGGGGTGAGAAATGGGGTGACAACTGCTTTGCAAACTGATTCCCTCTGCTCCAGGATTGCCCTGGGTCCTTTTGGATCACCTGAAATTCCTGGCGCTTGTGGGAATGGTTAATTGGCACAAAGCTTGGGAGATGTTATGGAAGGGCTCGTTAGTGCCAGACATTGTTGTTAATTCTCTGAAATTTAAATTGTTGTTGTTTTGTCTGAGGGCAGGACTGTGATTCCCGGTGATCCCGGAGTTAATGGAGTTGTAGTTGGCCCCGTAAACACACAGGATGCGCTCAGGAACATATGGGGAAAGGGGAAGGAGGGGGATTTGCCTTGTTTGCCAACCAGTGGAACGTCTCCATGGATATTTCTGGAATGTTTATGCTTTTCCTCTTCCGAGTTTAGGTGAGGGATGGGAAACATCCCGGGCCAGTTGCTTTGGAGCCATGAGAAGGGAGTGGAAATGAGGGGGGATGAAAAGATCAAGTGTGTCGAGTGCTGCTTGTTCTAAAACCTTCACTCCTCGAGTACCCAGGCCCTGGATACTTGATCCAGGCACTTCAGTCTCTCATTAATTTATTTATTTATCGCCTTCCTGCTGCTTTTCTCAGGCTGCCACTTTAAGGACAAGAGAAGTGCCAAAGAAAGAATAAAACAAGTAGGGGGATCCCAAATCCCAGGTCAACTTCTTATCTCTCTGGACCAATACAGCTCCTGGGAGCTCCTCCTGGAGTTCCTCTGATCATGGGATACCCAAAATGTGTCTCAGGCTTGGCTCCTACTTGAAGGTTTTGGTGTGGGGTTCATCGAGCTTGAGGTCCCCTCTTTCCAGGAAAGTGAGATCCTTCCTAGAGATGGACCAGGAGCATTCCTGTGATCCAGCACTGACCAGTAGAGGTGATTCTCAATGTCCCTGTCCCATGGTTGCTCCCTGGAACCAGCACAGACTCTCCTGGACTCGCTCAGTTCTCCGTCCTTGAAATCCCCCTGGATTTCCACCCAAATGTGCTTTGGTTTTTCTCCTCTCCTGCGCTGTTGGATTGTCTCGTTTGGGCTGTGAAAATTCCAAATTATCTCCAGCTAAGGAATAAAATGGAGGGAATTGTTCCCTGGGAGGGTGGGCAGGCCCTGGCACTGCCCAGAGAAGCTGTGGCTGCCCCTGGATCCCTGGAATTGCCCAAGGCCAGGCTGGACAGGGCTTGGAGCAGCCTGGACAGTGGAAGGTGTCAGGGTTGGAAGTGGATGATCTTTAAGGCCCTTCCAACCCAAACCAGTCTGGAATTCTGTAAAACCAATCATAGCTAAAAGGTTTGAGGTGCTGAGGAGCTTTGGGAGCTGTGCTGGCCCTGGGCAGTGGGAAAACGAGCCCGTTTTCCTTGGATTTCCTCTGTTGTTGTCCCAAACCAGCATTCACTGAGACTTTTCAGGAATGTGGCGTTGCCTGTGGAGCTGACTCCTTCCTTAGACCATGGTGCTGATGCGCAGGGATGTGGAACAGATTTGATTCCCTTCCTCTGGAGTTTCCTATTGCATCTTTCCTCAGCTGTGACCTTTTCCTTCTGGTCTTTCCCTCAGTCCTTCCCTCAGTGGCCACATCCCTGCCTTGTGCTCCTCATATTTTAAGGCTGGAAAAGCCCAAAGAGGTGATTTATTGTCCTGTACAGACAGGGCTGCATCTCCTTACCTCCCACTTGGAAGTGATTTTTCCACTTGTTTTCCTTGAGCTGTTGCACAACTCCCCCTGGCAAAGCCACGGCGCTGGGCAGGGATGAGGGATGTGCTGGGAATTCCTGCCAGGAGCAGCCTCTGGAGCCTCCTGAGGACCAGAATGGGCATTGTGGAAAAAGAGGGGCAAAGGGGGCTGGGTTAGGGTTGATTATGGGGATTTTGGGGGTCGCTGACACCACGTCCCCCAAATGTGGGGACGTGTAAAATGTGTCCTTTGGGGACAGAGGAGGGAAAATCCATTGGGAAGGAGGCACCGTTTGTGGGGGGAATGCCATCCCAACCAAGCTAAGCCTGAGCCTGAGACCATTTTCCACCATCCCCTCCACGGGCTGGCGGCACAGTCACCAACTGGGCCCGTCAGGAATGATTTACAAACCCAACCCAAACACTGCCAGCGTCCAAAACTGCTGCGGGAAGCGCGGGGAGAAGCAGGGACGGGATGCTCTGCCCCTGGCAAGCCCCGCTCCTTGCTGCCTCCTGCTTCGCATTAAGCTGGGACTTACAAAGCCAAACAAACAACTCTCCCCTCTGAGGGGAGGGCGTTGGGAAGGGGGGGCTGCGTCTCGGAGCCGGGGTTTGTCAGGGATCACCATCCACGGCAAGGCCGAGCTGCTCCAGCAACGTGGTTTGTGTTAGATGTTCTTTTCATGCCTCAACGTGTTTGGGGTTTTTTTTTTAATTTTTTTTTTTTTTTTGGTTTTTTTAGATCACACATTTTTTTCAGCAAAAGATGTGGTCTGTGCCCAGCGGTGTCGCTGTGGGATCCGGAGGTGCCAGGCAGAAATTCCTGATTCGGGAATTAGGCTTAGGCAGGTCGGCTAGGCCCAGCCTTCGGCCCAGGCTCGTCCTGCTGGATACACTCAGGATGTCTCCGTGGGAGCAGAAAGCTCCAGCAGCATTCCTGGGATGCCACCCAGGGAGGGATGTGCGCAAGGGCAGAGCCTCTGTGTTCGCCCAGGTCGCGTCAATGGGAAAAACACAACAAACTCCTTAAAAATGTGGGAATGAGGAGGGGTAAAACGTGCAGCTGGAGCCCTTTCCAGATGTGTGAGGAGGAGGGGCATGCAAATGCCTAAAAATACCATTAAAATACCGTTTAAATACCGTTTAAACACCATTAAATTCCACTTGAATTCCATTTATTCCCCGCTGCTGGGCTTCACCCCAGAAGACCCTTCCACACTTGCACCCAGCTGTGTCTGGGTGCTGATGGGTCCCCACTCCTTTGCTTTAGAAGCCAAAACTCGCTCACAGCTGCTTGAAAAATCGAGAGGGACATTCCGCAGCAGGAATAATAACGTGGAAGGAAGGAATCCCTGGCGGATTTTTCCAACCTTTGCTGCTTAATGAGCCAACTGATTGAGCCTGTGGGGCTGAAATAATCCTTCCAAGGACCTCAGAGCCGTCCCATTAAATCAGGGGAAAGATTTTACGGCACAAGTTTTGTTAACGAACCCAGACTTTGTTGTCCGAGGAAGAATTGGGGCTTTCTCCGCCCTGGCTCGAGGTGCAGGTGAAGAAATTTAATTTCTCGCCCTGCGTTTTCAGCTGACACCTCATCACCAGTGAAAGTTGTAATGTTTCTTTCTCTTCTTTCCTTATGAGCTGAGGGACAATGGGGAGGTTTGTAGGGGGACAATCCCCCGAGCCCTGTTTAATGCAAAGACAACTCCTCCTTCAGCTCAGGAAATCCCTCAGCTGCTGATTTTTTTTTAATTTTTTAGGCTGGGGGAGAAAAAAAAAAAACACAGTGTGTTTATTGTATTCTCAAATCCTTCCTTTAAATCTCCCCGCGGCCACTTCCAGGGACAAAAAACCTGAGCTGGATGTGCTTTGAGAGGTGATTATCACCCTTGGCGTGGTCAGGGTGGTGTTGTCTGTAATTAATGTCGGGGAGGTGTTGAGGGATGGCTGCACAGAGAGGGTTTTGTTGTCGTCCTCCTCATACTGATTTTCTCCCCACCTTTCCTCAGCTGCTCCCTGGCTTCCCCTCCGGCTGTGGTTCCACCAGCCTTTCTCAAGAGGTCAGTCTCGGCTGGCTTTTGTGGGTTTGATCTCCCACCTTGCGCTCCTGAGGTGCTCCAGCCTCCCCGGTGGGATTTATTTCCCCTTGGGTACCAGCCCAGGGTCAGCTCCATCGTGGAGCCAATCTTCCCCTCATTTCCTGAGGAAGGCTTTTCCTACCTGTGTGTCTTTGAGTGCTGCTGATCCTCTCCCAAATCCAAGGGAATTCAGTGGATAACTTCGTGTGGAAGGAATGGACTCAGGGATCAGGGATCCCACGGATCTGAGAGGAGGCAAGGCACCGATGGGATTTGAGTTCCCTGAAAATTCAGAATCCCTGGATCCACCTAACCCCTTGGAATACCTGCAGACCTACTTTGCTCCTCACTGGGGATCCCCCTCTCAAAACACAAATTGGGATCTGGGTTGAAAATCCTTCCCTTCCAGTGGAAGCCAAAGACAAAATTCCCCTTTCCTTCGGTAGGATTCCCAGCCCTGCCAAAGCCTGTTTGACCTCTTCCTGCCTCGGAGCAGCCAGGGCATGAGGGAAGCTGCTCCAGAAGCTGTGGGTGAAGCCTGTTAGGAGAGATCCCCTCGGGACCAGGCAGCTCCATCCCCATTCCCACCAAATCCCTTTGGCTCCCGGTTGCCAAAGCGGTGCCAAGCCCCAGCGACCTTCCAGCCTCCTCGCCGTGCTCCGAGGATTTACTGTGGATAAAAAGCTCCTTCTTGTGAGGAAATCTTGCTCCTTCCTCCCAGGAGAGCCTCAGGCAGTGACTCAGCCCCTCAGCATCCCGGCTTCCCGGATCCCTCTGGTTTTTCAGGCTCCGAGGCTCGGGGAGAATCCGTGTGCTGATGTCACCTCCTGCTCTGGCTTCCCTCAGCTTTTCCAGGCTGCCCAGAGTTCACGGCTTTGATCTCAGCTCTCTGTCACCACCCCTGCCTTACAAGCCCCGACTGGCTTCTCCTGGAATGATGACATTTTAAAAAGGCTTTGGAATGACAGAGGTCCCAGAGTCCCGGAGGAGATGGAGCTCACTGGAAGTCAGGACCTGGCTTTCCAGAAGATCTGAGTCACTGCCTGCCTGTTTCAGGCAGAGCTGCAAACCTCAGGGCAGCATTTGGAATGGGAATTTTCATTTCCAGATATTCTCTACAAGGTACCCTGCAGGGCAAACCCTTGGAGGAGGAATTCTGGGATTCTGGGATAAGTGGAAAAATAAGTACACCGAATTTGGGAAGGAGGCAACTGCTCCTCAGTAAAAGAGGAGCTGGAAAACGAACTGGAAGAAATTTGCAGTGAAACAATTCCCAAATGAGTGATTTGATTCCCAAATGAAGTGAAATTTGGGACAGATTTCCAACACCTCAGCCAGGTGCTGGTTTTACTTGGAATGAATGGATTGCCAGACTGGGTGGGTCCCAGTGGGGACCGGTGGGAATCTGGAGGTGTTGATTATCTCTGGCTGCTCCCTCCCAGCAGAATTTTTGGGACCTTTGGGGTGGAACGCTGCACCAGCAGAGCACAAGGGAGTGGAGCTGGGCTGCTCCTTTCCTCTAAATCTCTCCTTGATTGGTGCTGAGCCTGCTCAACCCCGAGGAATTCCGGCGCTGGAGGATGGAGTTGTCTGGGCTGTGCTGTTGGTGAGGCCACCCTGTTGATCAAACCTCAGCCTGGAGCATTATCCTGGACAAATCCCTCTCTCCCTCTGCCCTGAGTGCATGGACCAGAGAAAGTCCTCCAGGCTCATATTTTGGGATTCAAACAGAGGTGGAGCAGGGCTGGTGCCAGAGATTGCACAACTCTGCCCAATTCAAACCAGCTCCAGACAGCAGCAAGCAGTGGATGCCTGGTGAGGGCTCGTTAGGGATAATGAATAATTAGGTGTGAAATTTTCAGGAATGGCAACTCCAGGGTTGCAGAGGAGCGTGGGAACGAAGGGAGGAGTGGAGAGGAATCCCATTTAGCACCAGTTCAATGTGCAGGCTGGGATTTCAGTAGGAAACTGGCAGCGCTGGCATAAGGAAAACAGGTGACTTGGGAAAGGGTTGGATTCCCTTCCCTTCCCTTCCCTTCCCTTCCCTTCCCTTCCCTTCCCCTCCAGCTTCTCCCCAGCAGTGCCGATCTGCCAGCTCAGCTCCGAGGAGAAGTGACACATCCATCACTTCCAGGCAGGAACTGCAGCCCAAATCCCTGGGCTTTGCTGACAGCTCCATATTGTGTCACATTCCCAGCCACCTGTGAACCTTGGACGAGTCCGAAACGCCAGGAAAATTCCCTGTCCAGCCCTTCCACAGGGAGAGCCTGGGGGAGCCTGCTGGGAGCCCCTGTGGGTTCTAAGGAAATCGGGTCCCTTGTCCCTGTGCCAAAAGGTGGATCCAGGAGTCCCACTCTGGGCATCCAGCCATGGAAATATTGTCCCAGTTTTTCATTCTTGTGTCAGGGCGTCCATTCCTGGGGCTGGGATCAGCACATGGATCAGGACACGCGTGGGGGTTTTCCCCTTAGAGGGAGCAGGAGGGAGAGTGGTGTTCAAGGAGGAGCCTTCAAAGCGATGAGGATTGGGAAAGGTCTTCTACCACCTTCCATGGTGGTGGGAAGGATTGGAGATGCCAGGGGTGAGGGATGTCCCCTATCCCATAGCTTGGGATCTTGGGGTGGAATTATCTGGGGCATGAAGGGGATTCCTGCAGCCTTCTGTGCTTCAGGGATCTCCACCCTTGGAGCATCCATCGGTCTTGGAGCATGGATCAGGAGCACTGCGTTCCCCGAGCCTGAGAGGGAGCAATGAGCTGTGCACTTGAACAGCTTCAGCCCCTTCCTCGTGGAGCTCCAGCATCACTGTTTGACCTCGAGCAGTTTGGGGAGTTTGGAGCCATTTTTAGCTGCCAAGGGGAAGGGAGGGAGAGAGAAATTCCAGGAGGTTGGAGTGGCATCCCCGACACAATGGGAACTTTTCTTAGCAATTTTCCACTGCGCTGCAAATGGCAAAGATCGTGGATATGTTTGCATGTCTCAGACTGTGCCAGGGAATTAACTTTCCCTGTGTTTGGGTAATAATTCTCACATCACAATAAATCTCAGCGTTGGGAGGGAGATCTTTGTTCTTACCTGGTGTTCAACCTCAAAAAAACCCCCCCAGGTTTAAGATCTTGATCCCTTTGTGGAACCAGGCCAGGTTGGACAGGGCTTGGAGCAGCCTGGGACGGTGGGAGGTGTTCCTGCCCATGGATGGGAGCTGGAACAAGATGATCTTTTAGATCTTTTCCAACACAACCCATTCCATGATTCCATCAATCCACGATTCCATCAATACAAACCTGGTGCTGTATGAATAAGACACCTCCCTGCACTCCTCCCATCCCTGATGCAGGAGCCCCAGGGAAAAGGCACATTCCTGACAACAGGAAGGTCGGAATGGCGTTCGGGCTGCAGAACATCTGTTTGTCCCTTCTGCTCCCAGAAGAGTACTTCCCGTTTGTCCCATCTGGAAAACAAATGTGCCCTCCTGGGGGGAGCTCAGGTTTGACCTCTGCTCCTTTTGTGGGAGAACAAATCGAAGACAAACGTGGAACATTTGCTCTGGGAATCTCCTGTCAGCGCCACACGGAGAGGTCGGCAGCTGGCTTGGCCATCCTGCTCCCACCAGGGATTTATGGAGACCTGGCTGGAAAGGCACGGCCTGGAGGCCATTCCTTGTGTTTGGTTGAGGCTGGGGAAGACAGAGCTTCTCTTTGAAGGGGGGGGATGGAGGATGTTGTCAGTGCAGGCCCGTGGTTATCGGTGTTAGTGGGAGCAGGGAGCCCCAGCACGAGCCAGGACTGGGAGCTCCTCCATGGCACATGGAATTCAGTGGATAACTGAATTGGGAATTGGGAATTGGGATCTGTGCAGCTCCTCAGGGTCACGGCTCGAGCTGTTGAGATGAGAGAGATTGATGAAATCACACAATTAATTACGTTTATTTAATGATTGGGTGCTTTATCCTCCTTTTGCCTTGCACCCCCAGGTGCTCTGCACAGACTCTGCACAGACTCTTGCACAGGCAAGGCCTGGATCCAGCCTTTTCTTTGGATTGTGGATTTGGACCAGCCAGTTTCATTTTTTTGGGTTGGTCCATGGTTTTCTTCCAGACAGGCCTGGGGGCCTCTCCTTTTGTGCCAAAAAATGGAGCTTTGACAGTGAACCAAAACCTCTCCATCCCTCCCATCCCATGTCACTCCCTGAAAATTAAGGAATGTCTCTTCTTTTTTCGTTGCTATCTGTGATGTGACTCTGGTTTAGAACACAAAGCCTGGTCTGCATCCTGCTCCTCCAACGCTGCCCCAGATTCTGGCAGCAGAGCTGGTGGCAGATGGTCCCAAGCAGATGGGTTTAGTTAAGCCCGGCTCAGTGGCAGATCCCTGGGATGCCCAATCCCTGCCTCGTTCCCTCCTTTCTTCGGTCATCAGTGAAGCCATTGAGAGAACATTTCATAAATAAACAACAAAAAAAAAGCATTTTTGGACAGACAGTGGGATGGAAAATGACTCATAGGAAAACAGGGGTGAAGTCCCCTCTAGGATTAGGCATTCCATGTGTCGAGTTTCTGCTGGGGCTCCAGGAATGCTGTGGTTTTTTTCTCTCAGGATGATGCCAGCGTGGAATGATGTCAGTGTGGAGTATTTGGTCAGGAGGAGCTGATGGAGTCTGGTGGTTACTCACAAATATCAGCCTTTCAGCATTCGGAAAATCCGTGACCAGCACTTTTTGGGAGGCTCCAGGCAATTATTGCCATCATGGTTTCCAGCCTGGCTGAATGCCATGAAAACTGCTGGAGTCATCCTTGCTCTCCTCCTGCATTTTTTTGCTCTCCTCCTGCTTTTTTTCCTTGGGATTGGGTGCAAACAAACTGGGCAGGATCCTTTGTGTTGGTCTAGTCCTTCCAAAGGATGAATCCAGTCCTGGAGGAGCCACTCCTGGGAGAAGTGTACATGATATTAATGGGAATGAAGAGGAAAATCCTTCGGGGATGGAGGAAAAGCAGGAGAAATATCCTGCACAGGGGAAGCTGTGGTGGGAACCGAAAAGGTTTTGGGAGGAGAAACCTTCATCCATCGACCCCTGATCCTCCTGTGTGGATATTGATGGGAAAAGGGACATTTCCAGGGGCGCTTGCTCTTGTTCCAGAGACTCCTCCATGGAGTTAAGGACATTCCTGAGTGGGATGGTGCCCAGTTTCCCTTTCCTCGTTTTCAGATCTCCAAACCCACTGCTGTACCCATTTCTTCAGGAGGTGCTCCCTTCCCATTATTTATGTGAACTGATCCTTGGAAAGGGGGAATCTAAAAACCCTTTTGCAGTTTAGTTTCCAGCCTCTGTGTGCAAAAAATTCTCCGTTGTGCTGATCCTGACTCTGGGAATTATAATTCCAGGATCCATTAGGTGGTTTAATCACTTCTCCCTTCCTGGCTGATGCCTCATGTGGAATATAAATATGAACCCACAAAACGTATTTATAAACTTTATAAATAAATTGTTGGAGAATCCTGGAATGGTTTAGGCTGGAAGGAACCTTAAATCTCATCCCATCCCACCCCCTGCCATGGGAAGAGACAATTCCAACTATCCCAAGTTGCACAATTGTTGTCGTTTGAAAAAGTTTTGGTTTTTTGGGCATGAGGTTTTTTTTTTTTTTTATCAGTTTTATATTAGGGAAGAAAGGAGTTACAAGTGCAGTTTTTTTGTTTTTTATGTTGTTTGTTAAGTTTTTATTTTAATTTTTGTGTGTTGTTTTGTTTGAGTTTAGTACTGTCAGAATTATGTTGTAGAATGGTCACAAAATTTTGAGTGTAGACTGTTTTAAAGACTTTTTACTTAATTAATAGTTTTAACATAAGATATTTTTAATAGTGTACTAATAATCATTAATCTTAGTTAACACTTTTTTTTTCCTTTAAACCTATCCTACTAATCACTCAGTGTCACTACTACAGCAGAAATGGAGGAGAAGGAGAAGAAGGAAAGACCCAGGGCCACCACTTTGAATTTTTCAAGTTTGTCCCCATTCACTTCTATACTACAAACCCCAAAACTCTGATTTTTCACCCTGTGATAAACTAACTCCAATCTGTCTCACATTCTCCATGCTTGCAGTTCATCCAAAAGTTTTGGGGATGTTTTTCCAGGGGCACAGATCAAAGGCTGTGTCCCCCTGGGATGTCAGAGGGGGGTCCCAGACCCCCCTGAGCAACAGGAAAAGCTTCCCAGCTTTCCTGGACCCCAACATTCATTAACACATAAATGTGGATTGGTGGGAAAAGGAGGGAAGAGCCTCCAGCTGGGCTCATTCCAGGGGCTCCCGGTGCTGGGATGAGCTGCTGCATTCCCGGGATGCAGCAGCATCCAGGTGGTGCCCAGGGGACAGCATCTGCTGGGAAAAGCCCTTCTGGCCACATCCCATCACGGGAATGGCATGTGCCATTCCTTCCATCCAGTTATTCTTCATGGGCTCGCTGACCTGGAACTAAGCTCTGGGAAAAGCTGGGATTCTGACTCCGAGCAGGGAGCGATGAGGCTCCGGGGCAAGGGGCAGACGGGAGGGGGAAGCCAGCTTGCCATTGCCATGGATGTTTTTAGGGGATTAAGGAGGGAACGATCGCTCTCCAGGCCTGTCTCAAGGTTGAGGAATTACCTGGAGGCCCTGCTGGAATCCACTTTTGGATGAGTGGAGAATTTTTCCTATCTGCAGTGACAGGAGGCGAGTCCAGCGGGCTGGAAACGGCCCCGGAGCTGTCGGAGGAGTGATGGCTGCTCCCCATGGCTCCGTGGAAAGCTGATCCATGGCTGGCTGCACTGGGAGCTGGGAACAGCTCTGCCCCTTGCCATGGACAGACCTTCCAAGAGGAGCCTGGGGACAGCAGGCACGTGCCTCAAACTCTGGCTGCTCCACCACTTGGGTCTGGAGAGGAATGGAGGAAGAGGAGGAATTAGCGAAAGTTCCTTCCTTTCCTGAGGTTTGGCGTTGCCTGATCTCCAGGAAACGCCCCCGTGTAGCACAGGGAAGTTGGTGTTGGAGGGGAGCAGGTTGGGTTTCCATCACTTAAATCATCCCCATGAGCCTGGAGGAACCTCTCCTCCCAAGGGCCCGGCTGGGAGCTGGAACTGTGAGAAGTGCTTTGGGAAAGAGCTGGAATTTGGGAGGCTCTGAGCCCTGATCCCATCCACAGCATCATCCCAGGTGTGCAGCTTCCTGGGAAACCCTTGCCAGCCCTGTTCCTGGAGAATGGGGATCAGTTCCACTGTCCCAAGGGGTTTTTGCTCTGCCTTTCAGCTTTTTCTCCTCCCCAGGTGCTTTGCCTTGTTGCTGTTCCATTGCTGATATCCCTGGATAAAGAGAAAAGTGGGAAAACAGAGGAGCAGCAACACAGATCTTTCCGTTCACTAAAAAAATTTGCAAAATGGGTTTTTTATTCATCCCAAAGGTGATCCAGGGGCAGATGAGGGCCTGGGACTGGAGCAGGAGCCTGGATTAACACCGAGGCCATCCTAGACAGCAACACTTCCCACCAGAGCGTGGATCCGGCCAAGGACGGTAAGGAAAGAGCTCCTTGTTTTTCTTCCTGGATTGGTAAATCAAATAACACAGTGGAGAACTTTTTCCATGTTGTGGACTTTGCCTGTGAGGTTTTGGTTGCTGTCAGCCCTGCTGGCTGCTCCCTGATTCCCGCCTCCATAAGGAATGAGTTGTCCTTTCCCAATCCATGAATCCATTGGTTGTGTGCTCTTAGGATGCGATGCCTTTTTTAGGGTGAGCCCAAACTATCCTGCACCTTCCCAAACAATTCCCCTGTAGGAACCTGTGGAAGTCAGCACTCAAATCCTGCCCTTGGGAAGCAGGGAATATCTCGGGTGGAATCTTGGTTGGGGTTGGGTGTGTGACATTCCCAGGCTTTCCTGGGTGCTCCGGGAGAGAGCCGAGCTCAAGGTCCCGTGTGGGGAACACTCTCCGTGTTTGTGGGGTGGAAGGATGTGTTTGCAGCCCAAAACCTGACCTCATTTTTCCATGTCCTGTATCATTCCCAGTCCAGCATCCCAGGCTGCCTGGCTTCCAGGATTTTATGGCAGTTCTTTCCTGCAGGAAAAATAAAACGATGGGGAGGAACCAAATAATTTTCTAAAAGTTGAATTATCACTGAGCAGCCTCCAAGTGAGGGGTGCTCCTACAACGGCCTCGAGGTTGCCAGGGGAGGTTTAGGCTGGATTTTAGGGAAAATCTGTGCATGGAAGGGTTGGCAGGGATCTAGGAGCTGTGTGGATGTGGCACTTGGGGACGTGGTCAGCTGTGGCCTTGGCAGCGCCGAGGGAGTGATGGGTTGGACTCAATCTCAGAGGGTGAAGATTAAACTCTTCCAGTTTAAATGATTCCATGATTATAAGGAAATATGGGAGAGAGGTGGTGGTTCATGAAGGATCCTGTGCTGTGCAGAGGTTTTGGACCCGGGCAGGTCTTGTGAGCAACCCTAAAAAAAACCCCAAAGCGGGATGTGTTTGGGAACAGGCACAAAAAGCCACGGCAAAGAACCGTTCCCCTTTCCAGCTCCTCGGGAGTTGGAACTGGTGTGCAAAAAGATGTTGTGAGTTCCTGGTGATGAATGAGCCTCTGGCAGCTCCATTAATCAGCGCTAATCATCGGGATTGTTTGGGGAGTGGGAATTCGTCTGGGCCGGGGTTGATTCCTGTGTGGAACAAAGGGCTTTATCGGGATCTGCTCCGCAGTTGGACAGGAATCTGGTGCCTGATGTTTGCTTGACCGTCTGATGACTCAGGAAAATCAGGAGGGCCCAGCAGAGCTTTTGCTGGCATGGGGAGCTCCAGGGAATCCTTCCAAAAGCGGCTCCAGAGGAGGATTCACATCCCTGTTGATTCTTTGTGGGGGGGTTTTCCTGGGATTTGTAGCTCTGATTTTGATTCCTTTACTTCTGCTGAGTGTGTGCGTTGGCATCTGGGCACCTCTGTGGTGTGGAGGTGTGATTCCAAGAGGATGATTTATTCCAAGCGATCGCTCCATGAAAATCCTCTCTCCAGGGGCTCCACAGCAATCCTGCATTGTTCCCTCTCCTAAATCCCTGTAAAGGATCTTTGTTTGGTCAGGAAAATCCCTCTCCTGCTTTGCAAAATGTAGGTGTGACAGAAAAGATCCTTCAGAAGGTTTTATCTAGCTTTATTCCTGTAAAACCAGGGAAACTCCTCATCCAGGAGACTGGAGAGGGATTCAAGGCCAAAAGCACCAGGTGAATTCCCATTTTATGGTCCCACAAGATTCAGGGACAATTTTCGTGCAGAGAATTCCCATCGATCCCAGTGAAAGGATTTCTCTGTGCAATTAGAGACTCCCAGGATATTGGATTGATGGAAAAGCAGAACATTTTGTGCCCTTTTTGCACAGATTTCCTTGTGCCTGCAAAAGGAATGAGAAACTCTTTAGTGAGCCCTGATCCCTGGATCATCTGTTCTGAGAACAGACCTGGATGGGAAAAAAAAACAGGGAAGAGGAGTAGGAGGAGGATGAAAAGTTAAATCCCAGTTTATAGCAGAGGGTTGGGAAAGGTTGATGGGAACACCGGAGCGGCCGAGCCACTGGGAATCACAATTTTAGGGAAGCAGCAGCCCAGGAGCAGCTCTTGGCCAGGGGTGTTTCCACCAACCACAATCCACGTGAACATTTTTTATGGTGGAGTTGGGAAAATAAGGAAAAATAAGGAATCAGGGAAGAAGAATGCCTGTAAAGTGCTGTGGAAATCCCCACTCCCTTCCCATCCCTGCCTCCATCCCTCTGCGGACCTCCTGTGTCAGCCAAGCCTTGGCTTTGGGCTTTTCCCTTTGTCTCCACGCTCCAGGGACCTTTTTCCCGCGCAATTCCCGAGGTTGACTTCCTCTCCTGAAGAGCTGATAGCTGGATTTATCCCCAAAAATCAACACTTTGGATTGTGCTGTTTGTTTAATGGCCTTCCCTCGCCTGGCGGGGAAGGTCTGTCTGCGGGCGGCTGTTTTCCTTAGCGTTCAATTCCCAGTTATTTTGGGAAGTTCCTTTCCACACTGCGCCCTCCCGCTTGCCTTCCTGTAAGTGAGGAGGGTGGCTCTGGATCCAGGTTTTCCTCCCCTCCTCCCTGCTCCTGGATTGCAATTTTCCCTTCCCGGCTTCCAAATTCTGCCTCTCGGAGTGAGAAAATCCACCCTGGAATGAGAGGCTTTCTCCAGGAAAGCCCAAAATCTTCCTGCTGCCGTGGGAAAGGTGCTCCAGACCTGCATGCCCTTGGGATATCCCAAAATCCAGTCCCTTGCAGAACATCCCGGGGTGGTGGTGGTGGTGGGCGCCAAGGTTCAAGGACCTCTTGGCCTCTGTCTGTGTGTCCTGACAAAGGATGGCTCTGGTGGTGACATTTGGGATCCAGGGGTGGGATTTTCCCGGTGTGGGATGCACTGGAGGCTGAATCTGGGAAGGAACCAAGCCCTGCCACAGCAGCCCTGCTCCACCTGGAGGTGAAAGCAAATTCCAACTCTCCAGGGCAGGGAAATTTTTTGGGGAGAGATTTGGAGTGAGAGGATAAAAGGGAATGGCTTCCCACTGGTCACTAGATGTTGGGAAGGAATTGTTCCCTGAGAGGGAGGGCAGGCCCTGGCACAGGGTGCCCAGAGCAGCTGTGGCTGCCCCTGGATCCTTGGAAGTGTCCAGGGTGAGGCTGGATGGGGCTTGGAGCACCCTGGGATAGTGGAAAGTCTTCCTGCCTGTGTCCTTGTCCATGAATTCTATGAGCCAGCACAATCCATTGGATAATTTGCTGCTGGAACATCCTGCTGGGATAAGGGGTGCCCATGCCCTGATGGTTTGGTCACCCCAAACACCTTTTGGGTCTGTTCCTTGCACAATTCCTGCTGCTTTCTGGATGTGCCCTCCTCTCCCTGGCAGCTCCATCCCTGTTTTTCTCCCTGTGGAGTTCACTCCGAGGTCAATCCACTCCAGAGGGGTTTTTTCCTTGCTGTCACAGCGGGGAATTCTCGGGCTCAGCCTCTCTTTGCTCCCAGGGGAAGCATGGATTCACCTGCCTCACCTCAGGCAGCTGAGGCAGACGCCAAACCTGAGCTGATCATCCCAGAACAGCCATGGAAAGGCACCTGGAATGTCCTAAACCAGGCAGGATCTGTGTGAGCATCAGGAGTCCCCAGGATATGGGGCAGGAGAGGATGCAAATTCCAGGCTCTCCCAGAGGTGTCTGAGCAGCCTCTGGGTCTGCAGGGGAGGGACAGGACTCAGTGCAGGGGTCCCTGCAGGGATTCGGGATTTCTCTGCAACCTCCTTAAAATTCCCGAGGGAAATCCCTCTGCAGGAAGGTTTCCCTGTCTCAGAACATTTTGCTGCTCCAGCACCATCCCAGTTAAGCTCCCAGCACTTGGAATCAGCTGCTCCAGGACTTTGCCTGGACAGGCAGCTTTCTGCACCAAAATGTGAAAAAATTTTGGCTTCCACTGAATTATTGGAGTGCTGAATTGGGTGTGGGATGGAGTGCAATTCCCCCCACTCCCTGTCTGGCCTTCTCCCCTCTTCCCCAAAGAAATCCCCCTCCCAAACAAAGCTCTGTTGTGTCTCCTCGTCTCCTCTGGCACTCGGAATTGTGAGTCCTTCCCATTCATCTCCTTGGCACCTTTCCATGCTCTCCAAGGCTCCGTTGGTTTTGCAGTGATTCCTGCTCTGGGACTTGACTCCAGGACCATGGGAAAGGCTCCGTGGCTGGGATGGGGCAGGGCTGTGGCCGAGGAGAGGCACCCCGGGCCCTGCAGGGGCTGGGGTGGCTGAGGAACACGCAGGAGGTGCTGCTGGACTGAGCCCACCAGGATCTGTGGGAGGAACCTGGAAGAAATCCACGTTTTATTCCTCTTTTTTCTTCTTCGGACACATCCATCCCCTCTGTGGCACGGCACAAACGTTTGTCCTTCTTGTGGGGACAGAACTCTCTGGGCAGTGGCTGTGTCCGAGAATTCCGGAGAATTTCCCGACAGAGTTTCCAGCATTGTCAGGTCATGGAATCGCAGAGAGTTTGGGATGGGAGGGACTTTTAAAGTTTTGTCCAGTCCTGCAAGGAGCAGGGACACCTTCACCAGGTGACCGAGGGTGGATGTTTCCAGGGAAACACGAAGCATTCCAGCCTGGGAACTGCAGTGGATGGGGAAGATCCCAAGGTGAAGCCCCAGCGGAGCCAGGAGCTGTGGGTGACATTTCCCATGGGCCAGGAGACACCAGGACAGCTCCCTCGGGACAGGTGGATTGGGAAAATACCCCACAGCATTTTGTCAGCTGGAAATCTTTCCCCGAAGCTGGAATGAAACAAGATTTCCCCCAAGGAGAGCAAAATCCATGGATATCCCAGGGCGACGCTCCTGCTGCTCCTGCTGTGCCTCAATCCCACTGGAATCTGCAAACCTGGGCAAAACCAGGGATTCTCCTTGGCTCTGCCGCTCCCTCTGGAGGTTATTCCCAATCCGGTGCATTCCTTACAGCCAAGGAGGTTTCCCAATCCCTGGATAAGATCTTCCCTGCCCTCAGCGGAGTCATTAATTCCGTCTGCTGCAATCCCACTTTAATTGGGTTAGATTAGTGCACACCAGTCCCGGGAGCACTGGAATAAAGCTCTGCATTGTGTGAGGATGCCAAACGTCCTTATCTCTTATCTCCTGCTCTGTCTCCCAGTGCATCCTGTCTCCCAGTCATTCCCGGGGCCAGCATTCCAGCAATCCCCAGTTCAGTGCTCCACGTTGCGTTAAAAGCTCGTGGTCGCGCCAGAAAAAGCAGAGTTAAAATTAATCAGAGCTTTAAAATCAGATTTAAATCAGAGTTTGATTGCTGGTGTTGTGCCAGGTGTGATGATGATCCCAAATTCTGTGCGAGGCCCTTTATCCTTCATCCCCATGTCCCTTATCCTTCAACTCCATGTCCCTCATCTTCATCCTCATGTCCTTTATCCTTCATCCCCATATCCCTTATCCTTTATCCCCATGTCCCTTTATCCCCATATCCCTTATCCTTATCCCCATATCCCTTATCCTTTATCCCCATGTCCCTTTATCCCCATATCCCTTATCCTTATCCCCATATCCCTTATCCTTTATCCCCATGTCCCCCCCTGAGCTCCGCTCGCTGTAGGACCAAGAACTGCCCAAGCTGAGCTTTGTCAGGAGCAGCTGGTCCATGGAAAACCCGGCTTTGAGCATGGGGATGGATTGAGGGATTCACTCAGGTGCTCTGCAGTGAGCAGAGAATCCGGATGGGATGATCCAAGCGTGGATTGTCCCGGTGCCAGCTCTGCCTTGGAGGACACCAGCAATCCCAAAGAAATCTCGGCTCTCTATTCCAAGACACAGATTTAGACAAAACAATAAATGTCCAAATCCATTTTCCTGCTTCTTTTCCTTTAATGCATCCTGAAAGGTCTTTGAACACAATTCCAAGCCCTCTGAACAATCCCATATCCCCTCTCCTCCTGCTCCGATGCACCTGAGCACCCCTCCAGGAGCCACCCTGGCTTTGTTCCCAAAAACAACTGGGAAATCTTCCCTTCCACAACCTTCCTGTCCTTTTCCAGAGGATCCTTGCTCCGGGCCCAGCCTGGGATCCAGGCATCCCCCCCAGCTCTGCTCCTTCCTTCTTCCAGCGCTGGAATTCAGCTTTGAAGAGCTTTGAGCGATCCGGGTGTTTCTGGCTGTGCAGCTTCCAGAGGCTCATCCGTGGAAAACAGCAAGGGAAAAACAGATCCAGGAGGTTTTCAGTCATAAAACATGGACATAAAATGCCCTCGGTGGCCAGAGTTCACAGGCAGGACAAAGGCTCCCAAAACCATCCGGGTTTTCCTGGTTTTTGTAGGATAATCATGTTTTTGGTGGATTATTGGGATAAGGTGAAGGAAACAAAGCCAAAAAACACCCATCTTTAGTCCTTGAAGATTCTGGCATCCCATCTTCCCGAATTCCCAGGTCCTGGGAGAGCTGGAGCTCAGGCTTGGAGATGCTCAAAGTAAGGAAAAAGGCGATCCCGAATGAGTTCTGGCTGTTCCCACTGAGCCGATTCAAGGAATTGTGTGCCTGCCAGGAGGGAAGTGCAGGGAATTCCTGCTGTCCTGGGATCCAGGCTGTTGGACAGTGACCCCAGAGCAGCTTTAATTGCAGCTGCACTAATGAGCTTTTCCCAGCTCCCACGTCCCTTCTCTCCCTCTCCTTCCCCCCCCTCCCCTCGTTGTGTTTTCCTTAATTTGCTGTTTATCCAGTGACAACCTTGAATTAAGGAACGAGGTGCCGCATCCTGGGCACAGCACCAGGAGCTCCTGGAGCATCCCTGCCTGTGGAAAAGCTCTCAGGAATATCTTCCCTTGCCATCAGGGATTGTTTGTTTGTGGGAAGCAACAGTCAGAGACCTCTCGTTCCACGCTTCCCATTTGTCTCAGTCAGGGAGCTTTTCCACACCTCGGCATTCCTGGCAACCGGGGAGTTCCCTCTGGAGCTTTCCTGACGCTTCCCTGCAGTTTTCCTGCCTCTCCACATCTTCTGAGGGAAGTTTCTGCCTCTCCTCCCACGCTGTCACCTCTGGGCAGGGACACGGGGGTGGCTCCAAGCCTCCCCATCCTCCTTGTGCTCCACCAGCAATTCCTGTCCCACTGTTCCATCCCCAGCTCCAGGAAAAAGCAGGAAAGCAGGACAACATCTACTTGTGGATGCTAGAAGTGATAGGAGAGTTCAGACCCCTTGATTTGAGGACAGATTTGGTTTAAATCTCATTTCTGATTCATTTTTGGAGGGTCAGTTATGGATTCCAGGACTTTTTCCCATTTTTTGGAGCCGTAAAATGGGATGTGAACACCCCCAGGCAGCTCTGGGGACAGCACACGGCAGCCTTGGGCTGCTGCGGCAGGAAACAGAGGGAAAAATAGGATTAGAATCCATCAGCGCTGGGAAAAGAGGGAGAAAAGCTTTTTTGCCAGTTTGGAGCATTTTATTTACAGGGTTTGGAAAAGGTTTTCCCATCCCTTTGGGGGGATTTGGTTGATTTTGAGGGATAGGATGTGGATTCAAGGATTCATTCCCAAAACCTGCCCCTTCCTCAGCCTCGAGCTTCCCTCACATCCACGGAGGCAGCGCCGCGATTCCCGGGATGGATTTACCTTTCTGAGGATAGGAGGGAGTTTAAGGATCGGCTTAACTCCAGCCGAGCTCATCTTAAACTCCAGGATTCCTGAGGTTGGGAATCCCGAGGCTGCCGGAGCTCCGAGGCGATCTCCCGAGCTCTGCTGCCGCTCCCTTTCCCATTCCCGGCGAGATTTTGTTGGAAAAGCAAACTGGGATTGGAGCTGGAGCATCGCGGGGAGCACTCCTGGGCTCGTCCCTCCCGGAAGCGGCGGGGAGGAGGGAAAATGGGAATTGCACACAAATCCCGGGATGCGGAGGGGCTGAGCCCCACCTGCGGCGGCTGTGCCGACAATTCCCGGCGGATTCCTGCTGTTCCATGGGAATGGGGGCACCGAGCGGCCCCGGGGCGTCCCTGCCAAAGCCATGCCCGAGTTTCCTGCCAGCCCCTCGCACTCCATGGTTTTCCATAGGGAAACATCGCTCCGGGTTTTATGGGATTGCGCAATCCAGGGGCTGCTCCAGCGGCTTTGGAAAGGGGGAATTTCATTTGATTTTATTGCATTTCATTGTTATTTAATTTTTTTTCCCCTAAATTTTATTTTATTTTATTTTATTTTATTTTATTTTATTTTATTTTATTTTATTTTATTTCATTTTATTTCATTTTATTTTATTTTATTTTATGTTACTTTACTTTATTTTATTTTATGTTACTTTAGTCTATTTNTTTATTTTATTTTATTTTATTTTATTTTATTTTATTTTATTTTATTTTATTTTATTTTATTTTATTTTATTTTATTTTATTTTATTTTATTTTATTTTCATTTTATTTTATTTTTATTCATTTTCATTTTTATTCATTTTCATTTTATTCGTATTTTCGTCTTACTTATTTCCCTTTATTTGCTATTTTAATTTTTATTTTACTTCCTTTTCTCTTTCATTTTGATTTTTTATCGTACTTTTGAGTTTATTTCTATTTTAGTTTTTATTTTTCTTTCTTTTTTATTATTTTTCATTTTCTTTGTACTCTTGTCTTTTTATTTTCCTCTTCTATTTCACTTTTATTTATTCCTTTTTTATTTTATTTCACTTCATTGCACATATTTTTAAATTTTTTTAACTTTTTAAAATTTTACTTTCTATTTCATTGTTCCTTTGGTGTCACNATTTATTTATTTGCCTTAATTTTTAAATTTTATTTCATTTTATTCCCCCAACCAAGTGAATGAATATTAGAGAAAATTCCTTCCTGGAAAGGGCTGTCCAGGGATATGTGGCACCTGGGGACTTGGGCAGTGCTGGGGAATGTTGGACTCCATGAGGGCTTTTCCAACCCTAATTCCCTGATTTTTTTAAAAGCAAAAAGGTTGAGTTCGTTGTGGACAGGTTCTACTTCCAACCCCACATTTTCCATAAAATACCAAATTTTTCCCTTTTTTTTTTTTTTTTTTGGTTCAAATAATCCTCTTGGCCTGGTCCAGCTGAACAAACCCCCAGGGATTGGCTTTCCCTGGAATCCCAGGGTCAGTCCCTCACCCTTGTGCTGGATCCTGGAATTCTGCCCTCCCTAGAACCTCAGTGACACCACTGGGAAGGGTTGGAAAAGCACCTGCTTCTCCTGAGAGCTTGGGAAAGGATTTTCCTTTTCCTTCTGGTGAGGAAATCTTCCTAAATCCCCTCGTTCTTCGAGGATGAGCAGCTGGAAACCAGAGGAGAAGGGAAGGGAGATTGTCCTGGCTGGGGAATGCTGGGAGCAGCTCCCACCTCTGATAAAGCAGAGGGAGAAGGGGGAAAACCCCAGTGCCTGCTTTCCATTGGGGATGTTAAGGAATCGTGGAATCCTGGAATGGTTTGGGCTGGGAGGGAGCTGAGAGCTCATCTCATTCCATGGGACACCTTCCACTATCCCAGGGTGCTCCAAGCCCCATCCAACCTGCCCTTGGACACTGCCAGGAATTCCCTCCCAGCCTTTCCTCACCCTCACAGGGAAGAACCTTTCCCAAATATCCCACCTGCCTTCCCTTGCTTCCTCCTTTTCCCCAAAAATTCCAGTGTAGGTTGCGGATCCCAGCTCCCCACGACGGGCAGGGTGGGTCCCTCAGCGTCCTGTGGTGTTATTGGATCCTGCAGCCATAAAATATTCCCTGGAATGTCTGTTCCCAAAGCGAATCCCTGCCCGAGGGGATGGATCACTGGATTTTCCTCCCAACCCAAAGCCTCACACTCAGGCCTTGCCTGGAAGCAGAGGGAATTTGGGATGTTTGATCCCGAAGTTTCGGGATTTGTGCTAGAAGGACTTTGAGAAAATCAGCGGGAAATGGAAATATTCCCATGAAAATGGGGTCTGGAAGTCCCTGGGCAGCTTTAGGGACAGCACAGGGTGGCTTTGGAATGCTGTGCTGGAAAACAGAGGGAAAATTATCTGCACGGATCTGGGAAAAAGGTTCAGGAAATCTCTTCATCACTTTGGCTTTGCAGGACATCAAATGCTTTTCCTTCTGCTGGGTGGAATTTGCTTCCAGGGGGGAATTTTGACATTCCCTCCCCTTCTTTTTGACCTTTTTTTTTTGTGCCGGAGCATCCAAGGAACCTCCTGGCTTCCGCAAGGTTTCCAGATTTTCTTTTTCCACGATGTAACCTTTTAAAAATTCTTCTCCCCTTCGGAATCTTGGGATGTTTCAGGTTTCCTCAGCCAATCCGGAGCCTCGTGCAGCTCAAGCTGTTCCTTTGAAGCCACAAAAGGCTCAAATGCAACCTAAGGAATTTGGTACCAGAAAGGGTGGAAAATTCCCCCTCCTCCGGGATGTTCCCTGCCAGATTCGGTGGCAAGAAAAGGGGAGGGAAATAAAAAAAAAGGGCAGGAAAATAAAAATGAGGAATAACTCGGCATTTGGGGCCCAATAAAAGCAGGGACTCTTAAAGCACAAGGAAAAAAATGGAAAAGGTTTACAGGGGTTTGAGGAAAGGTCAGATTTTACTGGATTTCCTCCCAGGAAGGTCAGAATTCCGAAGGATTGATCAAGGAATGGTCCCCGCCTGGTCCTGCTGAGCAAAAAGGGGAAGTTGTGGGGTAGAAGTGGTGACAAATCCCGTGAACTTTTAATTTCCTGCAATCCATTAATTCCTCTTTCCCTGGCTGGAGATAAAACTGTGCTCAGATCCACGATGGGGATGTTGGGATGGGGCTCCAGCTCCCGGGGCCGTCTCAAGACACAATAATTGGAATTTGGAATCAATTTTCCAGTACCAGCTCCTTGGGTTCAAGGGGAGTGTGACAGAGAAATGGAAACACCAGTGTGGGGACAGGACCTGCAGCACTTCCTCATCCCAATCCTCCTGAGGGGGATTGTTCCTGCCCTTATCTCTGCTTGGAGATTGTCCTGCCTTCAGCAGAGAAAATATTTCAGTCTCATCCAGCTTCTTCTTGGTCCCTCTAAATCAAATCCAAAAAACCCCATCTCACGAGGAATCATGGAATGGTTTGGGTTGGAAGGGAGCCCGAAGCCCATCCAGTCCCCACCTCTGCATGGGCAGGGACACCTTCCACCATCCCAGGCTGCTCCAAGCCCTGTCCAACCTGGCCTGGGACACTGCCAGGGACCCAGGGGCAGCCACAGCTTCACTGGGAAGCCTCTTCCAGCACAGGAATCCTCTGCTTCCTGACAAAACCCTGATGAGCTCAAACTCCCGGCCTGATGCATCCCAGCAACTCCAGGAGCCCCTCCGGACAACCCTCAGCACAGGGAGAGGCAGGAGAGGGAATTCTTGGCTGCTAAAAATATCCCTGGGGGGAAAATCCTTCCCCAGCCCTTTTGGTGACACGATCCCAACTCCGCACTCCTCCGTGGCGGCAGCTGCTGCCAAAGGCTGAGCTGGAGCTCCTGCTCCGTGCTCCGGCTCTGGCTTTTGCTGGTTTTCCTTGGGAGCAATCGGGATTTGCACGTTCAGACAACCTCCTGATGCTCCTCTGGCAGCGGGCAGGGCTGGAGGCAGCGTAGGAAAGTTCCTTTGTCTCCTGTTTCCATTTTTCTTGGAAGGGAGGGCAGCGCGAGAGGCGGCGGCCGAGGAACAGCGGGCTCGGATCCGCCAGCCAGATTCCTGCATCCAGCAGCTGAAAGCAGGGAAAGGGATTTATCCCCTGCTTGGAGCTTTGGCTTGGAGGCCATGGCTGGGATGGGTGCTGGCTGGAAAACTCCAGGGAGGATTCCCCTCCAGCGGCAGGAGCAGCAGTGCCAGAGGCTGGGTCCGGACAGGGATGGGGAGAGGGATGGAGCAGTGGGATGAACATGGAAAGCAGCAGGAATTCAGATCCCCAGCTGGCACAGTGGCACCTCAAATCCTGGCACAGTGGCACCCCAAATCCTTCAGTGCTCACTCACTCCCTCAAATCCCCAGCTGCCAGAGGTTCCCAGGTTCATTTGGACTAAAAATGGTGGAACTGGAAGCCCCAAGGAAATTTCAGAGTGAGGATAGAATCGAAAATCCACCCTTTTTGTCCCCGGTGGAATTATTCTGAAGGCAGCATGGCTTCGCCTGGCGAAATCTGACTCAGGAATTTTGCCTCCTTGAGGCTGGCAGGGCTTGGCAGCAAGACAGAAACGTTTGCTCCAAGAAAACCTGGCAGAAAGCAGGATATCCAAAAGAAAACCAACCCCAACCCAAACAAGAAATCGAGTCAATCCCTTCATTTTCTCCGCAGCTTTTCCCTCCCGAGCTGCCTTTCCGTGGCCTGGGTGTGTTACGGATCCCAGGTGCCTCCCGGCAATTAAGTGGAGTTAAAATTCCTGCCTGACCTGGGGTTTATCGAGCGCCGTGCTGGGGTTTGGCATCTGTCAGGCTGCTCAGAACGACATCCGCGTGCCGGGGCTCGCTCCCGAAGCCCGGGGGCATCGGGAGCAGGTGGGAGCGGGAGCAGCGGCGGAGGCGGGAGGTGCTCCCGTGGAAAGGCGGAGCCGCGGGCGGCTGGAAAACGCAGCGGGAGGGGTTGGCAGGCAGCCATCCCTACAGACACGCCCAGGAGGTACCTGTCCCTCCGGCTCAGCCTTTGGAATTCTTCATCCCCGTGCGGAGGAAGAGTTGGCTCTTCCTCACCGCTTCTCCCGAGGGAGAGTGGAGAAGTCCAGAGGTGGGGCAGCCGTGGAGTCGTGGAATGGTTTGGGTTGGGAAGGGATCTTGAAGCTTATCGCATTCCAGCCCTGCCGTGGGACACCTTCCAATATCCCAGGGTGTTCCAAGCCCTGTCCAGCCTGGCCTTGGACACTTCCAGGGATCCAGGGGCAGCCACAGCTTCTCTGGAAAATCTGTGCCAGGGCCTGCCCACCCTCGCAGGGAAGAAACTATCCATGTGTCCTGGGAGACAAATCTCCATCCCAAATCCCTGGTGGTATTTCCAGTGGCGGCTGGGACTGGTTTTCCTATGTGGGCAAGTGGAAAATGGGATTTCCCTGCTGCTTGTGGTCGATGCCCATGTCAATCCCAATGGGATGATATCCGGAGGCCCGGGTGGGATCCCATGTCAATCCCAATGGGATCCCATGTCAATCCCAACGGGATGACATCCGGAGGCTCAGGTGGGATGAACATCTTGTCTTTGTATGGCTCAAATAATCTTTAGGTCTGGAAAAAGTAAAGGAAGCTGGGACAAAAAAGTAAAATTAAAGTGCCCTGGGGTTTGGCTGTAGAACCAAGGAGTCGCTTCAGGTCCCTGTGTCCTGCCCCATCCTCATGGCAGGTGGCTTCTAAGAAGGGAAGAGAGCTTGGGAGAGGGGAATATTTATCAGGAATAAAATAACCAGGCAGCAAAGGATACAAGATTGTCCCAGATTCCTGGAATGCATCTAAACCTGGCATTTTTTTAGGCTCTGTGTGGTGGGAAGTGTCCTCTTCTCGTGTGAGGGAAAGGACCTTCTTCTCCCACTCCACAAAACCCCCCGGCTCTTTCCCATGAAACCAGGTTGGGTGGGATTTGTAAGAGAAAACCTCCTCTGACCAAACTTTACGTTTCCATTTCCTCTGTAAAGCTGGGGAATCACCACGTTTTTGTTGGGAATCAACCGCTCTGCCCCAGCTCGGAGCAGCGAGTCCTCCCTGGGCAGAGCTGCTGCTCCCTCCGTCCAAAGGGAGCAAAAATTCCAACCCAAACCTTTCAAAAATATCCCAGCAGTGGCTTGTTTTGGCTGGATTGCTCCCGTGAGCTCGCTCCAAGCTGGCAGGGAAGCGGGGAAGATCTGCTGGAGCAGCGTGGATGTGGGCGAGCGCTGGAGCACGGAGAAGCCCTGGAAAGTTTGGGTGGATTTGGCTTTTTTGGGGTGGTGTGCGGAGGGAAAAGCAACTTTTCCATGAATCCAGCAGAGCCTGAAGGCTCCTAAAGCCAACGGGCCAAGATGCCGCTTAGGGAATTCTCAAATCCCTCCTGCCCTAGTGGATAATAATCCCATAAATAAACCCTATGGGAAACGAAGCAAATGCCTTGAAAAAAACTCATTTTGTGAGGAAAGATTTCAATTCTCCAGCTCAGGCCGGCCCCAAAAAATCCCTTTTTTCCCCCCTTCTTTTCCCCTTTTCCTTGGTCTCTGTTCTTCCACGACGCTTTTGAACGAAACGATAGCAGCAGCGGGAGAGGAGCCGAGCCAAGCCCTGTCCAAACAACCCCGCAGCATCGAGCTGCTCCCGGCTGGATCCTGGAATTCTCTCCCGCTGGCTGATAACGCCAGCGTGATTCACGCTCTGGCACATCGCGGCCTCAGCTCCGCTCGGGCCCTCCTTGGAAGAGCTCCTTCCCAACGCAGTTCCCGTGGTTTCTCATGGGAATCCTTGGGAAAGCTGCCGGGAAAAGAGGGATGGGTGGGAGAGCGCGGCTCTTGGGGGGTTGAAAATGCTCCGAGGTCGCTGTTCGCCATCCGGGGTCTCTCCGACAGCACTGGGATGATTCCTGGGATGGAGCCGGGAGGTTGAGCCGCCCCTCAGCACTTCCCTGCACAGTGGCATTTCCCACAGGGCAGGATTTCCCTGGATGTATCAGTGTTAGGAAGAGTTGTTAAAGCCGTGCAGGGGTGGAGGAACCTCCAAAATCAGCTTTTCCCGAAGCGTTGCTGCTGCGCCCTGATCCCACTGCTGGCTCCAGCAGGAATTCCGCGCCCGTTCAGTGCCGTGGCTGGCTGGCACCGGGGTCCCTTCTCCTTCTTTCCAAGGAAATGGGTTTTGGAGTGTGGAGTTGGGAATGGAGGTGCTCCCTGCGTTGTTTTTCAAAGGTCACGTTGCTCCGGCCGCCTGCAGGAAATTATTGTGCCCCAACGCCAGGAGCTAAGACAGGGGAAGGAGAAATCCCTGGGAAACCAAACAAAGGGAAAGATGAGAGTCCTGAGAAATCCAGGCTGTCCCTGAGCGAGGCAGCGTGGATGGAAAAGGGAAATCCTGGTCGGAACAGTTTTGTTGAAGGGAAGAAGAAGGACACAGATCCTGCGCTGCTTGCCTCGGGCACCGAAGGGAGAAGCATCCTGAAATACCTGGAACATCACAAAACCTTCCAAATTCCCACTGGGGAATGGGAGCACCCTGGGATTCCTTTGAAAAAGTCAAAGTGCCGCAATAATTGAGATGGATTCGGTCTGGGTGAGGCTCCTGGCTCCCCCAAAACAGGTTTTTCCCACGGCTTTTCAGCTCATCCAGCCTCCAGTTTTTTCTTGGAGCTGCCCTCGGAGTGTTCCCTCTTCCAGGTTCACTGGAATTTGCAATGATCCAAAAAAATAATCTGTTGTTTTTCCAGGCCCCCCACCTGTGACTGGGATGATTTACTGGGAACTGGGATTGGCAAAGTGCTGAGTGGTGATTTTTGTGCTGGAAAAATCCCCTTTTTCCATGGGAATTGGGCTTCGAAGCCGGAATTGTTGGGAACAGCAAATCTTCCATGGTTTATTGGTCCCTGCTGGATTTGGCCAGGGATTGGCATCTCCATGGCTGCTCCTGGGGGTTGTGCTGAACCCCAGAGCTTGGAGATGGTATTTTCTTGATTAAGGAATAAATAAAACAAAACAAAACAAAACAAAACAAAACAAAACAAAACAAAACAAAACAAAACAAAATAAAAACAAAACAAAACAAAATAGAATAAAATAAAATAAAATAAAATAAAATAAAATAAAATAAAATAAAATAATAAAGCTTCAACCCACTCTTCTCCATGTGCTCAGATGAAGTTGGAGTGTTCCCACAGGGATTTCCTTGGAGAAGCAAAGCTCAGCGTTTCAGGGATGGGCTCCCTGTCCATGTCCAGGGTTCCATCAGATCCTTGTGGCTGCTTGGGAAGGGAGGCCCACCATGGCATTCCCAGGAGGATCCTGCTGTCATTCCAAGTGTAGGAAGAACAGACAAGGGGCGGAGGCAGCAGATCCAGGCTCTCTCCACTCTGGAATGACAGCATCAGCCGTAGGATTGAGAGGATGAGAACTGGGATGAACTCTCTCCAAGAGGGTGGAGGGAACACCCCAGGGATGGTGGCACGGATTTGGCTTTCTCCAGACATCTGGGAGCAGGCAGCTCCACACACTCCAAATTATCCTGCTGGGCGACTTCCAGCGCTCGGCTCCCATTGAATTCCTGGCCCCGGAGCATTATTGTCAGGATGCTTTTGTCTGACTCCGGCCACTCCAATCCCACCCCAAAGCATCTCCCAGCCTCCTCCCAGCCGGGAGCACAGTGGCTGCTGGGTTTCGAGGAAGTCTCTTGCTCCCCTGTCCCTTCTCCGTCAGCTTTTCCTCACCCTCCTGCTTGTTGGGCAGGCTGGAGCCCATCCATGGGATCTTGGAGCCCATCCATGGGATCTGCTGCTCTATTGTTTGGCTGCTTCCTAACCAGCTTTCGTCTGGTCGCTTTTTGGGGGTGGCTCAGTGAGAGCTGTTCTCAAGGAGACACTCAGTGAATCCCAGAAAATGTGGCTGCTGGAAGTGTCAGAGCCCATTAACAGTGCCAGACATGCCCTTTCTGCTCCCTCTCCTTTGACATTCCGCTCGCTCTGGGCTGGTTTTTCCAGGAATTCTCAAGGCTTTTAATAGCAATTCCAGAATGGCAGCAGCTGGTGAGGAGCTGAGCCCACCCCTCGTCACCCAGCCTGGCCACACTCCATGGGAATCCCTGGAACTTGGCCACCAGAGGCACTTCGGGGAGGGCAGAGCTGCTGGAGAGCCACCCAGGGGCCACCCAAAGCCACCCCAGCCTTCCCCACCCACCGAGTGTTTCCCAGCTTTCCCAGAAAACTGGGAATGGGCTTGGGATGGGAGGGTTGATAATCCCAAACATCTCCACGTGAGCTTTGCAGATCCACAGGATCACAGGATCAGCAAGGCTGGGAAAGCGCCCCAAGACCCTTGGATCCACCCGGGGACCGATCCCCACCTTGTCACCAGGAGATGCCACAGAAGGAATTCCTGTGGGAATGACTGGACCATGAACTCCTTACAAGTGGCAGCAGAGGAATTTCCTTCCGGCCTCCCACGCCTGCCCCTCTCCATCGGCTCCCTTTGGAGATGGGACACTGGTCCTGCTGGGACAGAGGTTGTGTCCAGGGGGGACCCAGGATCCATAATTTCCCAGCTTTGGGAATGAGCATAGGGCTCAGAGCCCCTCTGCAGCCAACCCTTTGGAAGCCAGGAGTGAAAGGAGACACGAGGAAAACAAAAGGTGTGTGACGTTTCCTGCAGCTAGGCAGGATTTATTCCATAAATTTCCACTTGGGATGAGCCCTTTGAGTGCTGGAACCACTGCAGAGCTCAGGGGGAGATGCAGAGGCAGCAACAAGACCAAGACCCCTCTGCAAGGTGTGCTCACCTCATTGGGACACCCTGGAAGTTGTCCCTAAAACCTCCCTGAGGATGGGTTTTAGGGAAAACGATGGATGTGCTCCGAGACCTTGCTGCCGCTGGAAGGGAATTCTGCCCCCGCTGCCCCAGCCTCACACATCTGGAGGGCACAACCCCACACTGCAGAAGCTCTTCACCCTCCCAAGTGTCACCTTGTCCTTTTTTTGGGGTTATCCACCCCAAATCCCAAGGCTGGGGGTTCTCCCGTGCCCTCAAGCTCCCGGATGAGAAGCCTCCAGACTTCCCTGCGGTTTTCCAGCGCCGCTGGGAGGCTGTGGCTGCCCAAGAGGAGCGGCCAGTATCAAACATCTGGGTCTGATATCTCTGTTTACCACAGGCTCTTTGGGAGCCACATTCGTGGCACGTGAAGTCATCTGGCGTCCTCTGGAGATGCTTCCCTGCAGCCCAGAGTGGCTCCCTCGGATCCACAGCGCTCCCGCCCCTCATCCCACTCGGTCTCTGCATCCCTTTGGCTGCGAGGAGACGGAGAGGGGGGGAAAAAAAAAAGCTGTGTTGATTTGAGCATTGTGCGAAAGTATTTTCCCATCGTTTTCCATGAAAAGCATGATTTAATTAACATTTTTAGATGTTTATTATTGAAGAAAGCCTGTGCTTCTGCCGCCGCCTGGGTTGGGCTTTCTTTTTTTTTTTTTTCCTTTTCCCTCAGTTTTCCCCCAACTTGTGTTTGTTATGAAAGAGTTGAGTCACATTCCGTGGGATAGCTGGGAGGGGGAGGGGATGGAGGGAGGGATGGAGGGATGGAGGGATGGATGGATGGATGGATGGATGGATGGATGGAGGGATGGATGGATGGATGGATGGATGGATGGATGGATGGATGGATGGAGGATGGATGGATGGATGGATGGAGGATGGATGGATGGATGGATGGATGGATGGATGGATGGATGGATGGATGGATAGATGGATCCATGGATCCATGGATGGATGATGGATGGATGGATGCATGCATGGATGGATGGATGGATGGATGGATGGATGGATGGATGGATGGAGAGCACCCACCCATCTCAACCTGCCCCACCTGGCAATTTGTGGGGTGTCAGCTTGGTGTGGTTAGTGTCCATGTATGGAAAAAAAGTCAGGAATAGCTTCAAATGGCCTTTAAATTCCCAGGCTGGCTCTTTTTTTGGTCGTTACACTACAGGTGTGAGCGCGATCCATGCATTCTTCCCGCAGTTCTCATGGAATCTGAGAATAGTCTGGACTGGAAGGGACCTTTCTGACCTGACACATTTGGTTAAACAGCATTTCTTGGGATTTGCGGCTTTTAAATCGCTGGTTCTTGGCTGTAGGGCAAGGAAATTTTGGGATACACGCTTCCGAAGGGAGATCACCCAAACCCAGGAGAGGAATCAAGGTCATGGTGAGGATCTGATGTCCTGATCTGGGAAATGGGGATGTTTAAGTGCCAGCCTGGTTCCTGATGGGATGTGCAAACCCAGTGGACACCCCCCTCCATCCATCCATCCCGGCAGGATGAAGGGAGGTGTCACCGCTGCCTCGGCAGTGGATCCCAGAATGGAGATCTGTCCTAGCTCCTAGGAGCTATTTTCCAGTTTTGCAAAAGGAATGAAAACATAAACTTTGGTCAGAGGAGGTGTTCCCCCTTAAAAATCCCACCTAACCTGGCTTCCTGGGAAAGCCCCCCTGCCTTTGGTGGAGTGGGAGAAGGGGATCCATTCCTAATCTCCTCTAAGCGTGGCTTGACCTGATTTTGAGGGTCCAGCAAACCCCATCCAGGTTCCTGGGGAGGATTCAGAAAACCCTGTCCAGGTTCCTGGGGAGGGCCCAGCAAAGCCTGTCCAGGTTCCTGACTCAGTTCTCCTGGAAACCCCACGAGGAGGTCAGTGACAGATTTGTGCCAGTGGCCAGCCTAAAAGGCACAAAATTGGGTGCTGCCTCTTGAAACCAAGTAACATCTTCAGGTGACAGGTTTCAGGTCTGGATCGGGGGATGTTTAGGGACAAAAAAATCCAAAATTGAGGTCCAAAGCGCATTTTTGTCTCCAGGGCTCTGTGCAAGGAGGGGGTAGGGGTGGCTGCAGGGTTGTTCTCACGTGCCAGTTCCAGGGATGGGTTTTTTGCTTCTTTGTGGCTTAGCTTAAAAATAAAAAAAAAAAAAAAAA
>VZTN01003817.1:112266-122871 GCA_013400515.1 Erpornis zantholeuca | reverse complement strand
AAAAAAAAAAAAAGGCATTTTTATTGCTTTGCTTTGCCTGTCGCTCAGGAGAGGAGGGAGATAAAGGAATGCTCAGAGGCTGGAGGCAAAGAGGAGCAAACCCATGGATCACCAGGCAAATGGATTCGGCCCCTGGAAAATCCTGGATGCTTGGAAGTGATGCTGAGGATGCTTCATGCTCTTCAGTGTTGGCTGGGGATGTAGACACAGCAACACCCAAGGGTTTATTTATGGGGAAACACAGCAAATCCCTGGGATTTATTGATTAATCTCTTGCCATGGCATTGATTGGAGAGCTTGGAGTCAATGGGAATAAAAGAGTGGCACTGGATATCCATGGAATCCAGCAGGGAATGGATGGGAGAGGAGGGCCTGGTGCCTTCATGTTCCAGGCAAGGAGAGGCCGGTGGGATCCCTCTGGAAACGCCTGTGCCGTGTCCAAAGGAGCCAGGAAGATCCCATGGGATAGAGGAAGGTGACAGCCAGTGGCTCAAGCACCCAGGGACCTTGGCCCCAGCGCAGATCCCTCGGGATTCCCCTGGTTTGGAATCCCTGGATGTGGCTGGATGCAGGAGGAGCTGAAGGCTCAGCCAGGCTTCTTTTCCAAGCCGCAGATTTGCATCCCCCTCGTTCCCAGGACATTCCCAGCTGGGGAATGCCAGCTCTGAGGGGACATTTCCCTGCCATCCCCTGGCTCAGGGCCCCGGGATGGAGCAGGGGATGCCATGGCCGTGCCCAGCTGAGGTGGCTGAGAGGCTTTGCCTCTTCCCGAGCTCCGGAGGGAGCGCGCGGAGGCTCCGGAGCAGGAAGCTGCCCCGGCTCCGGCGCTCCCAGCTGTGTCAATAGAGGAGCTGGGAACAAAGGGGCTCTTTCTTGGCCTCTGTGAGTGCAGGGGGGACAGGCTGGTGGCAGTGGCACTGCGGCGGTGGCTGCTGGGGACGGGCACGTGCGGGGCTCAGCCACGGCTTTGCGGGAAGGAGGAGGCAGTGGGGTGGGAGGAGGGGACCCAGGGTGGGTTTGTGTCATTAGAGCTATTATTATATTATCTCATCAATCCAATTATTACATACTGGGGGAGGTTTACTTATATATGGGGGAGTTACATCACCCCTGGATCCCTGGAAGTGTTCCAGGCCAGCTTGGAGCAACCTGTGATAGTTTGAGTTGTCCTGCCTGTGGAATGAGATGAGCTTTCCTCCTTCCCTCCTGTGATTCTGTGATATTTATTAATGTATATAAATATGGGTTTACTTTTGGGGCTTTATTGAGGGATCCTTGCAGGAAGGGAGGAGCTGTCTCCGGAGCCAGGAGTTTTCCCAAATATTGTCCTTGCTGCCACCACTGGGAGTGCGGGGACATCCCTCCCTCAGTGCCTGTCCCGGTGCCATCCCAGATCCCACATTCCCTCCATCCCCACCTCCAAGGAACCTCCCTGGCAGGAGTGTGTGACGTATCCCAGGACTGAGGGACACCATGGGGACACCACGGGGACAGTGTGTCCTCTTCCAAGTGATCCCGCAGGAACTTCTGGAGAGCTCTGCAGGACTCCAGCAGCTCTCCCCGTGGACACCTCTCCAGAGCCATCTCCCAGGGATGCTGCCGTCCCTGCCAGAGCTCCGCAGGGCTCTGGAGCAGCAGCTGATCCCTGGAAAGCTCCTGTGCCCTCCACGTGCCCCCCGGGAGCGGGGCCGGCCCCAGCCCAGGTGCAGTGGCCCTGGGGGTTCCTGTGCCACGCTTCCTCCTCCTCGGAGCTCCGGGAATCCTCCCCAGCCCCGGTGTCAGCTGTGAAAACAAGAGGAGCCCCTTCCTGCTTGGGGCAGGGAAGTGTCCAACCCCTCCGGCACAGCTCCAGCTCTGGAGTGGGGAGCTGAGGGGTCCAGGCACTGGGAGCACTGGGAGCACTGGGAGCACTGGGAGGACTGGGAAGCTCAGCTTTGGCCACTGGAGGATGCCCAGCCTCGTCTCCAGCTCCCAAATACTGGATTCTAGGATTGAAGTGATGGAATGGGAGAGTCCAGCCACTGTGTCCATGCATTTTAAAGGGAGAGGTTTGGAGGACACCCCAGTCCTGGTGGGAACACGAAGCTCTTCCTGTTTTTCTCTCCAGATCTGCTCCCACATTTTAAACTGCAGATTTCAGGATCTCATCCCTGCTCGTGGCACTGCTGTCACCCTGGAGCTGTCCTGCTGGAGATCCCAGATTCTCTGTGTTTTCCACCAGCCAGGCTCCCGACACAGGGAACTTGCTCCACACCTTCTCCTGGTGGATAAATCCTGGTGGATAAATCCATGAAAGCTTCTTGCAGAGCTGCTGGGAATCTCGGGAAGCTTTGCTCCAGCTTGAAGTCAAGGATGTGGCGACGTCTGTGGGCAAGAGGAGGCTCTGCCCAGGCCAGTGTGCACCTGCCTGTGTCAGACTGGGAACAACTGGGATTGTTCCCCTTGGATCCCCATTTTCTGCATAGCCAACGCTGAATTTGGTGGTGGTGCTGGCTGCTGTGACATCCCTGATGTGACACCAGTCTGTTGGCTGGGACATCCATCCCTTTTCCATGGGAAAAGCTCCGAGGATGAGTCAGGCAGTGAGGGGATAAAGCAAAGCCAAGCAGAGCTGTTCCCATTCCCGCCCGGCCTTGGGAAGCAGCAGATTTATGGGAGCATGCACGAGGGCACTGGGATATAAATCAGCAGCTCTTCCATGTCCTCTCCACGGCTGCTGCTGATTCCCACACACAGATCCATTGAAATCTCGGGGCTGACAGGGATAATCATTCCTGGCTGCTCCAGAGGCCTCTCCAGCAGGAGAAGCGGAGTCCCAGGGAAAGGGGAACCTGCTCCTCATAAAAAACCTCCTTGCATGGAGCAGAGATGGATTTTGGCGGCTCCTTCCCAGCTGGATGCTCGGGATGCTCTGCCCTCGACCCGAGGGTCACCTCTGGGGACA
This sequence comes from Erpornis zantholeuca, assembly GCA_013400515.1. Classification (NCBI taxonomy): domain Eukaryota; kingdom Metazoa; phylum Chordata; class Aves; order Passeriformes; family Timaliidae; genus Erpornis; species Erpornis zantholeuca. The sequence goes on along the minus strand of VZTN01003817.1, from coordinate 119,927 downwards.
AACCCGGTGTCCCCCGAGCCCCTCCGAGGGTGCCGCAATTCCCGGGATTGAGCTCCCGGTGCTCAGCCGCTCGTTGAGCGGGCAGAGGAAAACAAAGCCCTGCAATTAAAGAGCCTCCTAATTGCAGCGCTACACGCGGCTCTTCCGCTGCTTTCTAAGTTTGGGGCCGTAATTACAGCAGCAGGGAAAGGCAGCAGCTGCGGCCCCGCCGCGCCAAGCCCTGCCTTCCAGGGATTCTTGGATTTGACCGTCTAAATCCTGGGCTGAAGCCTGGCATGGGATGAAAGGGAAAAGCAACCCCCAGGCTCTGCCTGGGCAGAGCCCTCACAGCCCCTGCAGCCTCTGCCGGGCTCCCGGGGCAGCGTTTGTTCCTCTTTTCCCTCTTTTTCAATGTTTTGTTGTTTTGTTGGTTTTTTTTTTTTTGCAAAGCAACTTTAAAAATAAAAAAAAAAAACAACCCGGGGAGGTCCTGCCCTGGTCAATCCCTGCAAGTCTCAGTTTGGAAACAGCGGCCAGGAAGATTAAAGGGTGCCTGGAAAGCCGGGCTGGGTGTCAGGATGCTGGGAGCGGACACGGCCAGGAGGGAGTTGTCCTCCTGCTGTCTGTCCATGTCCCCAGCTCAGCTGTTTTTTGGGACAAGCCACACTGGTGAATCCATTTCCCTCTGCCTTGTAAGGTTGGGTGCTTTGGGATCATCCCCAAGCGGTTCCAATCGCTCCAGGGGTGCTTTTGTGCCCGGAGGAGACGGGAAATGTGGGCACAGCCATGGCAGGCAGACACCCAGACCCAGATTCAATGTTTTCCCTATTTTTTCACCCCGTGGCTTTGAGGAATCCCAGGATAAATGCCACTTTCTGTGGCAAAAGGAGGATGTGTTGGAAGCAGGGGAGGGAAGCTGAATCCAGGCTGTGTTTTCTGCTGGAGACGTGTCCCAGATCCCGAATGTTTTCCATCACACAGGCAGGTTTGTGTGGGATCACCTGGGCAGGAAGCAGCGGGGAAAAGCGATACCCCACGGGGAGGCCCTTCTCCAACACCCCCTGTCCCAAAATCCAGCAGCAGCCGGGGTTTTAATGGAAGAAGCAGCCACTTTACGGCAGCTCCTGCTCCATGTGGGAAAATTATTACTTGCAACGTTTGGCTGGAAAAAGCAGGGAAAGGATGAGAGACACACAAAGTTATTCCTTATCCCCGTGCCGGGATGAGGATCCCACATGACTTTTCCCTGCAAAAATCTCCTCCCAGAGCTTTAAATCTCCAGGTGAAGGGGAAAAAAAAAAAATGCTCTTGGTCTGTGAATTCACTGGGAAAATATGTGGGGTTTGGTGGCGTTGCATTAGCACTGGGCATTGCTGAAGGGCTGAGGGAAAGGAATCCTTTCCGGTGTCCATGGGATTAGGTATTGTCTGGCATTCTTTCTGTGGAAAGGACAAATATTCTTGGGATGAGCGTGGCCTGTCAGGCAGGGAGTGATGTCCCAACCCCCTTCCCTCTCCTCCCTGCATCCAGGGGCTGGAGAGAAACAATTAATGAGTGGCTTTCAATTTTTTTTTTTTTTTTTTTAATGTTTATTTTTTTTAATTGTCACTGTTAGGAAGAATTCCGTTTTCCAGCCAGGATATAAAAATATCCCTTCTTCTCCAGACTCCCAGAGGGTTGGGTTGTTTCATTCCTCCTTCAGTGGCTGAAGATGAGGACAGGGATGAGTCACATGGATCCCACTCCCTCGCGGTGCTGCCCACCCCAGGCTGGGGGAAATTCCCAGATTTCCTCATTTCTGTGCTTCCAGCATCATCCCTCAGTGCTGGGATTCGGCCCTGGAAGCTGTGGGAAGAGCAGCAGCATCCTTTCCTCAGACCTCTGAGACAACACTTCAAAATCTCCCTGTTCTGCGTGAAAAACCACATCCCACAGCAGAAGGGAAATTCCCAATCCTTGCTTCCCATCCCTGAAGAGGGATGTTGTCCTGGAGTGGTACCTGGACCAACACAGCAGGAATGGCCTTGGACTCCAGGAGCTGTTCCAGCTCATTCAGCACCAGCAAAAGGAAAATATTGACAGGACACCCTTCTTCAACCCTCGGCTCATTTTGTTTTTTGCCTGATGAAAGAAAAATCCAGCGGCGTGAGGAAGGGGATTTTGTCGCTTGGAGTGTCCCTGGAGAAAACATTCCTGGGAGCAAACAGAGCCGGGATTTGTCTGGGCCATGAATATTGGCATTATCCAGCCTCGCTCGTGCATGGATGGGGCCTGGGGAAGCAGAAAAGCAGGAAAAGAAGGAGGAGAAGCGGCACAGAGGGGTTCCTGCAGCTCGGGATGGCTCGTGCCGCGGCTGGAGCACGGGGATGTGTCCGTGTCCCACATCTGCCACCCAGCAGCCGGAGCAGCAGGAAGGGCTGGAAATCCCTCGGCGGGACGGTTTCCATTCCTGACCCTTTGAAGCTCCAGGCGTGTGCCGGGCTCGTGTTCGGCACCTGCCAACAAACCTGACCCGGCCTCGGTGCTGGGGAGGGGCTGCAAGGAGCTGGGAAAACCGATGGAAAAGGCGCCGGGCAGGATCTGAGTGCAGCTCCTCCCTACCCCCAGACCCGGCATGCACCGGCGGGGGCTGTGCAAAGCCATCCCGCTTTTCCATGGCTTTTCCATGGCTTTGGCACGGCTGGCAGAGGCTGGCGGGCCCCGGGGCCGGGCTGGCACTGCCCGGGGCTGGAGCCGTCCCGCTGCTCCCGGCCGGGGCTGCTCCCTGGATCCCGCCCGGCTACAGCGGCATCCTTGAAGTTGTCCATGAATGTGTCTCTGTTCCTCAGACTTTTTATAGCTCCGGGCGTTTTTCTTGGCCCCGGGCGCTGCTGCTCCCGTGGAGAACAGAGAGCATCGCTCAGCGCCGGCGGCCGCAGCCAGCGGGGCCGCGGGGGCTGCAGCAGGACAGGTTTTTTGGGATGCTGCTTCCCAAAATTCAGTTTTCCCCCCCGCCTCTCCCCCGTCTCTGCCGTGGCACTGGTTTGGTTTGTAGCTCAGATGTGGCAGAGCTCAGGGAGTGTCCTGGTGATGCCAAGTCCCAGAATCCATCCCTTTCCTAAACTTTTCCCTGCGTGGCACATCCCTCCTGCCTTCCGAGGGCCGTGGATTCCAGGGAAACACCATGCCGGGTGATGGCAAACTTGGCTTCAAGCAGCGGCTCCAGCTGGAGGAAGCCAAACCGGGTCGTTCTCCACAAAATCCCGGCAGCTCTGCTCCCGTCTCCCGTGGGTGCAGCTCCCACGGGATGTGGCACCCGCTGGAGCATCCCAGCCCCGCGGCTGGGAGAGGGCGCCTAGAGGAGGGGAAACCTCAACATTCCCTGCTCTGTGAGATGCGATTCCCTTCCCTAAGAACCCTCGGCATCCCTTTGGGCGTGCGGCCAGCACCGGGAACGTGCTCAGGAGAGGTGGCAGCTGGAGCCCGAGCACCCTGTCACCCCCAGAGGGACACGGGCGGCACCCGAGGGCCACCCCCGCCACGTCCCACCAGGGCTCCCCTAAATCTGCCCCTCCCCAGTTCAGCGCGGGGACATCTCCCAGCCCAAATTTGGGGTTAGCTCAACTCTTCCTTGGCTTCCCAGAGCCAAGGGGAGCAGTGGGGCTTTGCAGGGCCAGCTCGGGGTTAAAGCCAGCCCGGCAGGGGACTGGGCCGGGGGCGTTCTCCAGCAAAGCCCCGCGTGGGGCTGCTTCCCCCCGCGCTCCCGTGAAATCGGATCCGGCCCCCACCGAGCACGGGTTTGTCCTCGCAGCATTTTCGGAATGTTTCGCATTCGGGAGCCACCCGAGGAATGTCTGCTGGGGAGGGCGAGCAGCCCGGGGGGCGGCGAGGGGACGGAGCCCCTTCCGCGGGGCTGGCCCCGCTCAGACCCTGCTGCAAAACGCGTTTGTTCCGCGCAAAGAGCAACTGTGGCTGCTTCCAGCAGCTTCCCGGTGGGATTGATACCCCCCAGAGCATCTCCCGACCTCTGAAACCGCGGCCGAGCGTTATTTGGGAGAAGCAGCGGCACCCCCGGCTCTCCCCATCCTCCTCCTCCTCCCCGAACCCCTCGCCCAAAGCTGGCACGGCGCGGGCGGCTCCTTTCAGACACCTTTGCTTCCCTCTGCAGGAAAACTCCATAAATTACAAGTTGGCCTCTCTGAATCCCGTTATCCCAAAAAACTGGACCCCAGCAGGGGTGGAAGCGCTGCCGGGGGGGCCCAAGTTCATGTCTGCACAACGTGGCCTGCCAGAGCCACCGGCTACTTTTATCTCCGTCACTTGACTATTATACTTAATCAGGAAAGGAGGGGATATTATATTTTTATTTGAAATCCACTTTTCTTTTATAGAGAGCAAATTATAATCACTTTTAATTGAAAAGAAAAAAAAGAAAAAAAAAGAAGCTGATAATATTCTGCACCAAATTTCTGGCAGAGAATAATTAACAGTGCAATAAATCCCCAAAGGAAGTGCTCATTAATCTTGTCTTTCCGAAGCAAATTTCAGAGGAGAACTGATTGAAAACATTGCTAATAATTATAGGAAAGTTGACAGCTTAAAAGCTCCCAAATCTGGCAGCAGTCTCCTCCTATCAGATCCTGTGGGAGCTGGTTGAGGCTGGAGGGGAACATCTCAGCTTTCCAGGACAGCGCTGGGATGGTGGGGAGTCCCTGGGATGGGGATGGCTGGGATGTGAGGGATCTGAGTCTGCAGGGATGGCTCTGGCTGTGGCTCATCCCGGGATTCTGGGGTGACAGGATCATGCAGAGCAGTTTGGTGGGTGGGCTCGGAGCATCCGAGCTGGGGCTGCTGGTGAGTGCTGTGATGGTCCTTGTGCTTCCCGTGGTCCTTGTGCCACCCTGAATCCTTGTGCTTCCCATTATTCTTGTGCTCCCCGTGGTCCTTGTGCTTCCCATGGTGCCTGTGACAGCCATGGTGCTTACAACACCAAGGATCCTTGTGATTCCCACAGTTCTTGTGCTTCCTATGATCCTTGTGCTTCCCGTGGTCCTTGTGCCACCAGAATCCTTGTGATTCCCGTGGTCCTTGTGCTTCCCGCAGTTCCTCGTCCTTCCCATGGTTCTTATGCTTCCCATGGTCCTTGTGACACCCATGGTCCTTGTGCTTCCCGTGGTCCTTGTGACACCTATGGATCTTGTGCTTCCCATTTTTCTTGATCTTCCCATGGGCCTTGTGCCGCCCATGATCCTTTTGCCACTCAGAATCCTTGTGCTTCCCATGGTCCTTGTCTTTCCCATGGTCCTTGTGCTTCTCACAGCCCCTCCAAGCCCCAGGTGAGATCCTGCCCTCTCCATCAGCCGGATCCTGGCTGTGTCTGGGTCCCTGGGCCTCTGCATCCCTTCAGCCAGAGCGGTTTGGGGAGGAACACCAGGATTTCCCTGCCCTGGCTTTGCCGGGAGCTGCTGGCAGGACCTGCATCCCTGGGAACAGCCAGGAGCAGGATGAGACCTGCAGGGAAGTGGCTCCCTCTGTCCCTGTCCCACTCCAGGGGCTCACAGCACCCCGAGGAATTTCTGGATTCCTGTGCTGCCACCATTCATCCCCCAACCCCAACCAAAGGCTGGGATGTTTAATTGCAGGGAGCCAATTAATTCCTGTCACTGATCTGTGTGTGTGAGCCCGAAGGCAGAGCCGCCCCCATCCCTGAGCAGCCGCTCCCAAGGAGAGGAGCAGGATGCCAAAAGGACAAGGAGCTAAATGAGGCTTGGGTGAAAATCCCGGGATGTGCTCATCGCTCTCGGGTTTCCTGTCCCCGTTTGACCAGGGCTGGGAGCGGGAGCTTGGAGCAGACCCAGGCTCTGCCGGGAGGAAGGAAACGTGAGATTGGCCTGGGAATGCTGTCATTGCCTGGGATTATGGGCTTTTTTCTCCCTTTTTTTGGGGGGGGTCACAGGAGGCTGGAAGGGAAATGCGGAGCGGGGCCCGATCCCGGGATAGTGGGGTGAGGGAATGTGGGATCACAGGGTGCTGGTCATGCCCTGGTGGTGCCCACGGGTCAGGCAAGGATGTGGATGGTCCTGGTGTGGCCTCTGAGCTCCCCTTCTCCCAAATCCATCCTCTATCCCCATCTCCAGCAGCACGGGATAATTTCTCCCCTCCTGCCCGCAGCTCCCCTCAGCATCCTGTGCACAGGGGTTCCCAGGCACGGGTTTTCCTTTTGTTTAGAACAAAAGGGAGCCAGAGAGAGGAAAACCCTCCCTTTTGGCTTCTGGAAATTCCCTCGTGGATGAAGAATGCGCCCAGGTGAGGCAGCCCTGGGGATGGGGACGTTTCCCATCAGCAGTGTTTAATACCTGTGCAAGGCCCAGGGAAAGGCAGCCCTTAATGCCCCACTTAATTTCAGTTCTGGGCCCTCAAATACTGAAGGAGCACCTTGAGGGACACCAAGCCCTCCAATTTTATCAGGGAATCATGGAATGGTTTGGGCTGGAATGGATTTTAAAGCTCATCCAATCCCACCCCTGCCATGGGCAAGGGACACCTTCCACTATCCCAGGCGGCTCCAGCCTGGCCTTGGACACTTCCAGGGATCCAGGGGCAGCCACAGCTTCTCTGGGTACTCTCCCCACCCTCCCAGTTAGGAATTCTGTCCCAATATCCCATCTAAACCTCCTCTCTTTCAGTTTAAAGCCATTCTCCATCCTGCCTCTCCATGCTCCGTGAAACTCTTTTATCACCCAGACTGCGTCTGAGGAGTTCTTTTGGATTTCTTGGATATTTTTGCCCGGGTTCCACCTGCTCCAGGCAGGTCCTGCCATCTCAGGGAGCCCAGGGTCCCCTCCCAGCTGCTCTTTGTCACCCAGAGCCATCAATGCCCCAAGGCAGCTGCTGTGCCCCTCGCTGCCCCTTTTATCTGGGCTCTGTGAAATGATCTCAAATATGTGATACGATAAAGACAAACAAACACCCGCTCAATTTAGTCCACCCTAATGCCAGACTCTACTTTTACCCAAGTAATTAAGATTAATGCAGTTGATAATTTAGGAAGTATTCTTAAATGTACCCTTCTGGCAGCATCCAGCATGTAATTTTACCTTGGAAGATTTATCGGAGCACTTAGGTAACAGATAGGTCCTCAGCAAACAGGAGCATTTAGAAGGAAAATGAAAGATTAATATTCCTTAAATAAATGGCAGGAGAAGTTGGGCTTTATTCCAGCCCCACAAAGATGCTGCTGTCAGCCCCAGCCCCGCTGCTGATCCCTGGGGAGATTAAACCCAGCCCCAGGCTCGGGAGCTCTCAGATATCCGATGCCTCTGGATTTTTAGGGATGCTGACGCTCTGAAGGGCACCAAAACACAGCAGCCCGGACTTAGGGGAGGTTTGGGAGCTGCCTCTCACTCGGAAGCAGCACAGGAGGATGCAGGTCCTGGCTCTGCCTCGGCTCCCCCGTGGGGGATGCATAGATCCAGCCCAGATTTCCCTAGGGTGGCTCCAACCTGGCAGCTCCCAGCCCTGCCTGGCACATCCCAGCTGCTTTTCTTTTCCCGCTGACCCCTGGGAGAGCCTCCCCTCTCCCTATCTGCAGCCATCCTGTTTCCTTTGGAAAACACTCCGGTGCTGTTGGCAGGGATGGGATGGGATGGGATGGGATGGGATGGGATGGGATGGGATGGGATGGGATGGGATGGGATGGGATG
>VZTN01003817.1:84488-112167 GCA_013400515.1 Erpornis zantholeuca | reverse complement strand
CTGGTGACACCCCCACATCCCATGGGGTGCCCCGGGAGCTGCCAGGCTCAGCCTGTCCTCCTCCTCCTCCTCCTCCTCCTCCTCCTCTCTGACTTTCCATGGCGAGCCAAGGAAGGATTAAGACTCTTTGCAAAATCTGCATCCCCAGTGAAAGCTGGATCCTCACCAGCCTGGGAATTCAGAGCTGCTCAGATCCAGCAAATCCATTTCAGATCATCGTGAGTAGGAAAGAAAATTTCTGAACAACTTTCCAGCTTCCCTGGGCCAGAAAAAATTTGCTGGAATCACTTCTTGCCCCAGCACAACCAGACCAGAACATCCAGGACTGTATCCATGTGTCCCTGTGCGTGTCCCTGTGTGTGTCTGCATCCCCAAAATCTTTCCCAGACCATCTTCCAAGGTCCTTCTCAAGCTCTCAGCACCAAGACTTGGCTCCTTCCCACAGTGGTTCCTTCCCAAGGGATGCTCCAGCCCAGCTGTCTCCCAGTTTTTCTGTCCATCCCAAACCTGCTCCTTTGGAGCAGCTCCACTCCCCACTCCCAGCTTCCCTCCTTGGGGACGAGGAGGGAGCTGGGCTGGCAAGGAAGGTGTCCCATCCCTCTGGATGTGATGCTCCCACTGCAGCATCGTGTCCAGGCAGGAAGCAGAGCCCTGATCCTGCTTTTCTCTGTCTGCCCAGGAAACAGAGGAGGGTTTGATGTGTTGGGATATGATCCATGTTTTCTTCAAACAGGGGTGAGCTCCAGGCTGGAGCTGGGGCTGGCAGGGGAGGAGGTAACAGCGAGCCCTTAAAATCCCCATTTTTATCCAAACTTGGGGAAAAGCTCCCTGTGGGGGGCAGGGAAGGTTGGGAATGGCAGGAGCAGGGAGGGTTGGGAATGGCAGGGGCAGGAGTGTGGGATCGAGAGGTTGGCAGCTCCCTGTGCCCAGAGCACACCCAGGGCTGGGGTTTGGGCTTTGGCTGTCCTCAGTTCCCCTTTCCTCCTCTTCCTCCTCTTCCTCCTCTTCCTCCTCTTCCTCCATCCTGTCCTGACTCTCAGACCATGGATAGGATCAGCCCCCAAAGGCATCGGCTCTGCAGGACCCCAGCGGGAGGCAGGGACAGAGCTGGGATGGAGCTGGGATGGAGCTGGGATGCAGCAGAGGGTGAGGTGGGATCCCATCTCCTCCATTTCCTCACTCCCACAGCACCCAGTCAAAGCCACCCACCTGGGGGACCCGCCTGGGGGTGGCCAGGATGGGAATTTTGGGGTGGAACCCCCCCATTTTGGTGCTGAGCGCTCCCTGCACGCCACGGCACCACGGCCAAGCCAAAGACAGATTCCTGACATATTTTTCTCTTTCCTTTGCAGCCAAGAAATTCATTTTTCATGGGAGGTGAAAGTGAGTCCCGGCAGTAGCTGAGCACGGAGGGTGCCAAGGTAGGGGCCAGCTGACAGCACGGGCTCAGATGCTATTTTTGGGAGCTAGACTCTCTCCTCCCCATCCCAGATGGGCTCTGGGAATGCCTCTGGCTGCAGGGATTCTCAGGGAACTTTTCTGGCCCTGCAGCTGCTCAATGGCAAGAGGGAGGGAATTGGAAGGGACTGGAGAAGGGGTCAGTTCACAAGGGAAGGGATTTTCCCCAGCTCCAGACAAAGCCATGCTGGGTCAGATCAATCCATCTGGGTGGGATTTCAGCCCTTTAGGCAGGGGTTAAAAGCCTCTTTTTGGGGACAAAGTGTGTCCAGAGTCATCCTCGTGTCATGTGGAGCTGCTGAAAGCCCACAGAGCCAGGGGGGTCTGTGTGGGACCCCCTCATGGAATCCCAGAAGGGTTTGGGTTGGGAGGGACCTTAAAGCTCACCCAGTGCCACCCCTGCAGGGGGGACACCTTCCACTGTCCCAGGGTGCTCCAGCCTGGCCTTGGGCACTTCCAGGGATCTAGGGGCAGCCACAGCTTCTCTGGGCACCCTGTGCCAGGGAGGAATTCCTTCCCAATATCCCATTTAACCCTGCCTTCAGTCATGGGAAGCCACTCCCTGTGTCCTGTCCCTCCATCCCTTGTCCCAAGTCCCTCTCCAGCTCTCTGGGAGCCCCTTTAGCACTGGAATGCTGCCCCCACCCATCTCCCTCCCACCAGCACAGCGCAGAGCGTTTCCCTGGCTGATGCCACCCAGTTGGCATCCTGAGTTTTTTCCAGCCTCCCACTCCCACGCCTGTCCCTGATCCCTGGGCCGAGCTGCTGCGCTCCCGACTGCGACAGCAGCAGCCCCATGGAATCAGGGAATATCCTGAGCTGGAAGGGACACACTGGGATCATCCAGGCCTTGTGTGGCACTGCACAGACACCCCAACAACTCCACCCTGGGCATCCCTGGGAGCATTTTCCAAACTCTCCTGGAGCTCTGGGGATGTGCCCATTCCCTGGGGAGCCTGGGCAGTGCCCAGCACCCTCTGGGGAAGAACCTTTCCCTAAAATCCACCCTAAACCTCCCCTGGCAGAACTCCAGCTCCTCCCTGGGTGCTGTCCCTGCTCACAGAGCCCCGTCCTGGGCTGGTTTATTCTCCCTTGCAGGAGCAGCCTCGGAGCTCACCTGCGCCGAATCCCCACCGGAGCCGCGGCCCCGGGCAGAGCCCCTCGCCCCGACCCCCGCCCGTGTCCCGGCCCCAGCAGGGCTGCCCTGGGCACCGTCCGGAGGCCGAGCAGGAACAGTCCCTGCCCGGCTAATCAGCTCGGGCGATAGAGGAGCGATAGGCGGGGGCAGCGTTATCGGGCCCATTTCCAGATGGAGCTGAGTCACCGCGAGTAACCCGCCCGCCAAGGTCAGGCCGGGGAGAGGCCGAGCCCAGCGCTGAACCCGGCTCTGCCAGGCCCCGCCGAGGCCATTCCCCCTCTGCCTGCCGTGGGAAGGAGCAATTCCCTCTGCCGGAGCCTCTCCTTTCCCCCAGCAGTTTCTTTGTGGGATGTTCGGCTTTTTCCATTCTGTTCCCCCCTAGCTGTGATGCCTTCAGTGGCTCCCTAGAAACAGAGAGCAGACAGGAATAAAGGAATCAAGGAGGGATTGGTTGGAAAGGCCTTCAGAGGTACACTCTGGGCTCCAGAGGCTCCTGCCTCAGTGCATCCCAACATGGACAAGGACAGCTCCCGAGTTCTTCCCACTTGGATCTCAGCATCAATTCCCCAAGCAGAAGCCAGGCAAGGATGGAATTTGCCCAAGCTTGCTCCCCTGTCCCCAAGATTGTGGTTTGCAGTTGTTGGGCCTAGGAGGGTCTGGGTGTCCTTGGAGAGCTGGAGAGGCTTTGTTGTGTGTGTGTGAGCATGAGAGAACAGCACTGAACGAGCTCCAGGGAACTGCAGAGTGACACTGGGCACTGCAGGATTGGAAAAATAGAAAAGTTAAGACCTAAGGCATCAGCTGTGTTTCCACCAGAGTGGGGAGTTTACCCAGGGAGATGCTGTTGCTGTCGCTGCCCTGTTCCTGGTGGGCACCTGGTGGTTCCCTCACCATGGCGTGGTCCCTACATGAGCTGCTGGTGGGATTCCAGCTTTTCTCTCATGGGAAGGAGTCTTTATCTGCTTTGGGCATGCTGTGGTCCCCAGGGATTTGCACCCTGCAGGGATTGGGAAGCTCTGAGGCGCTCAGAGACCCTCAGCTCAGCTCTGCCCCGTGGGCACAGCCAGCTCCAGAGGCACCGGGAGCTGCTTGGCTGCAGTGCCAGGGCTGGGGCGGTGAATCACAACCCTCCTGGCACCTCGGGCTCCCGGCAGGATGGGACCTGCCCCGGCTCTGCCTTGCCAGCCAGGCTGTGCCATCGCTGCATCGCGTTGATGCCTTAAATGGCTACCTGGAAATAGAGATTAGGAGAAAGGGAATAAAGGAGGGATTTATTTGAAAGGACTTCAAAGGGGGTCCAGAGGCTCAAATGGAAGACAGCTCATGAGTTCTTCACACCTTTATAGGTTTGGTCCATTTGCATATCAGCATAAACTCACCAATTAAAACTTTAGCTAATGATGTGATTTCCCCAAGCTTACCCTCCTTTCTCAAGATGTTGTTTTACACATTTTGGGCCTAGGAGGGTCTGGGTGTCCTTGGAGAGCTGGAGAGGCTTTGTTGTGTGTGTGTGAGCATGAGAGAACAGCACTGAACGAGCTCCAGGGAACTGCAGAGTGACACTGGGCAAGGCAGGGCGGGGAACAATATAAAAGTTAAAACCTAAGGCATCAGTGCCCCCGAGCCACAGAGGGGCTGCAGGAGGCTCTGTGTGGCCCCAGGTCGGCCCCGGAGTGGGAGGATGCTCCAAGCCCTGGGTGGGCACACGAGTGCCAGTGGGGATTGCTCTCCCTGCGGCAGGGCAGCCTGGCAATGAACATCGCTGGGGTTTTTAAAGCCAAACTCCCTTTGCCTCCATCCCGTCCCCTTCCAGCTCCTCTTCCAGGAGCTGAAATGTCAAAATCCAAGGATTGGTGCCAGTGGTAACCCATGGAGGAGCCTGCTCCCCCTGAGGGCAGGCTGGGGCTGTAAAAGCCAGATGGAGCTGTCCCTGTTTTCATTTTTTCCCGGGTTTCCCATCCCGCAGGGGGTGAACTGTGCTTGTGCCGGATCCATAACCCCTCGGGGGATGGATGCAGGCGCTGCCTGGGGAATATCACTTTAAATCGACACGCCCAGCCCTCCTTATCGATCACCCCATCGGAGCCGCATGAGGCCCCGCATTTCCCTGCTCCCAGGGCTGCTGGGCCACCTCAGAGCGATGCCCTTGGCCACAGCCAGCGGGAGGGACCCCCACGCAGGCACAGGGGATCCCCCCAAGCCCCAGCACGGGGGTTTTGGCGAACAAATCCCGATTTTACACCTTGCCCTTCTATCTGTGCACCACCCGTGATTTGCGTGGAGTGAATTCACACCCATGTCCCGCCCAGGCTCTGCCACCACCAGCAGGACGTGGGTGTCCCTCGTCGGTGGGGACAGTCCTGCGTGCCACCAGCCCTGCTGTCCCCATCCCCATCCCTCTGCCAGCACAGGGAGCAGGATGTTTGTGTCTCCTGGCGCTCAGCACCGGCCCCCCCCTCCCCGCCAGCCCTTGCCATGCAAACCCCGCAGCTTCCCAGCCACACCGACGAGCCTTTCCCTGGCAAAAACAAAAAAAGGCTCCTTTATGTGGCTGAAAAGCCCGACTGTGATAATGTAGCGAGCGCTGGCCTTGGGTATTTTATCTTGGCAAGGAGCCTTTGCAAATTTAAACAGCAGCGAACGGGCTCTGGACTTGTGGCGGGCTGAGGCATAAGTGGGGCATTGTTTTCCCAGCAGAGCCCTTTGTGCCAAAGGGCCGCGTGTGAGCTTTGGCCGCGGAGCCGGCACGGTCGGCCCCGACCCTATCGGCCCCGGATCCGTTTCGCTCGGCAGGGTGTGAAACTGGGGAGGAATTCAGGCCTGGGAGCTCGAAGCAGGGAGGGGATCCCCTGCAGGAGAGGGGGGATGCAGCCGCCTCTCTCGATCCCGAATATTGTGATCAATGCAGCATTGGGGGTGCCGGGTGCTCATCCCGGTAGATTCCAGGTGGGAACGGGGAGGTGAGAGCCTGGATTAGATGCAGGGTGATTCTCTTTTCCTGCAGAAATTCTCCTTCTCTGCTCAGGTCACTGGCGGGCAGGATGGGTGGATAAAGTGGGAATCACACCCAGGAGGAGAGGTAAAAGCTGAATTTCCTGCTCCTCACCCCTTCCCAGCAGTGTTGTGCCTTGACCCACTGCAGCAGACAGTAAAGAAACATTTCCAGTGAGGGAGGAGAAATAAACCCTCACTGTTTCCAGCAGATTTTGCTTAAAAAAAAAAAAAAAAAAAAGACTCTTTAAAGCAGAACTTTACCCTTCCTTTTATTAAAACCTTTTTCATATAAAATCCCGGTGGCGCCTTTTAAAAGGCTGTGCTTGACTTGCTCTCTGTGTCCAACGCCCCGAGGTCTGGGTTGTAAAATCAGCTGGGAAATTTGGGACTCGGGGTTTTCTGCTTTTGCCTCCTTAGTAACATCTAAAACTTCCAGGGCGCTTCGCAGGGAGGGTGGCAAAGTTAAGGCAGAGGCGGCAGAAACCCAAATCCTTTCTCCAAGGATTTCAGGGCAGTGAGAGGCAGCTCCGGGGGGAAAGTGGTGGAGCCAAAACCTTTCCCTTCATCTTCCCTCCAGCAGCGGGGCCGTGGGGACACGGGAAGGTGAGGACACAGGCACACGGGGACACGGGCACACGGGGACGTGGGGACAGAGAGCCCTTCCCAGGATGCCTCTCCCAGCCCATCCCGACAGCCCTTCCCACTAATCCGTAGGTGGAGCTCTTCTGTCATCTTTTTCTACTTATGTTGCTAAGAAGTAACCCAGAAATAGCTTTCCCGAGAGAAAAAAAGAAAAAAAAGTGCTTCCTCAGCAGCTTTTACCAGAGGTGAACTGCTCTGAGCATCCTTTGAAGAGTCCGAAGCTGCAGAGCTTCACCCCGGGGCTGCTCGGGGGCGTTGCGATGCCCTTTCCTCCACCCACAGTTCAAGAAAAACGGCTAAAATCTCTCCCGTGCCTGCCCTGGCCTCTTCCCTGACTGACACCCACCCTTCCCCTCTTCTCTCCTGTTCCCTGCAGGTCTGAAAGGATGCGGCAGAGCCCCACCGGCCCTCGGGACCCGCCCCCAGCCCGGCCCCGGGGAGCTGCTGCCCCTCTGCCCACGCCGGTGCCCATCGGCGGAGGACCATGCCCGTGACGGGGGCACGGCAGCTGGCAGCGGGACGGGACAGCGGCGCTTTGTAGCCTTGTCCCCTCCTCGGTATCATGACTGGAGAGACCCAGCATGTTTACACCATCGGCGATGCTGAGGCCGGCCCCAAAGAGCCCGACAAGGACTTGGGCTGCGAAGGCTGCGGGGACAAGGATGGGAGGGCGCAGGGCGGGGAGGGCGCGCTCCCCTTCCCCGGCCCCAAGGACAAGGAGCCCCACAGCCAGCGGGAAGCCGTGATCCGGCCGCAGCAAGCGGGCAAGATCGACTTCAAATCCCTCCACTGCAAGCCCAAGTTCGGCCATGAGAGCGCCTGGGGAGAGGTCAAGGGCAGCCCCCCGTCGCCGCCGGGGAAGGGGCGGGCCCGGGAGCGCAGCCGGCGCTCCGGGAAGGGCGAACGGGGCCACCAGCAGCTCTACCGGCTCAGCATCGCCGGCACCCGGCCCAGCCCCACCATCGGCATCGCCTACCCCCAGCAGAAGGTGACGCCCCCGAAGAAGCCGGAGGTGACCCCCGCGGGCGGCAGCTACCGCTTCCACGTGCCCGGCATCCCCCAGCGCGACACCGAGCTCCGGCCAGAAGAACTCGGCTTCGGCCGCTGCTTCCTCGATGCCGCCGGCGGCCGGACCTCCAGCAACTATACCTCACAGGCCGGCCCCTCCCTCGGCCCCAAGGGGCAGCCCCCCGCCGCCGGCATCCCCCTCAAGAGCCCCGGCACCCATGGGCAGCTACATTATTTAGAGTTTCAGGCAAACCGGGCCGAGTCCTGGCCTTCCCCAGAGAAGAGCTTTGCCGGTGCTACCTACGGGATCTCGGTGCAGAAGCCCAGCTCTTTCTCCGAGGGTGGCAAAGCAGCCGTGCACGGCCTGGGGGCTCTGCCGTGCCAGTTCCCCTTCCAGCTGCTGCACGACACGGGGAAGGAGCCGTTCCGCAGCGACGCCGGCAGCCAGGAGTACCTGGACGTGGGAATGGCCACCAGCGCCCAGCTGGCTCCCGGCACTTTTGCCTTCCACTCGTCCTCCAGAGAGTGGCCGGAGGAGCCGCTGAGCGGGGGCTCCTACGAGGACGTGTCCCCCGAGGGGAGGCTGTTCGGGCTGCCCGTGCCACCACCGCCCTTCCTGCACCCACCGCCGCCGGCCCCGCACCACGGCCCCGTGCCCTGCTGCAAGGGCAGGGCCGAGCATCCCGCCGACCCCACTGGTGCTCTCCCGTCGTCTGGTGCTATCGACCAAAACCCAAGCACTTTCCAAGAAAACCAAGCTGTCTTTCCGTCTAGTTTACACTCGCCTACCATGCCAAAGCCGGTGGGGAAGAGGCAAGCCTCGGCCAAGGACGGTGTCCCCAGCCCACGGCTGCTGGTGCAGAGCAGCCCCCTGAGAAGGACGGTGCCGCCAAACTCCCTGTCCCAAGTGCACTTTCAGAGCAAGGCCTATTGCAGCTCCCCCACGGGCAGCACCGGCGCGGGAGCCGTGCCTTTCGAGACGAGCGTTCCCACTACGGCACCCACCCACCCCAGGCTTGTGCAAGCTTGGGAAGGTGCCACGAAGGCGTTTTCTCCCATGGACCAGAATTCAGCACCTTATTCAAACCCTGTTGGAAACCAGTTCTCATTCGAGTGCCAGTCTGGCCCCGAGCAGAGGCAGCACAGGCAGAAGAATGCCAGGCTGCCTTGGCAGCAGATGCACCTCCCTTCTGCAATGCCCGGTGCAAACAGGCTGGAGCTGTCGAGACACATCAGCAGCCAGAAGCTCCCCTTCCCCATGGGCACGTCGGACTGGCAGGGCAGCGGGAAAGCACAGAAAGGGCCCCCTTTAAGCAACTCTCCGGGCTATCATGGCAAAAAGCTCTTATCAGGAGAGAGCCTGCAGATGGGAGATCCCAGCGTGACAGGAGCTTTCTCCTTTGAGAGTGGGAAGGAACCGGTGTCTCCTGCCTGTGACTCGAGAAGCAAAGCCCTGTTCTACAGCATGTCTCAAGCAGCTCCTCCTCCTCCTCCCTCGAGGAGCTCGTCGGGCTCAGCACTGGTCCTGCCGCCATCAGCCTTGGTGGCTGCCTCCCCTTGCGAGTCCCCACTGCCGTCCCCTGTCCCCAACCCCACATGTGGCAGCACCTGCTCGTCGCTGTCCCCCGTGTCCAGCAGCCCACTCAACCCCGGCTTCGAGGACGGCCAGATGTCCGGAGCTCTGACCCCCTCGCCCTTCTTCCAGCACCCCTGCCACGCCAAGGATGCCAACAAAGCCTTCCACCCTTCTGATGTCCTGAGCCCCAGCTCGCTTCATTACCACCCCCCGGACTCTGTCAAGTCCTTCCACTTCCCTCCGGATGCTCTGAAGGACGACAGCCTCCTGAAGTGTGCCCCGGCCAGCCCGTTCCACAAACCCGGCGGGGAGGCAGCCAAAGGATGCTCAGATGGGCTGGATGGGGAGCAGCCTCCGCCACCGTACTCCTCTCATCACCTGCTGGCCACTTCCCTGAGCAGTGCCAGCCTGGACCAGCTGGACGTGCTGCTGACCTGCAGACAGTGCGACCAGAACTACAGCAACCTGTCCTCCTTCCTGCAGCACCGCCAGTTCTGCACCTCCCACCCTGCTCCCCCAGCAGAGCCCAGGGATGCTCCCCGGGCAGCCGAGGGGCGGAAAGCACTCCCACCAGAGCCTCCCAAACCCCCCAGCCTGGCACTCTCTCCAGACCCCCAGGGACAGCTGTTGGCATTAAACAAGAGCGACGACTTCTTGCTTGATGGGGAAAGCAAAAGCGAGGGCAAGGAGGATGCTCTGAAGGGTGGCCTGTTCCACAGCCTGGCTGCCAGCTCCCTCCCGCTCAGTGCCTCTGACCTAGACATCGACGATGCCAAGCTGGACAGCCTGATCACCGAGGCCCTCAATGGCCTGGGATACCAGTCGGATAACCCGGAGATCGACAGCAGCTTCATCGACGTGTTCGCCGACGAGGAGCTGCCGGGCGTGAAGGTGGCCAGCGGGGGGATGGCCCACAAGGCCAAGGAAGGGCTAGCCTCAGAGAGCAAATCCAAGCAGGCAGCGGAGGAGAAGGCAGTGGGAGAGGCCAAGGCTGGCTGTTTTTATGAAGATGGCCACCCTGGTGGGGAGCAGGCGAAGAGAGGGGCAGGGAAGCAGCACCTCCACAAAGGGAGGGTGGCACGGAGGGTGGCACCGCAGGAGCCGGATCCCACGGCAGAGGGAGCAGAGAGGACAGCCAGGCTGAGGGCGGGCAGGAAGAACAGCATCCCGCCAGCCAGTGCCTCCAGCCAAAAGCATCCCAGGAAACTCAGCCAGGAGCCCCCAACAAAGAGCGAGGTGGGGCCGGGCGTCACCACCAAGAGCTCCAAGCCACCGCGGTTCTCCATGAAGGACATGAAGAAGCGGAAGCCCCGAAGCGGGACGTGGAGCAAGGAGCTCATCCACAAGATCGTGCAGCAGAAGAACAAGCTCCACAAACTGCAGACGAAGAGCAGCAAGCAGGCCCAGCTCTCCCAGGCCTCCGAGAGGCCACTGGCAGCCACCAAGGAGGGCAGGCTGCGGGAATACGACTACGTGTCCGACTCAGATGAGGAGGGGTCGGAGTGCAGCAAGCCCCGGGGCAGGAAGAAGCGTGGCACGGGATTCATCGGGAGGAGCAAGTACAGCTTCAGCAAGAAACGCCTTGGCAGGAGTGAGAGAGCCAGGGAGAAAGACCCAGCATGGAGCTGCAGCAGGAAAAGGGACGGTCAGAAAAGGGAGGCACCAGAGGACGGGGATATCCCGAGTCAGGAGGATGCTGAGAAAGAGGATTGTGCAGTCAGAGCCCGAAGTAGGAGCAGCCTCTCATCTGCTGGCAGCAACCACAGTGTGCCCAGAGAGATGGGCACGAGCCCACCCCGTGCTGGTGGGGCTGGTGACAAGGGTGGCACACAGAGGAGGAGGCGCTCGGGCAGCCCAGCCTGTGCGCCAAGGACTCCCCTGAGTCCTCCCGAGGACAGCAGCCCAAAGATGAGCCAGGGGAGCAAAGAGGACATTTCCAGGGGGAGCAGGAGGTTTGGCTCAGCCATGCCTTCACTGGCAGGCTCCAGAACAAGGCCGAGTACCGAGCCAGATGTTGCTGCCATGGACTGTGCAAAGGAGCAGCCATCACCGCAGCCCCAGGAAATGCAAGTGGCCGGCACGGCCACCCCAGGCAAGAGCCCTGCCAGGTTCTCCTCTAAGGAGGGGGTGGAAGAGCTCAGAGGAGCAGCAAAGCTCCTGGGTGAGGCAGGAGAACCCACCCTAAAGGCTCAGGACTCTCCCGAGCTCACCATGGACCACCAGCAGCACCAGTTTGCCCCTTTCCCAGGCGAAGGGCTGAAGTACCACCCAGAGGAGGTGATTGCCCCACCCCACAGCAGTAACAAAGCGAGTCCTGGCCGTGGGAGTGCCACCTGCTCGGAAGCAGGAATCAAATATGTGAAGGGACAGGGGCTCTGTGACACTCAGAAGGATTATCCCGCACCGGCTCCCAGTTACGGGGAGGATGCAGTGGGAATGATGCTCACCACGAAGGCACCCGATCCATATGTCAGCAGTGACAACGCGTTTTTTGATCCCAAAGGCCTTCCCGGTCACTACGACGACAACCTCTTCCCAAAGCCCCCAGCCCTGGGCTCTTCCCACATGGACGACATGTACCTGTGCCGGGATGACCTCGGCGCCAGCTCCTTCGAGCAGAAGCACTCCAGCATCTCCCCTTTTGCCGCAGAGATGCCGCAGGGCAAAGCGTCCTCCCCGCTCAGCTTCGACTCCTCGTCGATATTCGGAGAGCTGCCTGTCTCCGAGTTCGATCCGTACGAGAGCAAGGACGGATACGTGAGCACGTTCCCCTGTCCTGGCAATGCCTCCCGCAAGCCGCTGCCGTTCGAGCAACCGTATCCCCCCTTCCTGCCAGAGAGAGACTGGTCCCTCATGGAGGAGGTGGCTCCCATGCTGCCAGAAGACGTGACTCAGTTCCACAGCCTCTCCGTGGAGAAGCCGCCGGCCAAGAAATTCCCCGAGGAAGGAGCTGTCGCCAGCAGCCAGCTCTCCCTGCCGCTGCCGGACAGGATGGCCGATTACAATGTGACTTTCATGAGCAACATTTCAGATGATGAGCTGGAGATCAAGCGCTTGGTCACGGAGCTGGAAAGCCAACTGCAAACCAGCAAGCTGGACTCCGAGGTGTCCATCGGCCTCCCGAAATCCAAGCAGAACGTGGCTGTCCACCTGCGAGCACAGGGGGCCCAGCGGTTCCCGGCGCTGGCAGAGGCAGAGGCAGCCCAGGAGAAAGGGCTGTTTTTGGCAGGGGAGCTGGGCAGATCGAGCCTCTGTGTGGGGGAGAGGCTGGCAGTGGACAAGCCGGACGTGGTGATCACTCGTGAGGACTACGAGAGACCCAGAGAGCCCTGGGCGTGCCCGCTGGAGCTGGGCTCGCTGGAAACCAGGATGTGCATCCCAGCCCCGCTCACCACAAACCATTTCTGCTCCAAAGACAACAGCGAGCAGCTCCAGGGAACGGCGGCCGCTGAGGAGAGAGACCTCAAGAAGATGGAAAATGGGTCTTCTTCCAAAAGTCTACCTGGCTCAAGCACAACTGAGCAAACAGAGGCTCCCGTCTACACCAACCCTGTGACAAAAAGCCCTCCTGCTGTCACCGACTCCGTGTTCCCTGAGATGGATGCAACAGAAGTAACCAAAGACCCCCTGCCACCCCTGCCATGCCGGCGCGGTGCCAAGGGCTTCCCTGTGCCGGGGAAAGCAGACCCTGATCCTACAGAGCTGGAGAGGTTTGGTGCCCATCTTCCAAACCCTAAGCCTGAATTTGGCTTTCAGCAGGGTCCCGCCCCAGCCTTGGAGCTCGCCTTTTCACCTCATGTCAAAGGGGTCCCAGGTACGGAAGAAAAACCCTTAAGCAGGACTGAGCCCCCAAAAACAGTGAAAAATGCTGTGGATCTCAAAGGGGATGGTGGTGGGCCTGCCCTGATGGAGGAGACAGAGGAGAGGACGAGTCCCACCACCTATCCAAGCCCTGGACCTGGTGACAAAGCCAGCAAGCCCAAAGTGCTGCTGTTTGAGATGCCGAGTGTCCCCAAAGAGAGTGACCACCCTTCCCAGGAGATGACAGTGGCATCCCAGGACACCTCTGCCAACCCTCTGCAGCAGCTCCAGCTCTTCGTAGCCCGGACGGTGAAGAACAACGAGGAGGAGCTGTTGATGCCGTGCTTCCCCGGGCTGCTGGCTCCCAGCCACCCCTCTGCCACCACCCACATCCAGACGGAGCACAGGGAGCAGAGCGGTGGTGCCTTGGAAGGGGAAGATCAGACCCGAGGGGAAGGGGATATCCCTGTGGGAAGCAGCAGGGGAAATACCACTGCTCTGGGGAATGAGGTGCTTTCTCCCAGTGGATGTGAGCAGCTGGAGTCACTGGATGCAGAGGGCTCTCACCACGCAAAACAATCCACAAAGCCGGAGCTGCAAAATAATGTAACAGAGCCGCAGCACTTAGCAAATGAAGCCCCGGAGCTGAGGGACATTAATATCCCTGCAGATGGTGTTTCCCAGGAGCGTAATGACCTCTCACCACCCAACAGCACCACAGTGACCCCGCTGCCAGGGCAGGGAAGGAAAGCCGATAGGCTCAGGGAAGAGCAGGAGGGAGATAACAACACAACGACCTTGGCATTTAGGAAACATGAGCAATCCCACTTCAGCTGTGGCTTGCTCGAGGAAGAAACGCTGGGCAGGGAAGAGGGAGAGAAGCTGGAAAGGAGTCGGGTGGGGAAGGGAGCACAGCACCCAGGCAGTGATTTCACGAGGCCCGTCAGCCCCCCAGGTCCTTCTAAGGAGGATCTCCACCAGGATCACAGCTTGAGGACGGAGATAAACGCCGGCACAGTCAATGCAAAGGTTCCCAGAGAAGGGAATGGCAAGTTGTCCCTCAGTGGCTGTCATTACACGGGCGAATCTCCAGCCAGCCTGCTCCTGCCATCCAAATATTCTGATCTCAAATGCTTGCAGAGCACTGGGGCCAAAGCAGGAGAGGTACCCAGCTTTGGCGCTCAGCTCTTGGATGAGAAGAAGTATGGTTCATCCCTGTCTGCAAGGCCAAGTTCACTCCTCACAAAGAGTTGTCCTCCCGAGGCCAACAGCCATCACATCCATCGCACCAGGAGCCCAGCAGAGCAAGGGACATGGGAAAGGGCACCCACCTTCCCTCCCCCGCTGCATCACCGCGGGGCTGTGCCGGTGGAAGCAGCTGAGGAACAACCTCATCACCCCCCTGATGGTGTTTTGGGTAACTACGAATCACCTGAAAGAGAGGGGACAGTGAGACCCTGCACTCTGCTGCATGGTGATGGTGTGGTGGGCTCGGCCTTGGAGATGGGTGGTCCCCAGGAACCTAGTGGGAAGGACTGTTCCCTTCCCTGCTCGCTGCCTTTCCACCAAAAGGGTGTTGGGAAAGAGGTCCCTGAGAACGCCGGTGCTGTGCTGCCGAATTTTAAAGGAAACCAAGGATGTGCCATCACAGACAGAGTCGGCAGCTCCACCCCTCCAGAAACCCAGGACTGCCCAACCCAGCCCCCAGCTGATCTTCTGCCCATGGAAGAAAGGGAGGTGGACCTAAACCAAGAGAACAAGCTTGAAAGCTGTTCCTGTGTTGGGAATAAGCATCAAAGTGAACCAGAGGCTTTGTCCAATGGTTTTGCTGCTCAGGACATGTCAGCTGCCGTCAACAGAGGTCTTACAAGGGTTGGAGGTCTTGGTCCTGCTGAGTTAAATGGCCATGAGTTTTCAGGGGCAGCAGAGCTGAGACTTGGTCTTTCCAAAACCACAGAGGGTGAAGGAAAGAATTTAAAAGGGGAGAAATCCAAAAGCCGTGGGGCTGCAGAAGCTGGGGGTTGTGTGTTAAACAGCGTGGGCCAAGGAGAGGACCACACACCCAGCAGTACTCCAGACCCTTCCCAAAATGAACTCCACAAAGGAAAAAAGCCCAATGGACTCCCGGTGACCTGCGACATTTGTTCAGCCACATTCCGGTCCAAGCCTGGTCTGACCAGGCACAAAGCTGTCAAGCACCAGGTGAAGAACGGTGGTTTGCCACAGCCCAGCAAGACTCCCAGGTCCCCTCTGATTCCTTCACACAAGACATCAAAAGCAGCCCAAAAGGTGCCCAGGAGGAGCCTGAAGGCATCGGTCAAGGACAAAACCTGCAGCTCACAGGAGCTGACCTCCACCGTTGAACACATTCCCAAGAAAGTACTCCCAGACCTGGAGAAAGAGCCCAGCACGCAGATGCAGGAGGTGGTCAGCAGAGTGCTCAGCGACCTCAGCGTGATCTCCCTGGAGATGTCCCAGGAGCTGCATCGCACCCGGGCCCTGCAGAGGGAGGGGAAGGCAAAGGGACTGCACCCGGAGACGAGGGGATCGGAAGAGGCAGTGCCTGCGAAGCTGGACTCAGGATGGCAGGTCAGGAAGGGAGACAAGGGCAGAAGGAGCCAAAGCAAAGATCTCGGAGAGGAGAAGGGCAATTCTGAGAAGCAGAACAACAGGAAAGCGAGGCGAAGGAAGGCAAAGGTGTTTCCCAGCAGGAATGAGCCCGATGGTCCCTGTGAGCTGGAGAAGAACACAGGTCCTGCTGTCCTCAGCTCCAGCCTGCCCGGGATCGTGGACGGCTTGCACGAGCCAGGAGGTTGCATCTCCACAGAGGAGCAAAATAGGACCAGCACAGCCCAGCACTCCCAACAAGCCAAAGACTCTCCTTGTGCAGCCGAGCTTGCAGAAGACCTGGGCAGCAGGATGGTGTCCCTAAAGGAGATGGTCAGCAGGGAGACAGCCACGGGTACGGTCACCTATCCTGGAGAGGTGGAAGATCCAGAGGCAGTGGAAGACACGCAGGCTTGCAAAAAATGGGTTAGCGGGTTTGTGAATCAAGTGGCGAAGGGATGGGGCAAGGTGGGCACAGAGCAGCACTGTGGTGCTGGTGGCATGGAGGACATGGATGCTGGGACAGGGGACAGTCCTGCGGCAGGCAGTGACACCAGGAGCTGGAGTGGTGTCCTGCAGGGTCCCACAGCTCCCGCTGACGGGGCTTTGCTGCTGGAGAACCATGATTTGGGAACCACCCAAAACGTTTCTGGGCATGGTGCTCTGCAGACCACGCCGGGGACCAGCCCTCCTCCCGCAGAGCCAAAGCAGTGGGTGAAGCTGGACGTGTCACCAGGCAGGGAGCACTGCGGGGACAGCACAGCCACCTCGGACCTCCAGAGCTTTTTTGATGACGATTCAACCTTCTCCCAGCTGTTCCCCCGGGATGACCAGTTTGTCCGGAGGAAGTGCACGCGGGTGTATGGGAAGCGCAGCAAGAAACCCAAACCTGTCCCCGAGGTCAGCCTGCAGCCAGCGGGGGCCATCGACCTCTTCACCATCCGCCTGGCTTCCGACCTCAGCGACACCGGCTCCTTCTGTGTCACCAGGGAGGACCCTTGCGAGTACGAGACCATCTCCGTTGACGATGCCCTGATGCTGAACATGTGTCATGGCGGCAAGGCCAAGAGCGGGGATGATGCTCCAAATGGATCTAAAAGCATCGAGCTGAGGTTGGACCAGGACGCGACCAACCAAGAGAAGGAGGACATTGACCTAGAGGACAACATGCTGACCTTCTTGTGCCAAAACAGCCGTGTGGACAACATCCCCAGCTTGAACATCTGGGGCAGTCTGGAGAAAGAGGGGGAAAGCCTCTCTGCTGAGGACATGTTTGAGCCTCTGATGGACCTTGAGGATGAGCACTCGCTCCAAGAAGTGAACTCCGAGCCCCCTGACCTGGCAGAGGAGTCCTACGATGCCAAGGATAACGAGGATTCGGACTCCCCTGGATTTCACACCATCGATATCGAGATGCTGAACGCAAAGCTGAAAATGAGAGACGTGTGCTTCTTCAGCCCTTGCGAGGATCTTCCTGGCCATGGCGAGGACAACGCTGTGAGTTTGAAGCCAAAGTCAGGCAAGCACAGGAGCAAGCTGGAAGATGGGAAATCGGGGAAAAACCGTGGGGAGATAACCATCAAAACCAAAGACAAGCAGTACAAATGCAAAGTCTGCTTCCAGTGGTTCCTGACGCTGGGGGAGCTGGACTTCCACAAGCTCTCCCACAACCCTTCCCCTCCTCCTACCTGCTACATGTGCGTCCAACGCAAATTCAGCTCCCGGGAGCAGCTCCGGGACCACCTGAAGGAGAAGCACACCAGGAACAAAGCCGGGCTGTGGGCGTGCGGGATGTGCCTGAAGGAGATCTCCGACGTGTGGATGTACAACGAGCACCTCCGGGAACACGCGACGCAGTTCGCGCGCAAGGGGCAGGCGCAGAAGTCGGTGATGGGGCTGCCAGGCTGCTTCGGCGAGGACAATGCCGCCGTCACCCACTTCCTCAACACCATCATGTATCGGAAGCCCAACAGATCCTCCCGGCACGGCGACCCCGGCGGCCGGCATGGGGTCAGCAGAGAGAGCAGGAGCCCCAAGGAGTTGCCCCTCGAGCAGGAGAAGGCAATGAAAGACCCCTTGGAAAGCAACATCAAGGCAAAGCCACCTGCACCCAGCTCCTCCAAAGCATCCTCCAGCCCATCTCCGGAGCACGCAGCAAAAAGTGAAAGCACCCCAAAATCTGTCCCCATGCACCCAGACTGCAAGGATCCTTCCCGGGACTGCCATCACTGCGGCAAACAGTTCCCCAAACCCTTCAAGCTCCAGCGGCACTTGGTGGTGCACAGCTTGCAGAAGATTTACTTGTGCCACAAGTGCCCCATGTTCTACCAGGAGACCAAAAAGCTGCGGAGCCACCTGAGCCAGGAGCACGGCGTGGTGGAGGAGCAGGAGATCAAGCACACCACCCTGTATGCCTGCGAGCTCTGTGCCGACGTCATGCACGTCATCAAGAAGTCCTTCATCTGCAGCATGTGCAACTACACCTTCTCCAAGAAGGAGCAGTACGACCGGCACATGGAGAAGCACCTGGCGGGCAGCAACAAGACTTTCAAATTCCGAGGGGTCATGAGGCCCGGCACTGCCTCCAGGGAGGGCAGGGAGAAGGTGAAGGAGGATGGATCTCTGCAGGAAGGAATGCCACCGAGCAAGAAGCGGAAGGTGGTTCACCATGGCAGCTCAGTCCCGCACAGGTCACCAGTCCACCTGGACCCCACGAGTGACCTTCAGCTGGTAGAAGCTGGAAGCCCCAGCCTGCAGGTTCCCACTGACTCCTTCCCAACAGCTCCTGATGACCAGGGAGTACCCCAGTCCCCAGTGAAACCAGAAGTCCTGGTGGGTGACTTCTCGGAGCTCCTGGTGGAGATGGAGAAGTCCCCGTTTGACCCCCTGCCACCACCTCCCTGCCTGTCCCCGTCTCTGCCTCCAGCTGCTGCTGGCAGCCCCGAGCTCGGCCACATCGCTGGCCTGTCCATTGAGGACCTGGAGAAAGGAGCCTTTGATGGGAAACCACTTCCTTTCTTGGACTCGCCCGAGTTTCCCATGGACCTTGCTGGCTTGGCTTGTCACCAGGCCACCAACCAAAAACTGTCCCCTCCCCTCCTGACCCAGAAACATGGCTGTGCCGATGCCCATAAAAAAACAAGCACAGGCAACAAAGATGAATACAGGGCAGGTATCCTGGAAAATCCCAGCACAGACACCGATGCTGTGGATGCGATCCCCTTTCTCCAGCTTGCCAAGAAGGTCTCAGAGCTTCCTTCCCCTCAGGCAGAGTCTCCACCAGCCAAGGAGACCCACAAATGGGGCAACCCCAGTGCCGGTGATGCCTCTGCCTGGGAAGGTGCAGCTAAGGCTGCATCTCCAGAAGGTGCCCACCAGCCCCTGCCCCCAAAGGACAAGACGGCGTCGCCCACGCTCAGCAGAGCTGCCAAAGATTCGGTCCCACCAAAGAAGACCATGAGTAGCGAGGCCACTCCTGGTGCGGGCAGCCCCGGCAGCAGCGCCGAGGAGGGCCAGCAGCCCATCTCAGGGAAGGAGAAATCCGTGCCTGAGGCTAAGGACAGTAGCACTAACACCAAGGACCAAGGCGGCAACCCAGGCAAATCCAGCGGCCACCAGCCCAGAGGTGAGGCGGCCAGCAACACCGCCAGGCATGGCCACGCAGAGCCGGGCAGAGCCACCGGCAAGCTTCACCCCAAGAGGAGGAAAGAACACAAGTCCTTGAGCCACCGGAGCAGCTCCGGCTCCCGGGAGAACATGGAAGGAGACGGGAAGAAGAAGAAAGCCCGGCCGCTGTGCCCGGCAAGGAGCGAGAGCGCCGCTGAGCTCAAACGTGGCAGCTGGAGCAACGCCGAGGCTCCCGCCCTGTCCCCCAGCAGGAGGGACACGCACTGCACCAAGCTGGCACCCAAGCCCAGAACGGGCCCCCAGCTGAAGAAGATGGTCCTGGACCCTTACAACCAAAAGAAGGGGGAGCTCCGCCACGCCAACGGGGACGTGAAGCGCAGGAAAGCCATTCTGGGCAAGAGCCTCCACCAAGTGTTGGCCAAGGGGCCGGCGCCGTCCCCGCGTGGCTCCTGGCACGGCCCCCGCGCCGCCCGCGGGGCCAAGGCGGCCGGGCCGGCCAGCTACCGCAGCGCCGAGTCCCAGAACAACCTGCTCAGCCAACTCTTTGGGCAAAAATTAACCAGCTTTAAAATTCCTTTAAGAAGAGATACTTCAGAATAATTTATGGAAGTGACTTATGGTGATCCTCAGCTGCTTTCATGGGGTTTGCAAGGGAAAAATTATCAAAGCATTAAATTCGTTTGTGTAGCATGATTTCTCTGTCTAGCTTAAATGAACTTGCACTGCAGCCTCTGTGAAATAGTTTGCTTTGTGTCTACTAATCTACTTTAATTCACCTGATTTATCATGCAAATGCTAGAACTTTGATGTTGCTGATGATTTTCATGAACTGAAATTGTAATCGCTTTGGGCAGACTGAATCGTCGAGAGCAATTGCTTTATTGCAGAAGTGCTGAGGTTATAAGGATACTTGCAAATCTCAGACCCTTTTGAGTCTGTGTCTGTGTTATCTTTGTACAAAGTACTTGAAGAGATGAACTTCATTCCGTAGACGTCTTATTCATAAGGTGCAGTACACTGTAGAAAGCAAATTTTTTTTTTTTTTTGAAGATTTTGCACAAATAATCCCGTACAATTCATTTAATTGGGAGCTGGCCTAAGCGATGATACAATTAAAAAATTAAATTAAGACCCGAGTGTCCTATATTTTGACAGCCATCCCTAAGAATTTTGTTTCTCCATCGTCAAGAGAAGAACGACCCAGCTCTGGGGCTCTGGGGCTGTCAGAGCTTTCCAGAGGATGCTGCCACTCTTTGACCACTGTGGACGATGGGACAGGAGGAGAAGAGTCCCCGAGAGCAAACTGCACCTTGACACTTGTGACAAACTCTGATTTTTTTAGGGGTTTTGGTTGTTTTGGGTTTTTTTTTGTGTGTGTGCGTGCGTGTGTGTGTGTGCGTTTATTTTCTTTTTTTGGTTTGTTGGGGGGGTTTTGTTCTTTTGGTTTGGTTTTTTTTTTTGTGCAACGAGAAAACTGTGCCAATTTTTACCGCAGCGAAAACTGAGTGCCCTCAACGGTATCACTTCTAAACTCCCTTACTGTACTGACGTAGTGGCTCTATAGGTATCCGCTTGTACTATGCAGTTACTGGTGCTATTCTTCATTTGTAATGTGAATACAGACTTCCTTGATTGAAAAAATAATGGGGAATTGGTTGGAAGAAGCCGTTACCTGTCAGAAAAAAAAAAAAAAATTAAGCAGGAAAAGAGAAATTATTTTTTTTTAAAGAAAAAAGCCAACTCGAGGGGGAAAACATTCAGCTTTAGGGAGAAAAATTAACTTTAGGGAAAAAGTACAACTTAGGGGGAAAAAAATCAACTTTAGGGAAAAACATCCAACTTGGGGGAAAAGTACAACTCTAGGTAAAAAAAAAAACCTTTAGGGAAAAAAATACAACTTTAGGGAAAAAACTCCTCTATGCTGGTACTCCATAGTGTCGAAAATGTTACGTCACATTAAACGAGCATGTTCTACAACCGAACTTTTGGATCCAGAAAGAAATCTCAGGTGCAAATGAGGACATGGAAAGGTTTTATTGAAATACTCCCAAGTCAAGGAGGTGAAGTAATGCACTGATGTGATATGAACAGTCAGAGTACTTTGCGTCTGTCCTGCAATGATTTTTTGTTTTGTTTTAGAGTTAAAAGGAAAAAAAAAAAAAAGAGGCTTTATTCTGTTAATATGTATCTTTACAATTCTTTGTATTGTATAAAAAACTATTGTAGGTAATTTACCTTGGGTGCAATGTGTTCTGTCAAAAGTTTTTATTTTGATATTTTGTCCAGAGAAGCAGAGAGAGAGCAGGAAACGCCGTTTTATGATGTTGTCCGTGTGCTTTTAAAGTGCCTCTTTAATATTGTTAAATAAAGTATGAGATGAAAATATGGGGTGGTACTGCAAAGTCATCCATGATTAATCTTTTCAAATATATTCCAATATTTTCACAGAAATTCCCTGTCTGCGTGATGTTTGTGGGATGTTTGGGGTGTCCTCTCTGAAGGGGCCAAGGAGGACCTTGGTGCCACTGCTGTCACCTCAATGGTTTGCAAAGTGTTGGAGCTTCTCAACAGTGAAGATGCTCCTGCAGCTCCTCTTCACCACTGATCTTGTCTGAGTGCTGCTCATGGCAGGACTGTCCTTGAGGGGAAAAGCCCAAGGTGATGGTGATGGTGATGGTGATGGTGATGGTGATGGTGATGGTGATGGCGATGGTGATGGCGATGGCAATGGCCTGGTTTGGTGGTCATCAGTCAGTGATGGTGATGGTGATGGTGATGGTGATGGTGATGGTGATGGTGATGGTGATGGTGATGGTGATGGCGATGGCAATGGCCTGGTTTGGTGGTCATCAGTCAGTGATGGTGATGGCGATGGTGATGGTGATGGTGATGGTGATGGCAATGACCTGGTTTGGTGGTCATCAGTTGGTGATGGCGATAGCACAGTTTGGTCATCATGAGTTGGTGATTGTCATAGCCCAGTTTGGTCATTACCAATTGGCAATGGCAACAGCCTGGTTTGATCATCATCAATTGATGGTGGTGGTGGTAGTCCAGTTTGGTCATCACCAATTGGTGATGGTGATGGGGTTACCTAGTTTGGTCATGACCAAGTGGTGAAGGTGGTAACAATGGTGGTGATGGTGTTGGTGAAGGTGATGTGAGGGTAACAGCCCAGTATGGTCATCACTAACTGCTGGCGGTGATGGTGATGGTGGTGGTGAGGGTGGTGATGATGGTGGTGGAAGATGGTGGTGGTGTTAGTGAGTGTGATGGTGTTGGAGATGATGATGGCCCAGTTTGACCATTCCCCATATTTGATGATGATGGCGATAATGATAATGATGGTGGTGATGGTAACAGCTCAGTTTGGTCATCACCCATTTGTGATGGTGATGGTGATGGTGATGGTGATGGCGATGGTGATGGTGATAATGATGGTGTTGGTGATGGTGACAGCCAGTTTGCTCTTCCTCAGTTTGTGATGGTGGTAGCAATGATGATGATGGTGCTGGTGACTGTCCAGTTTGCTCATTCCAAATTTGTGATAGTGATGGTGATGGTAATGGTGGTGATGGTGATGGTGGTGGTAATGGTAATGGTAATGGTGATGGTGATGGTGATGGTGATGGTGATGGTGATGGTGATGGTGATGGTGATGGTGATGATAATGATGGTGCTGATGAGGGCCCAGTTTGCTCATCCCCAGTTGTGATGGTGATGATGACGAAGATGAACGTTTTGGTGATGATGATGATGATGATGATGATGATGATGATGATGATGATGATAATGATATGATGATGATGATGATGGTGCTGATGAGGCCCCAGTTTGCTCATCCCCATTTTATGATGATGGTGATGACGATGGTGTTGGTGATGGTAATGATGCTGCTGATGATGCTGATGCTGCTGCTGATGATGGTGCTGGTGAAAGCCCAGCTCTCTCGTCCTCACTTTGTCCTCGAGCTGACCTCTGCAGGCCCCGCTGGGGTGGGGTAGGAGCTGCCACGAAGGCGGTGTATTCTATCCTTTAATTACTGCCGCAATCACAACACGGAGACGCTGTCAGTGAGAGATAGCTCGGCACCGCCGGCTGGGATCCTCGCCACTCGGGGCTTGTAACTAAAACTGCAGGATTAATTTGATTAATTGATAGAATTATTTTCCAAACTACCCTTTTGTTTATGGAGGCTTAAAATGCTTGCCGCCTGCACCCTCCTGGTGTGTTGCAGAGTGGAGATAAAGTGGCTGAAAATAATTAGTATGGCTTAATTTAGGGAAAAAAATAACCTCAAAAGAATTTTGCAGAAAATTTAAGGCAGCACATTTTACTTTGTTTTGGCAGGAAATATTATGGAGCTGGAAATGGGACTTTTATGTTTTCCCTGTACTATATTTCACCAGGGCAGCAAACCTGCGTGGCAGAGGAGGAGGATTTCATGCCTGGTTGTTACCAGAGCTCTCCCACACCTCCAGATTCATCACCCGGGCACCTGGAAATGAGACTCCTGGGAGCCAGGGGAATGCTGCAGGGATGGGACCCATCCCTGGGCCCTGGGATGGGTGCAGGGGCACCATCCCACAGCAGCACCGATTTTATGGAAGCCCAGGACACGAGCGATGCTCGCCTTGGGCTCTGTTCCCTCCAGAATGCTTCTCCCCAGAGAGATGTTGGCATTGTCCCCACATCTCTGGGGGCTGAATTATTTAATTAATCCTTTCCCCTCTAAATATGAGCAGTTTTTTCCCCCCATTCTTTTCCCCTGCTGTCACCCACATCCCACTCCCTCAGTCCCCCCCACCCATCGGCTCCTCTGAGCTCCCTAAAGCCCCCGGCTTTGCTGAGTCCTGCATTACCGAGCAGCATTTGTCACTTGGAAGATTGCAGGCCCCTGTCACCGTAATTCCAGCAAGGATGCAAAGCCAGGCAGCTTCTCCTGGCTGTGGATTAACTCCCTGCTCAGCAGGGGACAGCAGCACAGGGGGGCTGCTGTGGGACCCAGCACATCCAGGGGTCCCAAGCCCTGCATCCCCTGGGATATGGGGCCAGTCTGCACCATCCTCAGCCCAAATCCATGTCCTCAGGGGTGGGACAACTCCGCAGACAGCCCCAGAGGTTACAGGGTGGGTCTGATGGAAGGTTCCTGGCACTGACAGAGCCCCTCGGGGGATTTCTTGGCTTCTTGCCACCACCCTAAATTTTCCTCAAGCTGTTTGCTCTTCAACCCCCCCCACCAAATCCAGCCGGCCTTTCTTTTCTCAGCCCCGCATCCAAGTTTCTGAGCCGGAGGTGCTTTAAGCCTCTCCATAAAGCCTGGAGGATAACGGGATCCACCATGGTTGTCACGCTGCAAGCAGGGGCTGAAGATTTAGAATTTTTTTTTTTCCTTGCTTTTGAGTCAAATCTGGCCGTTCCTTGCACAGCAGGATTTTAAAGCCCAGCTCCCACCTTCCCTCCCCCGGGGTGTGCGACAGGGACCGCACACACCAGCAGGATCCTGCATCCCTGATACTGAATTCATGCAGGAAAACCTGGAGCCCTGGGGGCTCTGAAGGATGGGAACAAGAGCTCAGGAGCCATGCACCCCCCAGGGATGCCATCCTGCCAGCAGTGGTGCTCCTGAAGCCCAGTTTTGCTACCCACTTCCCAGGGATTGGTTGGGTTGCTCCTTTTGGGAGTTAGAGCATCGTGCCTACAGCAGGAGATCAACAAGAGGGAGGGGGAAATAAGCACATCCCTTGGATTTGGGATGTGGGGGCTGCTCAACCACCTGGTTTCAGGAGCATCCAGCATCGTTTTTGCCAGGGAGGTTTAGGTTAGGGTTAGGGTTGGATATTGGGAAAAAGTCTTCATGTCCAGCGCTAGCACAGGTGCTCAAGGCAGTGGTGGAGTCCCCACCTCTGGAGGGATTTAAAAGCCACATGGATGTGGCCCTTGGGGACGTGGTTCAGTGTGGCCTTGGCAGTGCTGGGGGAACAGCTGGGCTCGATGATCTTGGAGGCTTTTCAAACCTAAATAATTCCATGGCTGTGATTTGTTTTAATCCCAAACCCTTCCATGCTGCCACCACAGCTCCCGGGAGCCCGGAATTCCACAGCAGCTTCTCTGCACAGGACGTGCCCAAGTCACGGAGGGACATGCCCAAGCCGTGCCCAAGACGTGCCCAAACCGTGCCCAAGCCGTGCCCAGGCTTTGCTCCTGCCATGTCCAAGCCATGCCATATCCATGTCCTATCCCTGTCACAGCCGTGCCCAAGGCACGGAGGACCCCGGGCTGTTGGCAGCCACCCGAGGCCGAGCCACGGGCAGGTGACAAGTGGCACCCAGGGCCAGGCTGTCCTGCCAGCAGGTGGCAGGGCCCTTCTGCAGGTGGGGCACCGGGATGCCAGTCCTCCCTCTTGCGACAAAAAAATCCCCTAAAATAAGATATTTTGAGCTGGAGAAAAGCTGGTTTTGGAGCCTCGGCAGACCAAAGTGCCGGCACCACGGACACTCGGCCCTCTCGGGGGGCTCAGCACAGCCCCCCCAAGATCCCCCCCAGCCATCCCTGAGCCCTGAAATCCGGCTGAGGCAGCGCCTCGGCTCTTCCCATTGACATTCCTGCGCCGCCACCTCCTCTCGCCGCGTCTCTAAT
The DNA here is from genome assembly GCA_013400515.1 of Erpornis zantholeuca. Taxonomy (NCBI): domain Eukaryota; kingdom Metazoa; phylum Chordata; class Aves; order Passeriformes; family Timaliidae; genus Erpornis; species Erpornis zantholeuca. The sequence continues at coordinate 86,677 of VZTN01003817.1, read as the reverse complement.
AATATCAGGCCAGATTAATTGGCACTAATACAAATGTACACAGCTCCATAAAAAGATGTCACCTCGCTCACAATGGGGGGAACGGCTGCTCCCGCATTATCTCTGCTCTGCAGGCGTGTAATTCACTCCTCGGGAAAACACGCTATTTATTCGGCTCCCCTATAACAATCTCTCTGCAAACACCACGGGAGCGGGAAGGGAGCACGGAGACACCCAGCCCTGCCGCTGTCACCGCCACCGTGACGCTTGTCCCCGTGCAGGGGCACCCATGGGTCCCCACCCCCAGGGGATGGGGCAGCGGGATGCGGAGTTTGGGGACATCCCCGCGCCGGGATCCAGCCTTTGGGGGGTGGGTGAGACTGCGAATTGTCAGGCCTGGGGCGAGGACGGGGTCTCGGTGGCTCTAGGATGGTGCCAAAAAGGAAATTAAAGGAGCATTGGCAAGGAATGTGCTAAGGGAAGGACTGCAATCACTTTTCTTCGCTCCCCAGGGTAGGGCGGCACCGCCGTGTCCAGCAGGCACCGGCTCCAGCGAGGCTTTTGGGGCATTTTTGGGGCATTTTTGGGGGTGGAATGCAGCCCCCGGGGGTGTGACAATGTCCCCTCGGCCCCTCGAAGTGCTGTCACTGCTTCTTCCAGCACAAAGAGCCGGGGACAGCCCCCATCCCCCCGCTGCCTCCCGGGGAGAGGAAATTTGGGCGCCTCGTCGGTGTTCGCTCGCCCCCAGCCCCTCAAATCCATGCAATTAATGAGTCTGTGTTTAATTAAATGGTTCTCTAATTATCTTGGCCTAAGCAAACACGCCAGGTAAACACCACGGGAGCTGCGGTGCCGGTGGAGATGCCGCGGATGTGCCAGAGGAACCGGCGGGATCTGCCGTGCCCCCCAGCCCCAAAACCCCCGGAGCCGTGCCGGGGGGGGGCCTGGAGACCCCCGAAAGCATCGGGGTGGATTTTGGCTCCCCATCAGCAGCCCCTGATGCAGTCAGGGCCGTCACGACTGACACAGAGCAGAGGCCACTCCAGGCTCCTCGGGCCGGACCTGGCAAAGCCGGGCTGGGAAGGGAGGGAAAGGCTCTGGAAGCAGAGCTGCTCCCCCGGGGGGGGATGGTCTCCAGGAAGGCGGCGATTCGAGGCCACACGAGGTGAAAGGCGCCGCCAGGATGGTTTTGGGGGGTGGTCAGCCAAGGGGGGGGCCAGCGGAGCCTTGTCCTCAGCAGCATCTCCCTCCTTCCATAGGGCTTTTTTTTTTCTCCCCTGGATCTCTTCTTAATTCCTAACTTAATTTCTTTTGACATCCTCATTGCCGGTTTGACCTCTTTACTGGAATCATGTGCTGCTTAAAACTCATTATCCCACCATTGAAACAGGAAGTTAATTAAAAACCCTTTAAAAAAAGAAAAAGAAAAGGGGGGAAAAAAGCACATCCCATGTCCGGGGATAGATGGAGAAGGGATATGACCGAGCTGTGCCATGTCCCCAGAGCCCACCAGCTCCCTCCATTCATCCAAAAACTCCATAATTATTTGGGGACCAGCAGCCATCGCCACTGGCAAATCCCCCTGATCCAAGATGAGCCACAGGCAAGGTCCAGTTTGGGAGAAATTGTTATTTTTCACAGGAAAATATTCCCAGCATTGATCCAAAATATAAGTGGCTCCTGTTTAAGCCACATTTAGGCCCATAATGTCATCATGCTCACAGGTCACTTGGCTGGGATGATGCCGAGGGGGGAGCCCAGGCCTCCTACACCATCCCCAGGGGCCACGGTGACCATGGAAGCCACAAGTGGGAGGTTTTGGACCATTCCTCTGGAAATGAGAAGGGTTTTGAGGGGTTGGGATCCCAAAGAGAGGCCCTGGGGACCCCACAGAAAGGTTTGGGGGACCCCATAAGAGGCTTTGAGGATTTGCAAAAGGCGAATTGGGATCCAGTGAGGGCACTGAGATCCCAGAGGCGAGATTGGTGTGAGGGTATGAGCTTCCAGAGAGGGCACAAGGGATCCCAAAGGAGAATTTGGAGAACCCAAAGGAGGGCTGAGGACCCCAAAGCCAGAGTTTGGGACGCTCAGGACGGGTTGTGGAACCCAAATGAGGGGTCCGACCTAACGGGGCGGGGGCTCCGAGACCCAAAGCAGACACTGGGGCCTCACGGGGGGGCAGCAGAACGGGGCGGGGGACACGCGGGAGG
>VZTN01003817.1:54876-80660 GCA_013400515.1 Erpornis zantholeuca | reverse complement strand
CTGTTTTTCCCCCAGCGCTCTGCTGCTGCTGCTGCTGCACTTTTCCATCCCCGCCACCTCCGTGCCTCAGTTTCCCCATCCCCGCCGGGCCGGGCGGAGGGTGTTTGGGGCGGTGTTACCCCGGGGTGCTCCGTGGGGTGGGGAGGGTTTGCTCCCGGGATGAGCCGGGTGCGGGCAGGGCCTCCCAGCTCCGCTCCCAAAACCAGAATTTTCTGCGCATCCCGGGGCTCCCTCAGCCTCGCATCCCCCTCTATATCCCACTCCTGGCATCCCGAGGGTGGCATCCCCGTGTCCCACATGTCTGCTACGCCCACGGGCGCTGCCTGCCAGCCCCTCCCCTCTTGTGCAAACACCCCAAGGCGTTTGCCAGCCCTGGCGCTGTGGTATCCGAGCGGCGGCTCCTCGGAGCTGGCGGGGGTGCGGGTGGCAAAGCCCCATGGCACAGCTGCCCCCGCAGTGGCTCTGCCCAGCCCTGCTGTCCCTGGCCTCTTGGGATGTGCTGTGGGGCTCCCAGGACTGGGGACCCATCGTGGTCCCCACGGGTGGGATGGGGTAGGGGAGTGACCCATGGGTTGTGGTGCTGGTGGGATACCAGTGGGATGCACCCACCGTGGGGAGTTCTCCCAGCCATCCCCAGCTGTTTGCCACCATGGACAAGCCACATTCCTGCTCAGTGGAGGGACTGGACCAGCCTCAGGTGATGCTGGAGGAAGTTTCCCTCCTCTCCCACAGCCAGTGCTCCAGGTGTGAGCATCCCTGCAGGCCCCAGGTCCGGGAGAGGCGTTGGCACCGTGCTTGGCAGCTGGTGGCCGAGGGGACAGCTCAAAACAGGAAATCCATTCCCCGTGGATAGTGGATAAACAGTCCCACAGTCCCTGGTGGCCATGGGACACTTCATCCCTCGATGCCGGGGAACACCACAAGCCCTTTTGGGACCGTGCTGGGGGTAGATCCCAGGCTGGCTCTTCCTGGCCATCCCACCTCCTCAGCGGGCAGGGAGGATGAGGGGGATGCTCAGGGAGCTAGGGCTGGAGCCAGGCTGGCCACGAGCACGGCCAAACCAGTTCTGCCAAGAGGCCAGCGCACGTCCCTGCCGGGGCCGCGGGGCGGGAAGGCAGCGCTGGAGCCGCGCCGGCGAGGGAGGTGAGGGAGGCTCTGCCAGGCTGCTCCTTCCAGGGCCCGTGGGCGCCGGGGTTGGGTCGCTTCTGTGTCTTCTGCTGCTCTTCCGCCTCCTGAGCCCCCGGGGGACGCCCCCGCGCCATCCCCAGCCCGGGCACAGCGGGTGGGCACGGAGCCACGGCGATGGACTGTGCCTGGCATCCCGGGGAAGCCACCTCCAGCCGGGATCTGCACCTTGGCATCCGAAGCGGCGAGGTTGGGCAAGGTCTTATTTTCCATGGTGAATCACGAGGCCACCTAGCAAGCTGCAGCTTCCCCTTTGGCCAAGTTGTGATGTGGCCAGCTTGGCAATCAGGGCTTGGGAAGAAAGCAATCCTTTCCCCACGGGTGCTGCAGGAATTGTGCAAGGAGGCAGTGCCACGGCACAGGTGATCCCAGGTTCCCCCAGCGGGGCCACCCGGCCACGGCAGCATCCCAAAGTCATCTCCATGTCCACGTCCACCAGCACAGCATCCCTGGGAATCCCTGTGCTGTGTGACATTCCCAGCCCTGAGGGGACACCCACATCCCTGGGAAAGGGAGGGACAACACTGCCCAAACTGGGAGCAGCAGGAGCTGCTGGGCCCTGCGTGGTGTTGGTGGATTTGGGGTCAAACACAGCCGAGCTGGCCAAAGGAAGAGGATGTTTGGAGGACGTTTTCCATGCGTGCCATCTCATCCTACTGCAAAAAAACCATGATCTGCCTTGGAAAACACTGGATGGGGCATTGCTGTGGAGGGAAAACCAGCTCAGACCTTGCACAGAGGCACAGCCAGGGCTGAGATCCGATGCTGCCCGGAGCGAGGATGTGAGCAGAGGAACCGAGGAGCGAGGAACCTGGAGCTTTTTGGAATTCCTCATTGAAGAAGATAAATTGGAAAAGGCCTCTGCACCAGCCCTGCTCCGCTCTCCACCTCTGCTCCATGCCGAGGGCAAGGATTTCTCTTCCCGTGGGGCCAAGAAATCAGCTCCCCCTCTTTGGAGAAGAGCAGGAATGGGAGCAGGAGGCCAATATCTCCTTTTTGTTCTGCGCCACATCCCATGACTGCCTTTGCTGCCTGACTCAGGGCTTTTGGCTGCCCCGGCTTGGCCGAGCTGTGTCCCGCTGCTCCTTTTATCAGGAAAGTTCAAGTGTTTCGGGGCTAATAAAGTTCCCTCTTCCGATGGCTGCCCGGCAAAGCCTCCACATTGTTCCTGCAGCAACATGTTTTTTTGGAAGGGCTGAAATGCCGAAAGGAATGCAACTGCTGACCTTGGGCTGCAGTGGGGTTAAGGAGTGTGTGCCTATGAGTCACTGCAGATAAGAGCCTTCCACGGCTTTTTTCCTCCAAAATAATTCTTTATCTCTTCTTTCTCACATCAACATATTTTCTTGACATCTCCCATTCGATAGCGCGTGGAGGAAATGTGCTCCTCTAATTTGTTCATCTGATGAAATGTGGATCCATTGTTTTCCCTCGGCCTTGGCCGGGCCCGGAGCGTGACCCCGGGAGTTGGGGATGCGCCTCCGAGCCGGTGCCCAGGGCTTGGGGATGCTCCGTGGGGTCAGTGCCCCAGAGCTTGGGGAATGCTCAGTGGAGTTATGGCCCAGAGATTTTTATGGGTCAGTGTGTGGGGGTTTGGGATGTGTGATTGGGTCGGTGCCTGGAGCTTTGGGAGTATTTAGGATTGGTGCCGGTGTTTTTGGGGATGCTTGAGTGGATCAGTGCCTGGGGTTTGGGAAGGTTTGATGGCATCAGTGCCCCTTCCTTTAGGGATGGGCTTTGGGATCGGTGCCCAGGATTTTGGGGATGTTTGGCACCCTGGGCTTTGGGGATGCCCAAGAGATTTAGTGCCTGGGGCTTTAAGGATGCACCCCTTGGGGGAATTTAGGGATGCTTGAAGGACTTCGGGGATGCCCCTTAAGGCTGTGCCTGAGGCTTTGGGGATGCTCATTGAGGTCAGTCCCCGTAGCTTTGGGAGTGTGCCTTGGGATGGTACCCAGGGTTTTGGGAATGTGCCTTAGGCAATACCCAGAGCTTTTGGGATGCTCCTTGGGGTCACTCCCCAGCGCTTCGGGAGTGTGGGACTGGGAGCAGCAGGGAGAGCATCCCCAGCTCGGGAGGGCACGGCGGGGAGGAAAAGCCGCTTTTCCCTCCCCTCCCTGCTGCACCGGGAAGTTTGGCCGCTCGCTCTCTTCTCCGTCTCCCAGCCGAGGCCTCTCATGCTACTCGCAGCTCCTATGATAATGCGGAAAGTTGAACTGGCCCCATTACTGCGCTGCGATGGTTGCCGCGATAAGGGCCCGATAATGGCAGCGATAGCGGCAGCTCGGTAGCCAATGGCTCCGCCGCTCCTCCCATTAACATTCCCCACCACGGCCGGGCTCGGAGCTGCCTATCTGCTCTCCATTTCCACTCCTCCGCTAGATAAGAATGGAAATACTGACTTCATAGCTCACTGATTAAAGTGTCTGGATTTCTTGATAATACACAGATAAATTATGTTTTTCAAAAAGAAGGTAGGGAAGGGAGTGCGAGGGGAGGGAAAAACCTCCAGTCCATTTTTATTATTTTTTTTTTTTCTTCTTCCTTCCCTCTTTCTGGCCGTGCCCTGGGAGTTGGGTTTTTGCTACTCCAAAATGCCCTTCCCAGCAGGGAAGCAGAGCCCTTGTGAGGTGCCCTCAGGAATGGGGGGTAAATGATTTTTGGGAGCCACATGGATGGAGTGTGGGGTGTAGGACATTTCCAGTCACATCCCTGTGCTGGGATGGAGATGCCGTTCCTGCATCCAGGGACCTGAGCTTGGCCTTTGCCAGCTGATCCTGGCAGAGGCATCTCAGGTGGGATCTGTCCCCAAGCTGGCAGGACCCAGGGATGCTCGGGAAGCATTTCCATTTCTGTCTCTGTCTCCAGCCCTGGAGCCTCCTTGGTTCTGCTGCTCCCTGGTTCTCCCTGCCCTGGATGCTTTGGGACAGCCTCATGCCATTGCCCCATCCATGCTTGACTCCCTGACTTCCCTCACTCATCCCCACTGGAGCAAACAGAGCTTCCAGACCTTTGTGGTTTGGAAAAGGTATCGACCACGAGAATCTGAGTTTGTTTCATCTAAACATAAAACTAAAGAGCAAACAGTATAAAGTTCATTTTTTGATGTGCTGCCCCATTCCAGTTGGGCTGCTCTCTTTATTTTTTTTAGGGGAACTGTGATAAAAAGCAGAGATAAAGCCAGGACTGTTTTGTGTAGGAGTCGGTATCTGCGTTATCTATCTCCCTTTTTCACTCTCCGAGCAGCTCTGTTGTTTTTTACTCTTATCTCGCTCCACCAAAATGCCAAGAACAGGAAAAAAAAAAAAAATTAGAAAAAAAGAAAGAGAAAGAGGCAGCGCAGGCACGTTTGCACAGAGTGAACTCAGCGTCCATGGAGCCGGGCAGGAGAAGGGCTTGGAGTTGGAGGAAGAGGAGGGTTGGGGTGCTGGGAAGGCAGGGAAAGGTTTTTTGGGAGCAGCGCTGTCCCGGGAATCTCCGTGTGCCAGGCTCGGTGCCAGCTGCCCTCAGGTGGGCCACCCAACCTGGCTGTACCCTCTGAGGCTCCTTCTCTGCTCCTGGAGCCCCCACTGTGTTCCCTGGAGTGCTCCAGGATGGCACCAGGAGCTGGGATCAGGCACCCTGTGGGACTGGGAGCAGCAGGGACATCGCAGCCAGAGCATCTTTGCTGCTGTCCCCTTATCCCCATCCTTGTCCCCATCCCTCTGGCCTTGTCACCATCCCTGTTCCCTTTCCATCGCTTTTGGGAGCGGGATGGACCTGGAGCTGCTTCCCATGGGAAGGGGGATGGTTCCAGCACAGCATCTCTGGGGTAATTTGTCGCTGGATTAGCCCAGAGCTTGACCCCTGTCCTCACTGTCACCTGGTATTGATGTGCTCCACGCACTGCCTGAGCATCCCCGCCCCCATTCCCAGCTGGAACGCCTTTATTCCAGGTGGGAGAAGAAGTATCCGAATCGAGGGATTTTCCCCCAATCCTGCCCTCTGGCAGGGAGCAGTGCTGGCACGCTTGGAGCCTCATCCTGATGGCCAGAGTCCCTTCCCATGCTGTTGGGTATCCAGCTGCTCCCGAAGCGCCCGAATCCTGGATCACCGTGGGGATAAACGCCTCCAACTGCTCTTGGATGGAGACACCTCCAGTGCCCCCAGTAAGGATCAGTCCCTCCCTCCCAGTCTCACCAGCTGCTTCAGCCTCCCTGCCGTGCTCGGAGCAGCCTCCCGAGGCTCCGCGTGCTCTCCAGCCGGGAAGGCAGGCCCACGTTCAGCGCATCCCTTCTCCCGGAGCAGCCCCATCCATCTGCCGCACCAGGGACGGCTCCATTCCGCTCTCTCCTCTCTCCAAATCTATCAGGGCCTTATCGACCCCATCTGAAACCTAAAGTCACTCCATTGTCATTGTCCCCGGGATCTCTTCCCTCGCCGTTTCCCCGCGTCCCCTCCCTGGCGCGCGGTTGATCCGCCGGCCGTTCCCATCGGGAATGGCGGCCCCCGGAGCGCCCCAATCTCCCCGGGATCTCTCGGTGGTTTATCGGCCCATCGGAGCCGGGGCTGGCGGGGCCGGCGCTGGCGCCGCTCGCCGCTGATAAAGTTACAGAGTTCAGGCAGTGATGAATGTTCAGTAACTGCACCCGCCGCGATCCCGCCGGGGCTTGGCAGCGCGAGCAGCTCCGGCTGAAACCAATCCCTCCCCTATCAGCAGCGCTGCTTTTTCTCAGGCTCGGCCTCTCCCCGCTTCTGCTCTTCCCTGGGGGGCTCCCAAGGGATGCTCCGGGGGCTCCGTCCCGAGGCTGGTTTCTGGATTTCGCCATGGAATGGTTTGGGTTGGAAAGGAGCTTAAGGTTCGTCCAGTTCCTGGGCAGGGACCTTCCACCGGAGCAGGTTGTGGTGGTTGGGAGAGAGCAGTTCCCCATCCCATCCCATCCCATCCCATCCCATCCCATCCCATCCCATCCCATCCCATCCCATCCCAGCCTTCCCAACACCTCCATTTCCACTCTGTCCTTCATTCCCCTCCTGGAAAAATTAGGCCTAAGTATATTCCAAATTCAATAGTTATTAGAAATTCCGTAATTATTGCAAATACCACCCCATGAGCAATGGCAGCATCCCCCACCACCTTCATTCCCCCACCACCTTCATTACCCCACCACCCTTTATTCCCCTCCCGGAATAAATTTGGCCTAATAGATTATAAATTTAATAATATTCACTGTTATGAAACCCCTCATGAGCAGTTGGAGCATCTCCCCTCGTCAAGAATTACAGCATCACCCAGCACCTCCATCCCCTATTCCCCTCCTGGATAAATTGGGTCTAAATACAGAAATTTAATCATTTGATAAACGTAATTTATAATTGATTATAAATATCCCCCATCAGCAATCACAGCATCCCCAGCACCTCCTGCATAAACCAGTAATAATTTAATAACAGATCAATAAATCCCCCCCTCCACCTTCCAGCTCTCTGACCATGCAATGTTTTTTCCTTGCCCTTTTTCCCCAGGGCACCCTGGGCAGGGTCAGGGTGAGTTTTATCAGGGGGGTGATGGAGAAGGGCCCCAAATTGGAGATAAAGCCCCCAGGGGCCGCCCCTGGCTGCTATCGGCTCCGTGCACGGGGCTGATCTTTCACGGGGAGATATCCATGGGAAGAGCCCGGCCCGGGATTCTGCAGCCAGGCTGATAGGGGGCAGGGCTGATTCATGCTCCAAAAAGCCCCTTTTCCTCCCAGACTGACTCCAGGCTACTGGAATTTAGTGCAGCATCACCGAGGGAAGGGCAAACCTCCTGTCGGATCTTTGACGGGACCTTTGAGGGCTGGTGTCCCCTGAAACCTCATTTGTCCCTGCTTGGCATTCCCAATCCGCAGGGAATGGGCTCGGGAGCAGCCGAGGTCGTTGGTAAAACAAACATTGGTTGGGCCCAGGGAGGAATTGGGTGAGAAGAGCAGGCACGTGTCCCATCAGATACCAGGATTTGCAGCCCGGGTTGTTCTCCGGGTGTTTCTGGCACAGCCCCGCCACCAAAGCCTGGGGAATCCTGGGATGTGCCGCATCCCACCGAAGCACCAGGGATGCCTTTGCTAAAGGAGCACCTTGGGGCTGTCTCCAGGAGCATCTTTCCCTGAGGAATGCCAGCCCTTTCCTCTGGGCTCCGTAGTTTGGGGGGAAAGGAGGTGGTTTAGGGGCAGCCAGGGAGCAATGCCTGAGTGGAATTCCCACTTTTCCAGCATGAGGTGATGGATGAGCATCCTGGTGATGCTTCGTGCATCCCAAAACCTGGTTTGGAGGCTCGCCAACCTGCTTTTGGGTTGGTTTTCATAGTCATTATATTGTTATTATTATAGTTGTTGTTGTTATTGTGGTTTTATAATTGGTAGAGGATGGTGCCAGCGCAGGGATGAGGAGGAGCTGGAAGGATGGAGAAGGGATCCTCCATTATGGTGCCCACCCAGTGGAGTGGAATGTCCCTGAGGATGCGCTGGCACAGCTGGGATGTCCCCACAGTGACACCCAGGGTCAAGGCTGAGTTTTGAGGTGCCTGGAGAGAAGGTTTGGGATGTGAATCCACCCCGGCTCAGGGCTCTGTCCCTCATTCCCTGGCTCCTGGAGCCTTCCTTGGACTCACCCCCTGCCCAGTGGGACTTGGAGGAATTTTTATTTTTAGAAATAAGGATCACGGATTCCCAGAACGGTTTGGGTTGGAAGGACCTTAAAGCTCATCTCCTCCCTCCCCCTCCACGGGCGGGGACACATTCCATCAGCCCAGGTTGCTCCGAGCCCAGTCCAACCTGGCCTTGAACGCTTATAGAGACGGGAATTGGAAGGAGCTAGATGGGAATTTTTATTTAAATCCGTATTTAAAAATAAACACTTGGACCCGACAGCAGCGCCGAGCGCCAGCCGGCAAAGGCAGGTTGCCACCAGCCCGCACGTGTTCCCGATCCAGGACCCGCTTTCCACCACGGGAACTCCTCCTCTTCTTCCTCCGCCTCCTCCTCCTCCTGCCTGCTCCAGAGCCGGTGGGAAAGTCTGTGGCTGTTGCTATTTTCTATCTGTTATCAAGGCCTCTTATCGCTTTGCTCTTGTCTCCGTGCCGGCTCTCCGAGCACCCAGGGTCTCGCTCTTGGCAGCCTGGAAAAGTCCCCCCCCCCCTTCCTCCTCCTCCTCCTCCTCCACCTAGATTCCCTATATTCTTTTGCCTTTCATTTAATTTACCAGCTAAGCACAAAGAATCAAGAAAAGCTTTATTGTTCCTGCGCTGGGAGAGCCTTAATTGGAGTTCGGTGATCAAATCATTACCTGGATAACGCCGGGTTTCCCTGGGAATGCCGACCCTCGGCCCCAGCCCTGTGACACGGGCACATGGCCTCGCCTTCCTGCAAGTTTTTAGTCACTGTAATTTTGGTTTTTTTAGGGGTTTTTTTGAGGAAAAAAGAAGAAAAAGAAGAAGAGAAGGAAAAAAAAAAAAAGAAATCCTTGCTCGTTATCAATAAGAAAAAAAAGAGGGAGAAGGAGGGAGGGAGAAGAGTTAATCGTCGAAGCGGAGTATCTTGGAAGGGAGCATTTTTTGGCTCTTCCCCTCTCTGTAAAACCAGCCTCAGTAATTCAGTTTTAAAGCATGAAAAAAGGGAGTTGATGAAATTCCACTATCAGCACTGAACCAATATGCAAAATATCTCGCCGAGAATCAAATAGCTATTATGTTTTCATTTCCATTTCAGCGTATTTGCTTAATGAAGAATAGACAGATCAGGCCAGCCGAGGGAGGCTGTGTGCGGTGATAACTGTGCAGGGCTCCCAGCAATCCCGGCGAGTGACGCTCCACTCCTGCTCCTGCTCCGTGCTCCCTCTCCCCCCCCTTTTTTTTTTTTTTCCCTCTCCTTTTTTCCTCTTTTTTATTTAAAAAAAATTTCTTTTCCCGGTGGTTCGTTTAACCCGCGCGGCTGGGAGTGCTGGTGGTGCGTCCGTGGGGATTGGGATGCTGCAGTGGGGCTGGGGTGCAGCCAAGGATGTGATTCTGGGATGCTGTTGGCCACCTCTCCTCCCCGTGGGCACTGGGTGACGCCCTGGTCCCCAAATCCATGGTTTTCCATGGTTGGGTTTGTGTGGAGCATCCCCATCCCTGCTGTGCTTGGGAATGTTTTGGGATGGCATGTGGGATGGATCCAGGGTTTGTGTGGAGCATCACCATCCCTGCTCTGCTTGGGAATGTTTTGGGGTGGCATGTGGGATGGATCCAGGGTTTGTGTGGAGCATCCCCATCCCCGTTGTGCTTGGGAATGTTTTGGGGTGGGATGTGGGATGTGGAATGGATCCAGGGTTTGTATGGAGCATCCCCATCCCCGCTCTGCTTGGGAATGTTTCAGGATGGGATGTGGGATGGATCCAGGGATGGTGTGAGATGATTCCAGGATGCTGTTGGCTGCCAGTCATCCCCACACCAGGTTTGACATGGTTAGGTTTATATGGAGCATCCTCATCTTCCTCATGGCTGGGGTGGGATGCAGGTGGTCCCAGGATGCATCCAGGGGTCACAGTGACAAAATTCTGTTGATCTTTCCCATCTTCCCTGTAGGCACTGGGGGACACGGCGGTACCCAAACCCCAGCCGGATTTATATGGAGCATCCCCATCTCATTCCTGGTTGGGGATGGACATTTCAGGGTGGGATGTGGGTCAGGATGCAGCTAGGGACCCCAGAGATGTGGTATCAGGGTGCTGTTGGTCACCTGTCATCCCTGTAGGAACTGGGTGACACCACAAGGCTCAAACCCCACTGGATTTCCATGGAACATCCACCTGGATTTCCATGGGGCATCCCCATCTCCCTCCTGGCTGGGGATGGATATTTCGGGGTGGGATGTGGGATGGATGGGACGCTGTTGGCTGCCCATCACCCCTGTAGGCTGTGATGCTGTGGCACCCAAATCCATTCCCGTCCTGCTTCCCGCGCTTCCCAGGCAGGATGTGGGTGGTCTCGGCACCCTTAGGTGGGTGCCAGGTGCCCTCCTGGTCCCACCCATCCCTTCCCAGCGCCGTCCACCCTTCCCCGAGCAGGCAGGAGGTGCCAAACCCCGGCGCAGGCGAGCGTCGGGTTAACTTTATCGGAAGCCCAAGAGCCGTGAAGGCGTGAAGGAAGAAATTAGCCTAACAATGTTTCATTTACAGCGGGAGAAACGATTTGTTAGCTGGCGATTGTTTCTGAATATTATCAGAGCCTTTTTAATTGTGCTGGAACTGAAATTAGCAGAATTAGAATAAATTGCCTTCCCTTCTCCGGCAGCCTCTTTATTCACGCTCATTGTTGTGTGCTTTGTATAGATTATGGGCTCTTTGTTCTGCTGCTGTAAATATACATGCCTGGAGTCACGGCGAGCAGCTGAGGTCTGCAGACGGGCTGGCCCCGCTCCGATGCCCCCCTGTGATCCCCCAAATCCCGGCCCGGGTGGGGCCCCAGCAGCTCCGGGCGTCGAGTGGCGCCAGCCACGTGTGCCGCGGGTGCTGGGCCTTGCTGTGCTTGGGGGAGAGGGATGGAGATGCTGCATTGCCATGGAAACGGCCGAGAGGGGTGACAGGGCTGAGGGGTGTCCCTCCTTTGTGCCCTCTTTGTCATCACCCTTGGTCCACGTCCCCCGTCAGGGAAGGGGAGGTGAGGATCCCTTTTGCAGATGGGTGATGCCGCATCTGTGTGCCCCTGGTACGTGGGGACCCCCTCTTGCTGCCAGGCTTGTTCCCCACGGCGCCTCAGGGGACACCTGGAGCAAGGCACGGCCACCTCTGCAAGGGGACAGGGCTGGGAGATGCTGGGCAGNTCCCTTCCCTTCCCTTCCCACAGGCTGTTTCCTCCCAGCATTCTGATTTCCCAACTGGGGAAAGACTCCTGGGGTCTCTTCCCTCTGGCTGTCCCCCTCCTAACCACCGTGTCCGTGTTCCCGCAGGTTCCCTGGCAGCGATGGAGGAAGGCGAGGATGCCCCGGTGGGGGACAGGAGCCCCTCGGACAGGGACGGGGCTGCCTCGGAGCGCGAGGGCTCCGCCGAGCGCAACAGCTGCAGCCCCCCCGGCAGTGATGGTGAGCCCCGGGACTGTCCCTGCTGTCCCCTCCCCACGAGGATGGGCTCTGCCATCGGAGCAGCCTGCTGGGCATCGTCTGTGCTGCTCAGGCAGGGTGTTAATTAGCTAACGAAGCAGCCAAGCCACCCCTCAGGGCTGGCGGGTCAGTGACACCCCCGTGTCCCTGGAGGGGTTCTGTCCCTCTGGGCAACCTCTGGCTGGTGGCAGGACACCCTGGAGACAGCTCAGGCTGCCAAGTCATGTCCCTTGGGGGATAAAGTGAGCCCCTGGGGGTGCAGAGTCACATAGTTTGGGGTACAATGTGACCCTTTGCAGGGGTGTAAAGTGACCCTGTGGGATACAAAGTGACCCCTTTGGGTGCCAAGTGACCCCTCCCAGCCCAGGTATGCAAAGTGAACCTTCCCCCTACCTTGGGGTGCAAAGTGTCCCATCCCAGGGGTGCAAAGTGTCCCACCCCAAGGATGCAAAGTGACCTCTTGGGGTACAAAGTCACATCCTTTAGAAGACAAAGTTCCTTTCCCCACCCAAGATCTAAGTCACGTCCCTCCAGCTGCAAAGTCCCCGCTCCCAGGGGACAAAGTCACATCCCTTGGGCTACCAAGTGACTCCCCCAGCGTGCCAAGCGGCCCCAGAGGCCACAGGTGCTGGCCCTGGCCGTGCCACGAGTGGGTTGGGGGCACGGGGCCATTGGTGCTGCCGTGCTGCCCACGCAGCCGCCAGGCTGCCGCCGTGCCGAGCTGTGCCGTGCTGTGCCGCGCCCCAAAGGTGGCTGCGGGCTCAGGGCCGGGCCGAAACAGTCCCAGATATCCTTTAAGTTCCTTCCTGTGGAGGTGGGGGCAAATCCCAATCAGTTAATGTTTGCAGTGCCCTTTGAGATAACCGTGCCGGGGCAAGGCTGCGCCGCCTCGCCGGGCTCGGCTCCCGGCAAACCCTGCTGCCTCCCTCCCGCTGCTGGCTCCGGGGAAAAGTGTCCCCCAAAAGCAGGGCAGGAAGGCCACAATGTGCCAGGGATCCACAGCAGCTGGGGCAGGGGAGGGACCCTGAGGGTTGGGACAGGGATGGACCCCCATAGCCAGGATAAGGAAGGGACACAAATAGCCAGGACAGTCAGGGACCCCAGTATTTAGGGCAGGGAAGGGACCCTGATAGCCCCAACAGACCAGGCAGGGAGAGATCCCAATAGCTGGGGTGGGGAAGGAACCTGAGTAGCCGGTGGCAGGGAGGGGACTTCAATATTTGAGGCAGGCCAAGGACCCCACTAACTGGGGCAGGGAGTGGACCCTGACAGTTGGAGCAAGGAGACACCCCGATTTCAGGGAAAGGACCCCAACAGCCAGGGCAGGGAAGGGATCCCACAGCAAAGCAGGGAAGGGAGCCCGATAATTGGAACAGGGAGGGGAGCTGATAACCGGAGCAGGGAAGGGACCCCAGTATCTGAGTGAGGGAAGTCTCCCAGGCAAACTTTGCTCGGTGGTGGAGGGAAGCGAGGGCTCTTATCTGATGGGGGAGCGGGGCTGGGGGCGAGGAGCCGGAGCCGGGGCGCGGAGCTGCACCTGGCACTGGCCTGCTTCGATAAAGAGGTGATAGCAGAGATAAGGCCGAGCAGCAATAACGGCCACTAAAGCTTTCAGCGCGATGGATAAAAATCGATACGCCAGGCACTTTGATTTATAGCCAAAAATAATAGGACTTTTATACCCGGTGATTGATTTATTTGATGTTAATCATGGCGCTTATCACCTGTATTAATAATCTCCGATGGCGGTGACGTCACCGCGGTGGCGCCGATCGATTGGGCTCCGCGCTGCCTGATCCGCCCGGGACGCCAAGGCAAACATGTACTTTGGGCACTAATCTGCCACACTGTCATATGCAGATTGGCCTTATCAGCCCATCTCCAGCAGCAGTTAATGGAGAAAATAATTGTTATCAAGTTGCTATGAATACGCCACGGATAGAGGCCGCGAGGGGAGCGGGGTGGAGCTGACGTGGGAATGGCACGGATGTGGGTTTGGGGGATCTTTGGGGGCTGATGGGGCATTCCCAGAGGGATGTGAATCCCATCCCAGTGCCGGGGGTCGCCAGTCTGGTGGTCCCGGCCCCCGTGGGATGGTGCCTCTGTAATTCCCTGCTCGTGACCTGCGGCCTTCCCCCTCCTGCTGCAGAGTCCAGAGACACTCTGGAGAGTCCGAAGGAGCCCGAGAAGCTGGATCCTGGAGAAAATCCCCAGGAGCCGGACACGTGGAATGGGCCAGGTGAGTCCCAGGTCATCCTGCTCCGTCCCAGTGTCCTGACTGGATCTGCCAGAGCAGCCCTCGAGCACTGACCCCCTCTTGCAAACCAGTGTGAGGAGCACTGGGAGCACTGGGAGCTGGGCAGGCTGCAAACCCCAGAAGTCCTGCTGGAGGGGAGGTGTGAGGTGATGGTTGTCACCTCCCCACATCCCTGGGGTGCTGTTGGGATGGTAAAGCCAGGTTTGGGAGCAGCAGGGATGCCATCCCCACAGCTGGCACCGCACTCCCTGGCACCAGCAGGGTTCGGACCCGTCCCGTGTCTCACCAGGGCACTTCACCGACATCCTGGCAACCACAAGAGCGACGCTGGGGTGGTTTGGTGATGGTTATCAAAACCCCAAGGAGCGAATTCAGCCTCTATCTCTCCCTGGTATCTCCGTGGGCACCAGGGCACCGGCGAGGCTGGGCTGGCCCTGTGGGCACCCCCAGCCCTATCACCCATTATCTCCAAAGCCACGGGGTTATGGGGCTGTGCCACACGGATTCACAGAATCACGGAATGCCTGGGCTTGGAAGGGAGCTCTGGAGATCACCCAGCCCAAGGCACCTGGAGCAGGTGGCACAGGAACACGTCCAGGGGGGTTTGGAATGTCTCCAGAGAGGGAGACCCCACACCCTCCTTGGGCAGCTGTTCCAGGGCTCTGCCACCCTCCATGGACAGAAGCTCATCCTCACGCTGGGGTGAAACTTCCCGTGGTTCAGCTTACAGCCATCGCTCCTTGGCTGGGGCTGTGGGTGGTTCCACCGGGAACAGCTCCTGCCAGGTGGATGGGGATGGGACCAGGGGGACCCCCAAGGGTGGACGTGCCCCATTTCGGGCCCGGTTGGTGCTGCCCACACCCTGCCCCTCCCTTTGGCATAGCGCAGTGGTGACCCCGCTGCGGGACAGCGATCGCCCTTTGGGGCCGGACGCAGCGGGCAGGCCCCGCCGTGTCCCCAAGGCCACCCCAAGGGCTGCGGGTGCCGGAGGAGCGCTGGGAAGCGGCGGCTGCCGGCACACGTGCTCCTGCAGCTGCCCAAATCCCCACGGCCCGGCGGGAACCCCGCTCCCCCTTCCCGCCCGCCCGAGGGGAAGCTCCCGCCGGCCCCGCTGATATCCCGGCCCTTCCTGCGTGCCGGGCAGGAAGGAGCTGCGAGGCCACCCCCGGCTCCTCCTTATCTGCTCCCCAGCCCTTTGTCCCCGGCGCTCCCGGGATCCCAGTGAGCCACTCCGACCCCACGGATCCCCCCCCATTCCCCGCGGGGTCACCGCACCTCGCGTCCCCTCATCCCCCGCTCCCCAAAAGCAGCTCGGCCGAGGCCGTGCCTCCCCTTCCCCCCTCCCCTTTCGGAGCGGGTTATTTGCATGCTTTATGTAAAAGAGATTTTTATTATCGGCCCCTCGCAGCCCATCTCCATTCTGGTAATTGGAGCGGTGTTAATTTCGGCGTGGCCGGGAGTCGCTGGCGGGCCGGCGATGCCGCGCCGATAGGGTGTTCCTCTCGCACCAACCGCCGCGATAGCCCCGGCTATCAGGAGCTCTGCAGGCTCGGCACTTATCAGGGATGGAGCTGGCGAAAAGGGAAGCTCGGGAGCAGCCTGAATTTTCTGCTTTATCTGGCAGGATCCGCCGGGTGTCAGCCGCGGCGGCCGCGAGGATGCTCCGCGCCGGGGGGGCCCTGGTTGGGCAGCCCCCGCGCCCTGGGTGGTTTTGGGGGCTCACCGGGTGACCCCCGCTGTGGGTCGGTGCTCCTGGAGGTGTTCCCGCTGTTCCAGAGGGGATGTGGCCTGCCGGGACCTCACCCTGGGTCGCCCCAGCCCCACGTGGCAGGAGGGAGAAGGGGGATTTTGGTTTATCTTTGGAATGACCTTGTTCTCTGGAGGGGGCTCAGCTCGTCCGGCTGATGGGCAAATTCCCGGGAGCTGGAGACTGAAATCCTCAACTCAGGAGCCTTTATGGATGTGCCACCCCTTCATCCAGGGCACTGGGACACCCTGGCTCGGTTCTGCTTCCCAGTGGGATCACAGGATGGAGCCTGGCCATGCTTTGCGCTCACTCCACCCTCTGGCAGGGCTGGAGACAAGATGTTCGTCCTTCCCAGATTCCCCCAAACCATCCCACGTTCCCCCAAACCCTTCCCCACAGCCTCAGGTTTCCATCCTTCCCACTCATTTTGGTTTGCCCTGGAGAAGGGTGTTCCGCAGAGGATTTCGGGAGCACCCCCAGCTCCTGTGCCACGGCTGTCCCATCCTGCCCCATCCCTGCCCAGCCAACCTCAGCAATTCCAGCCAGTTTTCCCAGAAGGACAAGATGAAAAGCTCTGCCAGATGAAAAGCTGGGGCAGGAATGGAGAGCAGAGCCCTGCTGGGGGATGGATCTCTGGTGGCTGGATGAGCCACCAGAGAATTCCCACTGGGAGCTGCCAGGAGGCTGCAGCCCCTGGGAATCCCAGATTCTTGCCTTTCCACCAGGTGGGATGAAGCTTTTTGCCTTTGTCCCTGTGGGGATGGGATGGAGGAGCTGTCACCAAACCCTGGGTGACTTCTGTGTCATCCCACCCAGCCATGTCCCGCCAGCTTCCCAGGGAATTCTGCACCCCCTTCCCCACATCAGCATCACAGTCTGCAGCTCCACCTTGCTGAACCCCAAACCCTGCTTCTGCCTTGCCTGTTTGGGCTTTATTTAATACTTAATTCCTAATTACTAAATATCAATTTAATATTAATATATTTCCTCAGGGCAGTAACGATGGCTCTGGGTCGATTACAGAGCTCAGGCTCCTCTCCCGATCCCCCAAACCCATCCTCACTCCCCCATCCTCCATATCAGGATGGCACAGAGCAACTCCTCATTTTTTTTTTGGTGCATCTAATTAAAACTCCCAACTCCTTTTTCCCCCCACCTCCTCCTCCTTTTCCCCCCTTCCCCCCATGCTCCCTCTCCCCTTCGGTTGTGTTTATCTCCCGCTTCAATAATCTCCGGCTGCCCGGAGTTTGTCTGGAAACCTCAAGGTTTATTATCGGGGCGAGCAGGGCACAATGGGGGGGACAGCTCGTCCGGGGGTGGGGCACAGCCCCTGCCATGTCTGCCCCATCCCTCCCCCTCCGCCCTGGTATGTGTGGGTGGGAAAAATTATTCCAGCTATTCCGTTTTATCGCTGGGAGCGGAGCAGCAGGGAGCGGCGTTTGTGGGAGATCGCCGGGGGCTGGGGGGAGTTGGGATTCAGGGAGTTGGCACCCCCACCGTCCCAAATCAGGGGGTGATTTGACATCCCTGACATCCCTGACATCCTCCCCCTGCCCAGCTCGTGTCCAGCACATCCTCCTGCCAAAGGCAGCAGAGTGGGGACAATCCCAGCAGTGGTGGTGGCACCTGTCCCGGATTTGGGATATGGAAGAGCACCTGTCCCTGCTGGGGAATGTCCTGCATGTCCCTGGGACATGCCTGGGACACACCTGTCACTGCAGGGTGGAGGGGACAGTTTGGGGACACTCATGCAGGGAAGGGAGGCTCTGACTGGTTTGGGGACGTTGCTGAGTGGAAGGATGATCAGACCAGTTTGGGAGCACAGCTGGGACGGAGGGATGCTGGGGATGTTTGGGAACACTGACTGTGAGGAGGGATGCTGGGGATGTTTGGGAACAGTGGCAGTGAGGAGGGATGCTGGGGATGTTTGGGAACAGTGGCAGTGAGGAGGGATGCTGGGGATGTTTGGGAACAGTGACAGTGAGGAGGGATGCTGGGGATATTTGGGAACAGTGACAGTGAGGAGGGATGCTCAGGCATCTCAGTTCCTGTCTTCCTTGCATTTTCCTTTGGGAAGCAGAGCAATGCCTTGCACTCTTGTGGTGAGAGCCCTGAGGGTGATGCTGCCAGCTTGGTGTTGATTGACAGCTGTCAGTCACTCCCCTTGCTGCTCTGCCCCTGCTGTCTCTGAGGACCGGTGGGGATGTGGGGCTTGGACCCCCCTCCTCCATCTGGGCACCCCCTCCTGGGGGTGCTCCCATCCCCCTGCAGGCACTCGGGGCTGTGGCAGGGACCCCCCCTGCGGTCCCCTCCCCTTTTCCGGACGGGATATCTTCCCTCTGCATCGGCTCCGGGGCCCCTGCGTTCCCCTTCCTCCCCCTCTCGGGCTTCCTGCCCCCCCAGTGCCCTCCTCCTGCTGCCTGGGCAGAGCTGAGGGGTCCCAGCAGCCCCGGGAGAGGGGACAGAGCAGGGACAGGGTGTCCCTGGCACAGGGATCCCACCACCCTGGCAGTCCCGGGGAAGCCAGGAAGTTTTCCTCCTTCCCATCCTTCCTGAGTGCTTGCTGGTGTTTTTCCCAGTGTTTATTCCTGTCCCCAGCCCTGTGGTCACAGGTCCCGTGTGTTTCCTGGTCCTTCCTTGTGCAGAGGACTCCTGGGAAGAGGGGCTGCCTTGGGATGGGGCGTGGGAACCCCTTGGGATGGGGTCCCTGAGTGGGGGCAGAGCAGGGACAGAGCAGGGACAGAGGGTCCCTGGCACAGAGGTCCCAGCAGCCACAGGGAAGCCAGGAAGTTTTCCTCCTTCCCATTCTCCCTGAGCCTTTTCTGATCTTATTCCCGGTGTTTATATCCCTGCAGGCACAGCTCCCAGTTATTTCCTGAGGTGGGAACCCCCTTGCCACGAGGGACGACACCCCTGGGGATGGGGACCCTCTGGAGACGGGGACCCCCTCCCAGCCCCATCCCAGCAAGGCACAGCAACACCCCAAAGGCAAATGTCCCGGGAATGCTTATCAGCCCATCCTGCTGGGGCAGGGCACCCCAGCTTCCGTGGGGCGATCCCGGGGGACACGTGGCACGGCCGGTGCCGCCCCGCCGCCAGCGCCTGCCAGCTGTGCCCCACAGCTGGCCAGCGGGGAGCAGGTCCTTTTGGGGTCCAGCCCCCCTGTCCAGCCCCCCCGGGGTCGGGTGGTGCCCGCTCCAGGCGCAGGGCAGGGCCTGGCTGCTCCATTATCCGGGGGCAGGGTTCAGCCCGATAAGGAGTCGCTTTTGGACTCGGGCAGCAAACAATCAATAAGTGGCAAGCGATGGGCAGGAGAGATAAAGGCGGAAATCCCCCCTCGGCTCCCACCCCACCGGGGCGTCCCCGGCACCCCAAATTGGGGGGATAGAGCCCAGCTCTGCCACAGCCGTCCCCTCTCCACCCACGGAGCAAGCCCAGGCTGAGCCCAAGCAGGCTCAGCTCAGCAAGGCTCGATTTAAACCCTCCTCACTCCTTTGTCGTCCCCAAGGCTGCCCTGATTACTCGAGCACCCGGGACGGCAAAGCCGGGATAATCTCCTTAGCCCCTTTGGAGAGATTTCCCTTTGTGAGCGGAGGTGAAGAGTGGAGATGCTGCGTGTTCACAGCTTAAGACTCTTCCCAATCGGCTCCCTCCATCTTATCGGAGCGGTGCCATCACATCATTGCAGTAGTTGAGTTGTCAGGATTTATTCCTTCCGCCGCGCTCTCGCCGCATCTAAAAACAGCAGCTGGGGCCGGGCCGGGGCTGCCAGGGGGAACTGGGGGGAACTGGGGGGAACTGGGGCTTCTCCAGCTTGGATTTCCCCAAGTGGGAGCGGGAGAGCCATGGGAGGTTGGGTACCCACCGATGGATCCATCCATCCATCCATCCATCCATCCATCCATCCATCCCTCCATCCCTCCATCCCTCCATCCCACTGCCAGTCCAGCTCCTGCAGCCACCCACGTTTGCTTCCTGATGTCCTGGAGATGCAGCCACATCCAGGAAACTCTCGTTTGCTTCTGTTGCAGGAGGGAAGGGCAGAGGGACCCCAGACAAACCCACCCATCCCACCCCATCCCATTCCAAGCTGCTCCCGCACCCCTTTGCCTCAACTGCATCCCAATGAACCGTTCAGCCCCTTGGCAGGGATCTGGGCTCGGAGGTCCATCTGTCCACCCATCCATCCCTCCATCCATCCCTCCCCATTTCCCACCCTCTCCATCTCCAGGGCCGGTGTCGGGGCCGGATCTGGCGCGTGGCCCCCCCAGGCTGGCGCAGGGCTCTGCATTTAATGGGAGCAAGGCGGCCGATCCCGGGATGCGATCCCGTGACACACTGATAGCAGTATTTATCCTGATAGTATCCAGGCAGCTCCAAACACTGCAGGGACCTCCGTGCCTGGATGCCCACTGAGGGGCCAAGCAGTTGGTTTGGATGGGATTCAAATCCTCTGGATGCAGCTGAGGCAAAGGGATGCGGGAGCAGCTCGGAACGGGATGGGGTGGGATGGGTGGGTTTGTCTGGGGTCCCTCTGCCCTTCCCTCCTGCAACAGAAGCAAATGTGGGTGCCTGGATGTGGCTGCATCTCCAGAAGTTGCAGGAGGAACTGGGCCAGCTCCAAGCTGCTCCGGGCAGTGCTGTGGCCATGGGAATGCCATGGGAATGCCATGGGAATGCTCTGGGAATGCCATGGTTACCATGCCCGTGGGCTCAGGCCGTTCATCTCCATCCCACCCTGTGCTGGAGGAAGATGCAGCCCCACAGCTCAGTGATACCTCCCTGGAATTGTGCATCCCCACAGGCTTCCTCCCTCCGCTGTGCCCACCCCGGACCCTCGGGATGGGTGGGAATGCGGGTGCCAGCTGTGCCTGCTCAGCCATCGATCGCCCAGTGGCCACGGGGTGGTGACAGGATTAATCTTTGATCCCGGCACAGCTCGGTCCATTCCTTTGGAATCTCTCCATGGGGAGATAAACCAGGAGCAGCCCCATGTCCCTGGGGGCTGTGTCACAGCAGGCAGGTGCACCTGGCTCTCTGGGGCCTTTTCCCCCTTTCCTCCCTTCCTTCCTCCCTCCTTTCCTTCCTTCCTGCTGCTTTTCTCTGTGCCCCAGGGCAAACAGGCCAGTCCTTGCCCAATTTGGTTAATGAGCTGGGAGATAAGCCCTGCTCCCGTGATAAGGAGGGACCGATGGCCAGGTGAGATACCTGGGGGGTGTTCACCTGCCAGGGGATCCCACAGGGAGCTGCAGCTCATGGACTTTGCTCCAGGGGCTGGCACCACCTCTTCCCAACCCAGTGGGATGTGGCTGGATCCACGGTGGGATTTCTCCCTGCAGCCTGGTGGTCCCCACGTGGTTTTGGGCTTCATTCCCAACGTGGAACACGCAGCATCTCCCAGCCCTCCCCATCCTTTTCCCTGTTCCCACTCAGCAGTGCCGTGCGTTTAGCTGGAAAAATCATCTTTTCCCTCCTTTTTTTCCTTCCCTGTGTTAACATGGGTGCGGCGCGGGGGCTCTGGCAGCATCCCTGGCTGGCACAGGGACCCCCATCCCGCTGGAGGAGCTCTCAGGAGCTCTCTCTGGGGTTCCAGCACCCCGTTTTCGGGTGGGTGGAGGCCGTGGCCGCGGGGCGCTGGCGGGAACGGGGCTGGCTCCGGCAGCACTATTTTTGTCCCCCCTGTCTGGAACGGTTTTCTCTTTATCAGCGCCTGCGTGTTTTCTCTGCTGGGGATTGATACACACAAGATGAAGTGCTCTGACATGGGAAGTGTCAGGCGAGCGCTCTTATCTCGGAGACATGGTCTCCTGACCCAAACGCCGCTGATTACCAGTGAGACGGGCAAGGGGGGGGCACCGAGGGGGGGCACCCCGAGCGGGACGTGGCCGTTGGGCTCCGGTCCCCAAAAGCAGCCGGGATATTCGGGGTGGCAAAGCCAGAGGGGAGGCAGCGCTGCCGGGGCTCTCCTGGGGGGTTTAGGGGTGCAGGGGAGGGTGGGCAGCTCGGGGATGCTGAGGTAGAGAGGGTCCAGCACGCTGGCAGCACTTTGGGAAGGTGCTGGAAATGTGGGAAAATGTGAGGGTCCGACTGGACCACTCAGCCCCGAGGCCACTCTGGTGGTCACTCTGCTCCCTGCCCGCCCCCAGATCCTTCACTGGAAGGACTAGCTGGACAAGGAACTGCTGCTGCCCTTCCTAAGGGTCAGTTTGTGCCAGGGAATAAATCCCAACAGCTCCTCAAAGGCTTCATCCCTCCTCCTCCTCCTCCTCCCTGCCCTGAGGTGGAGCTGATGAGGAAAGGGGCAGGGGGATGCAGGGCAGGAGGATGCCAGGAATGCAGGGCATGTTGGGGACGTAGGGTGGGAGGATGCCAGGGATGCAGGGCAGGCACAGCCCGGGCCACGCTTCCTCGCAAAACCCCTTTGCAGGGATGAAATCCCAGCTGGAAACAGAGCCAGGGTGGCTTTGGGAGCATTCCCAAGCCACAGGAATGGGAAGGCAGGGCAGGGGAGCTGTGGCAGGGCCCATCACAGGGATGGAGGGTGGCACCTGCCCAGCACAGGGACCAGCCTGGTGACCCCCAACACCTCGGGGACCCTGGACACCTTCCCAGAACCTCCCAGTGGGCAGCGGTTTTTGCCGAGGCAGCACCAGCTGCTCCCCCGGGATGGTCTCCGAGCAGTCCCCAGTGGCCCGGGGTGGCCGGAGGGGACCCGCGGGTGGCAGTGGCCCCTGGGCGATCGCAGGTGACACCACCCAGCGCTCCCAGTCGCTCACCTCAGCTCACCCCAGCGCCGGGAGGATCCAGATGTCAGCCCTGCTAATAAACACATCAGATTTCAATCTCCGCAGCCATGGGATCGCTTTATCCTCCCCGCACTCCCGGCTCCAAAGGCAATTTTGCCTTCAGCCGGCGCAGCCTCCTCCCTGCCCGCGGCACTCGGGACCGGCTGCATCCCCTGGGGGCTTTAGGGGGCTCTTTGTCCCGGAGTGCCGGGGCGAGGGAAGATCCCGCGGGGCTCGGAGCATTGCCGGCCGCAGCCGGGCTGCGCTTGGCTCGCTGTCCCCGGGGAGCAGCTGGGTTTTGGGGGGCGGCAGCCGGCGAGGGCCAGGCAGCGCATCCATCTGGGTATTGGTTACCTGCCATCTTATCTGCGCTCCCAAAGACAAAGGCACAGTTAAAACATTTTCGAGCAGCCTTCATAGCGTATTAACATGTTATCTAACCCATTAAACCAGAGCCTTATCAGATAATCAAAGCCATTAAGCCCTGAAGCTGCTGCGACTTTGGGTGTGGGGATGGGAAACGCTCCTTCCGCTCCGCCGTGCCGGGCCCGGACCCCCCGGGAAGGGGCTGGATACCCCGGGAAGGGGATGGATACCCCCGGGAAGGGGATGGATACCCCGGGAAGGGGATGGATCCCCCCGGGAAGGGGCTGGATACCCCGGGAAGGGGATGGATACCCCCGGGAAGGGGATGGATACCCCCGGGAAGGGGCTGGATACCCCGGGAAGGGGATGGATACCCCCGGGAAGGGGCTGGATACCCCGGGAAGGGGATGGATACCCCCGGGAAGGGGATGGATACCCCGGGAAGGGGATGGATCCCAGCAGGACACCCACCAGCAGCTCCCGGCTGTGGCTGGGTGCCTGCATCCCGCCGGGTTTGGGGTGCATCCCGCTGATGCCGTGCTTGTCCCCCCACAGATGAGCTGGAGCTGGAGGTGCAGGATGGGCAGAGAAGGGTACGGACCCGCAGGAGCCTCCCCGAGGGCTTCTCCTGGGGCCCTTTCCAGGGCAGCATCCACAGCGAGCCAGCATCTCCAGGGCACGGCGACACGGTAAGGGGCACCCCGAGGGGACGGCGGTGGGGGAAGTCCTGAGGAAACAAATTCCTTGGGAAGAGAAGCCCCTGCTTGAGCTCCTCACTCCCTGGGAATCTCCTGGTTCGAGCACTCAGGAGGTTTCCCTGCCGCTCGAGAGCATTCCCACAGGCAGGGGATGTTGCCACCTCCTCTGTCCCCTCTGCCCAGGCAGCTTGGTGGCACCTGTCGCCTCCCAGAGGAGATGGGATCTCCATTTCCTACCCCAAAGTTGCTCCCTGGGGACTCTGGTTGTGCCTGGAAAGCACCAGCAGCTGTGGGGAAGGGGCAGGTGAGGAGCCCTGAGGGGACACTGGGGGCTGGTGGCTGTTGGTGGCCATTGGTGCCACGGGGAGGGGAGCCCCAGAGGAGGGGGTGTCCCTGAGAGTGACCGTGGGTGCTTTTGGGCTCAGGATCCTCCGTCCCAGCCACATCCTTCCCTCCACATCCCCCCCAAGCTCCACACAGGCAGCTCCAGCCCAGGATCCTCAAGGCCTGGCTCCATCCCCACCTCTTCCTCCTCCTCCTCCTCCTCCCCTCTCCTTTGCTCTTTTTTTTTTTTTTCTTCCTTTTCTTTTTTTTTTTTTTAAGCTGAGGCCCGTTTATCTTTGCTGAATTAAATCCTTGATTAACCCTTATCTGCCCAGTTTGGCTCCCTATCTCCCGGTTGGCGCCGTGTGTCCAGACACCCGGTACAGGATGATTGATTTCCCGAAGATATGCGCGGCTTTTTTCTGATACTTCATTTATTGTCTAAATATTTTTGCTCCCATTTCAGCAGCTCCCTTATCGAGCCCGGCTGATGATTCCCAGCCCTGCTCTCCTCTGCCACTCTCCTCCCTCCCTATCTCTGCTCAGGGAAGGGAGGAAGGAATCGCAGCCCCGTCCCTGATAGGGACTGTCGCCCTCAGGTCCCTTCCTCTTTGTTGCTGGCGGCGGTGGGGGGGGTGTGCAGGGTGTCTCCCCCAAATCCCACCCGGCTCTGCTCTTCATCTCCATGTGGGAGATGATCCCAGCCTGGGGTTTTAGTGGGAGCTGGGAGCGCTGGGTGGCTTTAATATTCCATGGCATGGAGTGTGTGCCCATCACCTGCTGATGGAGAAGGAGAAAGAAGGGGAGGAGGGAAAAGAGAGGGAGGAGGAGGAGGAGGAGGAAGATGCCTGCCTGCTCCCAGCTGATCCCACAGGGTTCGCCCAAAAGATCCTTGCTCTGGAGGGTGTGTAAACAGACAGCTCAAGGGTGCCAGGGGAAGGTGAAGCCCGTCCGGGACTGTTCCCCGAGTCCATCTGTGCCCGTGCCCCCCCGGGCCGGGCCGCAGCGAGGGCAGGAGCCGTGCGGATGCGCCATCCCGGCGGATGCGGAGCAGATAGGGTTTCCGATGGTTATCGCCGGTGTGCAGCGGAGACAGCGACCTCTTTGTTCCCAGGAGAACAAGGAAGGGCTTCACACCGGGGCTGGGGCCGCCGTGGGGAGCCGGGGTGGGCACCCCAGGGTGCTGGGAGCACCTTGGGGGACTGCGGGGTCCTGGCAGCGCAGGGACCTCCCTCTGTCAGGGGTACCCAGGTCTGCCCCTGCCCCGAGCAAAATTCCAAAGGGACCCTCCTGTTCCTGGGGGTGCTCCACCCACGTGGCACCAGCAGTGCCCATCCCCACGTCCTGTGATGGGGGTCCCATAGCCCCCAGCCCCATTTCCTGTGTCCGCAGGGGTGGGTGGTGGTGAGCTATGAGAGGTGAACATGCGTGTGCCAGTGTGTGACATGCATGTGCCAGTGTGTGACACATGTGTTCCAGTGTGTCACACCCCTGTGCCAGCGTGTCACACCCCATGCCAGTGCCTCACACGTGTGTTGGGGGCTTTATCAGGCTGCCGGCACTCGGCTCCTGGCAGTGATAAGGCCCCAACCGGCTGCGACTGTCAGGCTGAGTTGGAGGGGTTGCAAATATTGGGATGGATAATTAGATTTCATATCGTTACTGCAGCAGCCATCGGAGGATCAGGGAGATTAATTTCCCCCCCCCCCTTATGCTCATTAATATTCATTAGAATGCAGGGAGGCAGAGCTGGGCATGGGCCGAGCGGGGAGCGCTGTGACCCCCCCAGCAGCCCCCCAGTGTGACCCCGGTGCTGACCCCCTGTCCCTGCCCCACAGAGCCCCCCCGTGACGCTGGTGCTGGGGGACGAGAGCTGCTGGCTGTCCCGCCTGCCCCTCGTGCCCGGAGAGCCCGATGCCAACGCCGTCATCTACAGGAAGGGTTGGTACTGGGGGAGTGGGGGTGGGAGGGGAGGGTCCCCATCCGTGTCCCCCTGTCCCAGTGTCTGCTCCCTTGTCCCTGTCCTTGGCTGGCTGCTGCCAGCGGGGCTGGGGAGGGTCCCCGCAGGGATGGGAGCAAGGATGGTGTAAGGATGGGCACGGTTGTAAGGATGGGCACAAGGATTGGCACGGGGATGAGTGCAGAGATGGGTGTAAGGATGCAGGGATGGACACAAGGGTGGGTGCATGGATGGGCACAAGAATGGACACAGGGATGGGTGCAGGGATGATGCAGGGATGGACACAGGGATGGGTGCAGAGATGGGTGTAAGGATGCAGGGATGGACACAAGGGTGGGTGCATGGATGGGCACAAGAATGGACACAGGGAT
>VZTN01003817.1:632-45910 GCA_013400515.1 Erpornis zantholeuca | reverse complement strand
CTTTTAAAAGAGGGTCGGGGGGAGCGCGGGGAGCCTGGAGGGCATTTGGGGGTGGGAGAGTGGGGAAATCAATGAGTTCCCCCCCGTTCCTTTGGGATAATGAATGGGAAGGGGCGGCCCCGGCTTTGGGGTGGTTCTTGGGGGGTGCTGGGGGACAGGCGGGTGTCAGCGGGGGGCGCTGGGTGGGCCGGACGGACCCCAGGGGTGTGCGGGTGGCTCTGACTGTCCCTTCTCCCCCGGGCAGTGGGAACAGGGACAGCGCCAGCACCGCGGCCCGGGGGGCACAGCAGGAGGAGCCCAGCCTGGCAGGAGACCCTCTGAGGTGAGGGGGGCACGGGGGGACGCAGGCTGGGGACCCCACAGCAGCACCAGCTGTGCGTGGGGGCAGTCCTGAGGTGGGTTTGGGGTTTGCCACCCGTGGGGTCACTTCTGAATGGCTTTGGGGTTTGTCACCTGCACAGTCAGTTCTGAATGGGTTTGGGGTCCATCACCTGCAGGGTCAGTTCTGAATGGGTTTAGGGTCCATCACCTGCAGGGTCAGTTCTGAATGGGTTTAGGGTCCATCACCTGCAGGGTCAGTTCTGAATGGGTTTAGGGTCCATCACCTGCAGGGTCAGTTCTGAATGGGTTTAGGGTCCATCACCTGCAGGGTCAGTTCTGAATGGGTTTAGGGTCCATCACCTGCAGGGTCAGTTCTGAATGGGTTTAGGGTCCATCACCTGCAGGGTCAGTTCTGAATGGGTTTAGGGTCCATCACCTGCAGGGTCAGTTCTGAATGGGTTTAGGGTCCATCACCTGCAGGGTCAGTTCTGAATGGGTTTAGGGTCCATCACCTGCAGGGTCAGTTCTGAATGGGTTTAGGGTCCATCACCTGCAGGGTCAGTTCTGAATGGGTTTAGGGTCCATCACCTGCAGGGTCAGTTCTCACATGAGTCTCTTCAGAGCTGTAGCAAGAACAGCACCTCCAAGGTGTGAATTCTTTCTCCCTGAGGTTTGCCTGGATTCGGGAAAAGGGTCCCAGTTTATCAGGACAGCTCTTTGCCAAACTGCTGATCCAAAATCAGTCTTTTACTTGGGATTATCCCCAAATCCAGCAGGATTTGGGTGTAGCCCTGCTGGCTTGTCTCTTCCCGAGGCACTGAGAACTCCAACTCAGCATTTGCTGGGGGAGAGCTGCAGGAAGGAGCAGTAGGAAAATCAGCTGTGCTGGGAAAACAAACTGCAGAACAAACTGCAGCTGCTTTTCCCTTCAGGTGTCCAGTGCAAAGCCATGGGGAACATTCCCCACTGGAACTCTCCGAGCTCCTGGAAATGCCTCTCACCAACAAACTGATCCCACAAGGCAGCTGAGTTTGGGGCATTAAAGGGTTCCCTGAGAGCTGCTGAATTTCCTGGGCACCTTCCACTTCAGAGCTCCCTATGGATGGCAGAGAAATGAGGATTTTGGTTAATTAATCCTGTTAACGACTGGAATTCCAGTCAGGGCAGGGCTATACACCTTTCAGCATTCCATGTTTTCCCTTTTCCTGGCTCCTGAGGTGTTTTATTTCCTTCTCCTGCTGTCGCCGCTCTTCCATGTTTTCCCCCACGTTGGTTCCTGCCCTTCCTTTCTGTTTTGCCTCTGTTTTTGCAGTTCTTTTTATCCCTAAATCTTTCTCTCCTCTCCTGTCTTGCCAGCACTATTCCCATTCCCCCTCCTCAGCTCCCTCTTTGTTCCTGGCTGCACTTAGACCCTGCTCCAGGACTTTTCTGCTGTGCTTTAACCCCTGAATTTGGTGGAGCTGATTCACAGGAACATTTTCACGTTGCATGGAGCTGTTTGGCCTTTAGGAAGTGGATTTTATCCTTTTATTCCAAAGATTTCAGCCCAAAGGAAAGAGCTTCCTCTCTGCTTTCCTCCCCACCTGTCCCATGACCTCCCCCAGGGCTGTGAGGGGGACAGAAGTTGGGAATGTGTTTGGTTCTTCATATCCATGAAAATTTGTAGGATTTTAAGGCTCTGCCAAGCTCCAGGTTTTTATAGGTACTCAATTCCTGCCTGGAATTTCTTCCTTCTTCATTTTGCACCTTTTGGTGCTGTTTAATTAACACAAGAGGGGAAGTTGGGCCTGATTTTGCAACAGGAGCTGCTGGGTAAGAATTCCTGCTCTGAGTCCTCTGGCCTTGGACAAATCAACTGACAGAAGTGTGAGGTTCAGGATATTTTTTAAAATATATCCAGGATTCCCTGGTGAGATGGAAGTGGAGTTTTAAAAGGAACTTAAGTAGCAAAGGGCTTTTCTCTCCCTGCCTTTAGGCCGTGCCAAGGCTGCTGGATTTCAGTGCTTTAAGTTAAAAAACATAGGATATCGTTAAGCTTTGACAAAACCACGTTATAAAGGGGGTGAGGAAGATGAATTTCAATTTCTGTAGCATCTCCACAATTTTCTCCTCCCCTTTTTAGGGGGAAAATGTGTCATTTGAAGCCAGGGAGGCTTCATTGGGGAACAAATTGGCTCCTTCCTGGTGCACCCAGTGCAGGTGAGGATGGGCAGGGAGGAGGAGCATCTCTGCCCCACCTCGTGCAAGCCATGGAACACTGATAAATTAAGGAGCAGTTTGTGCTTCATTCCCTAATTTAAAATATTCCAGAGCCCAGGCTGGGAAACTTCCAAGTCGCTGATGTGTTGTGGAACTGAAAGCTCCTCTTTCCCCACTCAAAAACAAGGTTAAACCCCAGCTGGGTTGGGGTAGGAGTTTTCCCTGCTTTCTGTTCTAGTGGGATGCCTGATCCTGCTGGGTGCAGCACTGGCAGGGATGGAATCCAGAGGGAACAGCTGGAGGGAAAGCCTGGCTCCACCTGTGGGGCCAGCGGTGCCATCTGCTCCCCCCAGGGAGGACTTCTGCTGCCACATCCTCAGTTCCTTCCCTTACAATCATGACCTGCTTTGAAGAGGCTTTCAGCTTGCTGAGGTCATTCCAAAAACAGGGAAAGACTTTTATTTTTTGGCCTGAAAATGTCCTTTATTTATTGCATTTACTCCTAAACCTCCCTGTGGAAAGGCTGTCCCAGCTCGTTGAGCCTGGAAACAGGAGAGGTTTGTGAGCCTGGATGGAATTCCCAGTGCCCTGTGCTGCTCCAGGCTGCCTCAGACATGCAGGAAAGGAGCATTTGACACACTTTGAGCAAACAGAGGCAGTTTTGGAACAGAAATAGTTGTGCAGCTGGGACCAAAGGCAGCTTTGCCCGAATTTTCAAGATTTTTTTAAAGATAAAAGGCTGCTCAGCGAGAAGCATTAATACATCCCTGCTCCTTGCCTGAGCTGCAAATCAAACAAGCTTATCTAGGGCTGAGGAGTTAAATTTTTGCTTTTATTTGGTTGTGAATCAGGAAGAAACTGGCTTAGTTTTAAGGCACAAGAAAAAGCCAAGTTTGTGGTGAGGGAGGGATGAAACCTGGGGGTTTCTGCTCTGCCACTTACGCCACTCTTCCTTGATTTAAAATACTTCCACGTAGTCATTTTTCTCAAGTTTCTGTGATATTTGTCTTTATGTTTCACTAAAGGACAGCAGAAAACAATTTTTAAAAGCCCCAAATGTATAAAAACCCCAAAGAACCCTAGAAAACATCTCAAAAAAAACCCCAAAAAACCAAAACCTTTCAGGATTTCAGAGATTTGGGATAAATTGTGATCTGCAGATTAAAAAACCTCCTCAGAACAACTTCTCACAATTCCAGAGCTTTGGGATAAATTGCAATTTGCAGATTAAAAACCATCTCAAAAAACCCCCAAAAGCAAAACCTTGCAGAATTCCAGAGATTTGGATTAAATTGATTTGCAAATTAAGACAACACTTAAAACTGGAATTAAGCTTTCTGTCCTGTTCCATCATTAGGCAGTTTTCATTTCCACCTCCCATTTTTTTTTTCCCTGCTCTTGCTTTTGGACATCTGGGCTTTATTTTGGGGCATTTCCACACAGGGTAGGATCACTGCCAGAGTCTGCTTTGTTGGTTTTGGGGAATCTTGGAGCAACATCCTAATCCCTGAATGAAATACATCCCAAAAACCCCCACCCTGCCTTGATTTTGTGAACCTTTCTCACTTGGGCCATCATTTATTGTGTTTCTTATCGTTTCTGCTGATGGAAATTAATAGGAAATTATTACAACTGCTGGATGCCGTGGATTTTATAAGAGCTTTAATAGCTGCTGTGGAGGTCAGTGTTTTATATTCCTCACCACCAGAACATATTTGTTTCCTCTCATCCCTCTAAAGGTCTCCGTGTCAAACACAAAAAAGCCATTTGCTTCACTTAAATACTTTATTTTAATTTTTTTTTCTTGGTGCTGCTTATTTGCAAGAAATCAGAAAACAAATTTCCTGATTCCACGTGCCCCCTGGCAGCTTTTATGTTTGTGGTGGCCTCTCTGGGCTCGGTGACCTCGGTGTTCACACAGAGTCACTTCTCGGGCACTCAGGCGATTTAAAACCCCAAGCTCCGAGCTGGCTCTCCAAGCCAATCACAATTTGTGCAGAATTTATGGGCTCAGCACCAGGCTTGATGTGCTCAGCGAGGAGATGATTTGCTTGGGATCCATCCTGGGGAGCTGCTCGGAGCTGTTGTCACCAGGAGGCAACTCCTGCCTTTTCATTTGGGGTTTGACCTTGTCGGGGAAATCAGGACTTTGCTGGCGAGCAGGGACCAGCTTCAGATGTGAAGAGGAGCTGGGAGGAAGCTCCAAATGTGGATTTTCTGCTGCTCTGAGCCCTGCTGGTGTTGAGATCATCTGGTGTTTATCAATTAGCTGATATCAGCAGGGCTCTGAGGGCTTGGGGAGAGCATAGTCAGTCTAAAATCCAGCTTAAGCTGCTTCTGGGAGTGGTTTGAATTTATTTTCTGGTTTGGACTCCTCTGGAGACCTCCCACGGTATAAGGAGCAGCATTTTTTTGGAGGGGGATCTTGAGAGTTTGCAGCAAATTCTGTTCATTACCAAAAGATTTTGGGAGTTCAGGCTCAATTTGCTTTAGTTGGGGCAGGGTTTGGTGTGTCTGTGGTGGCTTTTTGATTGGAAATCACCTTTCCTGTGCAAAACCAGTGGGAGAAAGAGGGGAAAGTGTCAGGAAAAGATGAAGGAGGAGCTTGATAAAAGTTTAATAAATTCTGATTTCATGACAGATCACTGGGTGTGTGTAAAGGAGCTCCCAGAGTCTGACATTTGTAGCATTCCTGCTCCAAGGGTTTTAAAAATACCAGGTAGAACTCGGACCATTTGTGCCACGTTTTTGTGGCAGCACTGAATGAACTTGCAGGGAGCAGCTGGAATAAAACATGGGATGCATTGAAATGAAGATGATTCGTAATTCCATGGCTTTTCTTTAGGGTTTTTAGAGCTTTTGTGGGGATGTGAACCAGTCACCTGCCTAGGAAGGGCCAGCTCAGCCAGTTCCAGTCAGGCAGTTCTGTAATTTATGGGAGTTTTGTTTCTGGAATAAAACAAATAAATGTATGGCCTAGGTTTTTTTTCCCTGCTTGGCACCCTGGCCTTTTCTGTTGGATTCATTGGATTTTTCTTGGCAGACTTGGGATTTTTAACTTGCACCAAGCTAATGTTTAGACATCTCCTAGAAAAGTCTCAGTGCAGGCAACTGGATCTGCTGCTTTAAAGGAATTTTGGGTCTTTACTGAGAGGTGAGACCTCACCTGCAGAGCTGCCTCCAGCTCCAGGGACCCAGCACAGGGAGGACCTGAAGCTGCTGGAGAGGCCAGAGGAGGCACCAGGATGAGCACAGGCATGGAGCAGCTCTGCTGGGAGGAGAGGCTGGGAGAGCTGGGATTGTTCAGCCTGGAGAGGAGAAGCTTTGGGGTGACCTCACTGTGGCCTTCCAGGGCCTGAAGGAGCTGCATGAAGCATGGAGAAGGACTTTGGACAAGGGCCTGGAGTGACAGGACAAGGGGGGATGGCCTTAGGCTGAAGGAATGCAGGGTTAGGTGTGATATTGGGAAGGAATTGCCCTGGGAGGGTGGGCAGGCCCTGGCACAGGGTGCCCAGAGAAGCTGTGGCTGCCCCTGGATCCCTGAAAGTGCCCAAGGCCAGGCTGGATGGGGCTTGGAATAACCTGGGATAGTGGAAGATGTCCTTGCCCATGGCAGGGGATGATTTTTAATCCCAACCATTCTGGGATTCTGTGAAATTCCAGCCTCAAGCTCTGGCACAGTCTGTGGAGGGTGGCACTCCAGTCTAGGACAATACTGAAATCAGTTCTTTGTGCAGTTCAAACTCTGTCATTTTCCTCTCAAAGGATCTGTGAGAAACCATATTCCTGAACTCATGGAATCCCAAAGTGGTTTGGGTTGGAGGGGACCTTAAAGCTCCTCTCACTCCAAACCTCTGCCATGGGCAGGGATGCCACTCACTGGATTGGCTTCCTCAGGGCCCCATCATTCCTTGGCTTCCCAGGAATTCAATCAGCCTTTCTTTAGGAGGAAAAGCTCAGGAGAACAAATCCTTGAGGGTGAGGCTGCCCTGATTTCCCAGTTTGCTGCCCATAACTGGAGCTGTTCTCTCCCCCGCAGACTCTCGGGTACTGATGGACGTTTCCGACAGCCCGGAGCGAAACCCCTGCTCTCCTGAGGAAGAGGACCAGCAGCTTTCTGATGAGGAGGTCCTGAAGGAGAGCGGCTCAGACCGGGAACTCGATGGAGAGGGTGGCCAGGGGAGCCTCCTGGGCGAGGAGGAGGATGCAAGCAGAGCCCTGAGCAGGGGGGAAGAGGAGAACCACTCGGATGAGGAGGATCGGCTGAGCGAGACCAAATCCCAGGAATCGGACGGCAACGAGCAGAGCGTGGAGCTGAAGAGCCCCCGGCCCCGCAAGGGAGAGGAGGAAGACAGGACAAATGACCTGGAAGTGTCCTCTGTCACCAGGGAGCTGGATGAGCACGAGCTGGACTATGACGAGGAGGTTCCTGAGGAACCCAGTACTGCTGCTGCGGAGGAGGATGGGGAAAAAGCTGCTGGGGAGGATGACGAGGAAGAGGAGAAAGGAGATGATGCCCCTGAAGATGAGAAGAAATCCAGCAGCAAAAGTGATGATGAGAAGGATGGGCAGGATCCCCTCAAGGAGAAGAAGAAAGAAGAGGATGATGGAGAAATTGATGATGGAGAAATCGATGTAAGTAGGAGGTGGGCAGAGAGCCCTGTGGGGTTCAGAGCTGGTTGCCTCTCCCATTGCAGTTCCCTCCTCCTCCTCACGGGAGTGTCCATGTTGGAAAGATGTTGCCCTGTGTCTAGGGTTTGGTCTGTAATTTGACTCCATGATTTGAAATCAGAAGGCTTTTATTAATATCAAGAACAGATCAAATCTTTCTCCCTCCAGCCAGGTTAGGTGGAGCAGTCATCTCTGTGTGTGTGACTGTGTCTGTGTCTCTGCAGCACAGTCTCACAAAAATATGAAAACAAAGAAAGACAAAGCTATTTCATTAGTCAAGGAAAGCACCTTGCTAGAACATTTTTCATTATTTACATTCTTTGTCAAAGATTTTTCCTAAGAACCTACAAAAGTTCCCTTTCAAAATAGAGTTAAATATTACAATTGAAGACAAGTTTAAAAGGAACTTGCCCTTCTCAAACCTTTTGTTGTGATCTCTCTGAAATCCACTAAAGAAGCAGCACCACATATCCATGTTCCCAGTGTGCAAGGAACACCCTTTTCCCTGGAGGTAAGGCCATGGCATGGCCCTGGTGCCACGTCCTGCACCAAAGCTTTGTGCCAGAGCCATCCCAAAGGAGCTTTGTTCCCTCTCAATATGGGAAGGCTCCAGTGCTTTCCTGCTCCTGGAGGACTTGGCAATGATGCTGACAGCAAATCCACATGGTTTGTGTGTCCAGGAGCTGCTCAGATTGAGGGCAGGGTGCTGGAGGGTGGTCGTGGTGCTCATCAGGTGGGAAACCCTGATCCTGAGCTGTTTGTGGGGTCCAGCAGCATCAGGATGCGTGGGAGGGGAATGGAAGGTGCTGGGATTTCTGGAAAATACCCAAGGCATGGTTTGGGGGTGGGGTCGGGGGTGTTGCAACGTTTCACAGCCCTGAAGGAGCAAAGATAGTCAGAAAAACCAAAAGTGGGGTTTAGTTGCAGTGGGGATTTGGGAAAAGGTCATCTTTATCCCTGTTTGTGTGCAGCAGGGAGCTCTGCAGAGCAGCAGCTGTTTCGTGCAGCTTAGCAGCAATTTCCTTCCTTTTCCATGGAGAAAATGGGGCAAAGTAATTCCAGTAAAAACTCTCCCGTGGGCTCCTGGGCTGGAATTGCATCCCAACACTGGGAGTGTAAAGCCAAGAGAAATTGCTGCTGCAGAGCACCTGGGCTGGCTGGAATTCCACAGTTCCACCTGCACAGCTGGGCTGGGAGCTGGGAATGTCCTGGGAATGTGCAGGGAAGCACTGGAGCGTGGATGGGTCAGTGGTGGGGCTCCTCAGCTGAGGGAGGGAGGTGTCCTTCCAGGCCCCATTCCTGTGGATCTGATATGGTCCCTGGGAAGCTCCTCACTGGACAGACCCTCCTCCCTTTTCGTTAAAGAATCATATTTTGTGTGGTTTTTACTCTTCACTGACAGGTTTAATTGCTTTTAAAAATGGCCTAATTTTTCTTCCTCGTGCCCATCCTGGCAGGTGATTTTGTTCAACACGTGTTTTCCAAAGGTTTTGTGTATTCCTGAATCAGTTAGAAGGAATTCCAGCACGTTACAGGGTGAAAAAAAATTCCTGGAGCCCTCACTCCGTGCCTGATCCTTGATTAAAATATGAATGCTCTCCTTTGGAGCATGAGGCATTCTTGGGAGCTCTCCTTACAAAGCAGGAGATGAATCTGTACCCTGGTTTTCATACATTAACTCATAACAGCATTCCCAGCTGCCTGATTCCAAGGAGACCTCACAGAAATAAATACTTCCCCTTTTGTTCCAGACTTCACGCAGCTCTTTTGAGAGCAGCAGAGTGGAGCTGCTCCTTCCATTCAGGCAGCACTGAAAGCCAGCCCCAGCTTTGGGGGAAAACTTCAATCTCTGCATTTTTCTTCTGCTTTCAGGCTCCTGGTGTGGAGGGAGGGGAATATTAATGCAAATTTTAATTGGAATATAAGCGGAGGCTTTTAAATCCATTGCTTTTGAGGAGAGCTCTCCCTGTCTGGCTCAGGAATGCAGCAGGAGAGGCTCTTAACCCACCTCTCTGTTGCTCCTTTGTTTGTCTACAGCCCAGTGATGGCTTTTCCCTTCTTCCCAGCTGTTAAATGGATCAAAGGAGAGAATTTTCCTCATCTTTTCCACCCAGAGAACAGCTGTTGCCAGGCAGAGGGAAGGCCCATCCAGGAGCTCCCTCTTGACTTGCTGGAAATAGGGAAATGGAGGCAGAGAGAGGAAAACCAGGATGGTTTTTAGGATGAAATCCTAAATTTCCTGGCCAGATACCTGTGACACCTCTCTGGTGATTTGTACCTTTGCCTTCTGCATCCCCAGCTCCTTTCAGCTCCCTTTGGCTTTCCAGGTGCAGCCTAGCAAAGCCAGGGAAGGGATTTTTTTTTCTTTGGAGAACAAAAGCAAGTGCTGGTACTTGAAAGTTCCAATAACTTTTCTTCTGGTGGTGTTTCCTGGCTGTTATTTTTTCATCTTGGAGCAATCTTCAGCTCCCAGAATTTATTCCTGGGGCTGCAGTCCCTGGGGACGAGGCAGAGTTTTGTTGGAGCTGGTTCCCAACACCTGTGTGGAGCTGAGGAGTAGAAGGGAAGGAGTTGCTGGAGAAGACTGGAAGAAATATGCTGGACTTCCCCTGAAAAGTTAATTTGTGAGATTGTCCCTGGGGAGGGACTCAGACAAGGGTGTGGAGTGATAGAACGAGGTGGAACTGGCAGGGTTAGATGGGATATTGGGAAGAAATGTCCTGTGAGGGTGGACAGGCCCTGGCACAGGGTGCCCAGAGAAGCTGTGGCTGTCCCTGGATCCCTGGCAGTGTCCAAGGCCAGGCTGGACGAGGCTTGGAGCAGCCTGGGATAGTGCAAAGTGCTTTTAGAGCCACCTGGGATCCTTCCTTGTGACCTGACCTCGTTTTCCTCCCCTGGTTTTGGCCCCAGGGTGGTTCTCAGTGAGTGATGTTGGAGCAGATTGGGAAATGCCAGCTCCCGCAGGGAATGCCCCACTGATGTGAAATGTCAGCTCTGTCTGTCTGTTCCAGGATGATGACTTGGAAGAAGGGGAAGTTAAAGACCCCAACGACAGGAAAGTGAGGCCAAGGCCCACCTGCCGCTTCTTCATGAAAGGTAACCACGCTCTGGGGGGTGGGGGGAGCCAAAGGTGCTGGAATTGGGGCTTGTTTGGGGATTTTTTTCCCCCCCTTAAGCTGCTGTTACATGATAAATTGTGCCCCAGGCATCCTCAGTGTCACCTTCCTGTTTCTTGGTGGCCAAAGCTGAATTTTCATGGAGCCACTGCTCAAAAAGGGTTTTGCCCTCAGCATGGTGAGCCTGGAGGAGGCAAATAAAAGGGAACTTGCAGGGGTTTTTGGAATAAAACAGGGGTTGTGGGTACCCTTGGATCCAAGGCCAGGTTGGATGGGGCTTGGAGCAACCTGGCATAGTGAAAGGTGTTGGTGTTGGAACTGGATGAGCTTTAAGGCCCTTCCAGCCCAAACCATTCCATGATCCTGCTCCCTGCCTCACCACCATTTATTTGGGATGCACTGTGGGGTTTGCTGTGCTCTCAGGTTTCCCTGTGAAAGGCAAAGCTCCTAATTAGAAGTGTTTGTCATTAACAAATGAGGAGCTCACGGGCTTATTCCTGCATTTAATTAACAGTGTGTGTCCATCCCTGCCTCCCTCCCTTCTCCCCACTGGAATAAGGTTGTGGTACACTGATCCATCTGTGTCTGGATGTGTTTGTCCCCTCTGGCAGGTGGAGGGTGACAAGTGTCTCTCCATGTGAAACAGGTAAATCCTAGCCCAGTTTGGGAGCAGGAAAGTCCCAACACCTCCAACAACGTTATTCCCTGATGGATTTCAAATGCTTGATGGGGTTTTTCGTGATGGTGGGGCTGAAGTGGTGCTTGCTGCTGGAAATCAGGGATCTAACAGCTGTGTGTTCCCACAGGGCACTGCACCTGGGGCATGAACTGTCGCTTTATCCATCCCGGAGTGAACGACAAAGGGAATTACTCCCTGATCTCCAAGCCCGAGCCCTTCTCCCCCAACGGTGCCCCTCCCATCGGCCCTCACCCGCTGATGCCAGCCAACCCCTGGGTATGAAATCTCTTCTCTGCATTTATGGCTGCCCTCCACAATCCCTGGAAGTGTTCAAAGTGGGGTTGGACAGGGCTTGGAGAGCCTGGTCTAGTGGAAAGCATCCCTTCCACGGGAGCAAGATGAGCTTCAAGGTTCCTTTCCAACCCAAACCATTCCACCATTCTGTGTTTTTTTCTCTTTTTTTGAGCTGACACCTCAGCAAAATTCAATGCACAGTTGGCTGTGTGATTTTTTAGCTGGTGATCTCAGAGCTGCCAGTAGAGGGAGGTAATTTTCCGTGGTTTCCCAGCTTCCATCCTGCTGAGGCATCTCTGGATTAACTCTGAGGTAGCTTTACAAAGGACGGCTTTGCTGCTTAAAACTGACTCAAGTGTCTTCTCCTTCTCACCTTTCCAACAGGGAGGGCCAGTGGTTGATGAAATCTTACCTCCACCTCCTCCAGACCCTCCAACAGAAAGTGCCTGGGAGAGGGGACTCCGGCACGCTAAAGAGGTAAATTCCTTCCTCAGGGAGCTCCTTCTGGAGCACAAGTGCCTTGCCATTTCTCTCTTCCTTTTGCCTTCTAACCTCTTAAATATGTTTTCTTGTACACTACAATTGTTAGACAGCCAAGAGGAGCTCAAATCCAGGTTTTGGGGGTTTTATATTTTAAAAAATAGCGGGAATTTGTGGCCCTCAAGCCCAGCCCTCCACAAAGCAAAGCTTTAAGCTGGTCCAATTTCCCCAAGTTCAGAACCAGTTTCTCCAGTTCATTGATCACTGCAGGGGGAAAACTGCTGTTTCCTGCTGTTCTCAGCTGGTGGAATTGGGAATTTATCAGGAACAGTCCAGCATCCTCCCCGTTCTGAGGGAAGAAGGTGCTTTAGCTGCAGGGATTCTCCCGAGGGCAGGATTTTCAACGCCACAATTTCTCCCTGCCCCAGGAAGTTTCTCTCCTCACGCTGTTTTCGTGCTCCGACAGGTATTAAAAAAAGCAACTATGAGGAAAGAGCAGGAGCCTGACTTTGAGGAGAAAAGATTCACTGTGACCATTGGAGAGGACGAGCGGGAGTTCGACAAGGAGAACGAGTTTTTCCGCGACTGGAATTACCGCATCACCAGAGACGTCCGGGACCCAGCGTAAGAGGCACTCCTGGCTTTGCTCCAGGGATAGCTGGGTGGGAATGCTCAGTGAGGCTCTCTGGGGCTCACCTGTCCCTCCACACTGAGGGAACATCACCCTCAAAGCCAGGAGCAGCTTCTGTTGAGCGGGGAGTTAAAAACTTGAGCCGCCTCCGCTCACTCTGGTTCAACCCCACCTCCCTTCCCAGTCTCCTTTTTAACCCTTCCTGCCTCCAGAAAATCTCCTTGGAATTCTGCTCCCCTCATGGGCCCTCTCCAGCTCTGCATTGCCTCCCTTGTACCAGTGCATTCTTCCAGCTTTTTTTTCCCTCTTTTTTCCATGAGAATTTAAAACCATTCGAGCTGAGGCTGCAGAGTTGGAGCCCATTCACTTCACTTGGGGGTTCCTTTGCACTGGTGCTGCAACTGGTTTTAACAAAGCCCTTCACTGGTCTTAGTTAAACTGGGCACTAGGCAGAAGCAAAGCTGATACCTGGCCACAACAAGCACCCTAAATTTAAGTGTTCAAGCAATTGGGGTTTTAAGGTAAACCTTAAAGTGTTGGAGACCTCAGACCCAGCTCTGGGAAATTGTTTGGTAGTTCTCAAGCTGAGAAAAGGAATGGGAAGAGAATTTTTGGGAAAGAGGCTTGTATTCTGTAGGAATGCAGGTCGGTTTGTGTCTCCCTGCTCGTGCATCCTCTGTTCTTCCTACACGGGCAGATTATGGAAATATTTCCACTCCCAGAGGGTTTGCAAGGCTTAGTTCTGTTTATTTTAGAGTGGATGAATTACAAAAAAAACCTCTGAAAATGATGTAGCTTTTGTTCCATATTCTTTGATTTGCTCTGGAGTGCAATTCCTTTCCCTAATTAAAAAAAAAAGAAAACCAACCCTGTCCTCAGTTCTGCAGCCTGAAAGAATTTTCTAAAATGTTAATATTTTCCAGAGTTTAATTAGCTCTGGATCTTGGCCTTGTGTTCCTCTAAGAGGCACCTGGGGTTTATCCCTGATGTTCTGGGGGCTGTTCATACATTTTCTTTATTTTAGGACTGTCTATAAAATCCACCAGCAGCGTTTTGGGCCTCTCTGATATAGGAATTGTTCAGAGTAAGCCTGAATTTCACAGAGTCCAGAAAAAAATGTGTTGCACTTAGCCTGTGTTAAACAAAATCATCCAACAACTGCAATTCCTGAAAATTCAAGGACGTGCGAGCAAACTGTGGCATTAAAATACCTTCATCGTGTGTGAAGGCAATAGTTATGAATCTGCTGCTGGAAACTCTAGAAAATGCTGATTTTTCTGCCCCTCACACACAATTTATTGCCCAGCTGGACACCTTGCAGCCAACTAAGCCCTGGAAGTGCAGCTGGGATGTGGAAAATGCTTTCAGCACTGTCTTGTGACATATGGAGTTGTCTCAGTAGTTCATGAATCCCTTTTTCTTTTTTGAATGACTATAGGGAGGTGGACATCAAAGAAAACATTAACTATGGGTAAGCAGGTCTTTGATTCCAGTCCTGTTGCAACTGTAAGAAAATATTCCTGTTCCTTTTTTTTTTCCCATTGTGCTTCCTCAAACTTCCGAGGCCACAGACTGACCACTGTCCCCCCAGCAGCTGACTCAGTGGATATATTGGATTATTTTTGGGGTGATACCAATGATTTGAGCACTGAATTACCTAAGTATGCAGCAGTGATCCTTTTTGGAATGAAAAAATTCCACCAATATGATGGGAAGGGGAAATTGGGGCTTGAGCCTGTGTGAAAAAGCAGAGTTCCCTTCCTAGTGTGGCTTGAGATGTTTTTCTGTCTCTTTGAGCACTTGATGTCACTGAATCCAGGCTGGGTTTGGGTTGGCATCAGGAGTTTGGTGCTGATTGAAGCATCCCTGTTCAAGATTCCCTGCTTCTCTTTCCTCTGCCTTATTGCTTCATTCCAACAGAGAAATCTTGAATTATTTAAAAGCACTGAAAGAAATACAGGCACCACTTGGCTGACAGGGCAGCACCTACACCTTAGCCTGGTTTAGGTTATTTGGCACTTTTAAAATGCAAAAAGTGGCTTTTTATTCTTTTATTTTTCTGTAGTTCAGAGTCTCACTATGGATAATCTGGAATTTGGGAGCACTTGCTTTATAATCTTAGCTCTGCCACCGACTCCTCTGTGGCCCTGGAAGTTTCTTATTCCCTGTACCCACCTCTCCATCCTCACAGTGGATCTGATATTTGCACTCCAGCTGGTTGGATGTTGTGGAGTTGGGAATTGAAGACATCAAACAGTGTCAGTAGAAATCAGGAAACGGGGGAAAAGATTTAAGGAGGGTGGGCTTTCAGTCCTTTCCCTCCCCAAAACCCCTTAGTTTTGCAGCTCTGTGTGTGCCACATGCTCACCAGTCCATGGGTGGGCCAGCACCTGACTGCCACTGGAGAATATCAGCTGGAGAAGTGGAGAATTTCCTTCATTCCATGGAAATTCCAGGTGCAGAGGCAGGGCATTGCTGACCTGCCCCCAAAGCTCCACTTCTCCCAGTGGAAAGCTCCTGTCCTGTACTGGTGGCACTGGGATGCACCCATCCCTTCAGGGGCAGGGAACTGGGAGATCTCCATCCTTTGCTCTCCTGAAGGTGTTTGGGATGAGTTGTGGGTGCAGAAATCCATGAGGCAAAACAAACCCTGCTCCCTTTGGAGGTGTCAGAAGGGGCTCTCGAGAGCAGTTCCTGTGTTTGCCCCTCATTGATCCGAAGGCTGAATTTTTGGTGGCTCCTTTTTTTTTGGTGTTTATCAAGAAAAGATAAACTTTGTGCTTTTCTCTGATAAGCCTCACTTTAAAAAGCCTCTTTGGTTGGGCTGTGTGGAAAATCAGCCTCTCTGCACAGCCCCGCTGCGTTGGACGTGGTTTTGTTGTCACAGTGTCTGAGCTGACCTAGAACTCGTAGATTTTGTGGTGCCCAGGTGCCCTTTCCCCCTCTAACATTCCCTGTTTTTCATTGTAGGCTTGATCCCTATGCAGATCCCTATTATGACTATGAAATAGAACGGTTCTGGCGTGGTGGGCAGTATGAGAATTTCAGGGTTCAGTACACAGACCCCGATCCCTACCGTAACTACAGAGTAAGTAAGGAAATTCCCCCTTCCCCACTTTTCCTTCCCAGCTTTCTTTCAGGTTCTTCCAGGCCTTGAAACAGGACTTTGCAAATAGTTAATCCTGGCTTAATGGCAGCACAGAGCACACTGGAGCTGAAGGGTTGGGAGGAGGTTCTGTTCCACCATCGTGAGGGCAAAAGCAGCGCTCCAGGCTTGGGAATGAAGATGGAAAAGGACCTGGGGTGCTGGTTGACAGTGGCTTAGAAGGCCACTGGCACCTGGCTGGTACCAGCCCTGGTGTGGCCACAGGGATTGTCCCCTGTGCTGGGCACTGCTGAGGCCACATCTGGAGTTCTGGTCAGGTTTGGGCTCCTCCAGGACAGACACTGAGGGGCTGGAGTGTGTCATGGGAAGGGAACAGAGCTGGAGAACTTCTGAGGGAGCTGGGAAAGGACTCAGCCTGGAGAAAAGGAGGCTCAGGGGGGACCTTGTGGCTCTGCACAACTCCCTGACAGGAGGGGGCAGCCGGGGGAGTTGGGCTCTGGGAACAGGGACAGGAGGAGAGGAAAGAGCCTCAAGTTGCACCAGGGGAGGATTAGATTGGATATAAGGAAAATTATTTCATGGAAAAGCTGTGAAGCATTGGAACAAACTGCCCAGGAAAGTGGTGGAGTCCCCATCCCTGGAAGTGTTGAGAAAACCTGTGAATGTGGCACGTGGGGACATGGTCAGTGGTGACCACGGTGGTGGTGCTGGGCTGAGGGTTGGGCTCTGTCATCTTAGAAGTCTTTTCCACCCTCAGCAAATCCGTGTCTGAGCTGGGAAGGTGGTTCCTCCTCGTGCTCCTTGGTTGCTCCTCAGTGTAGCCGTTGAGCAGTGCTTGCAGCCACATCCGCTGCCTTTTTCGGACATCTTGGAGAAGGGAAGGAGTTTCCAGGAGACAGCCTGGCTGAGGAAAGTGTTCCTTGTTAATTCCTGGGAAGGAGAGGGTTAGGTTTGGGCAGCTGTGCTCTGGGTACCAGCAGAGGCTCCAGCCTGACTGTCTGGTGCTGGTGGAGCTGCACATCGAGATTGAGGCACAGGAAAGCAGCAGCACCCAGGTGCTAAAATCCCAGGAGCTGGGTGGTGAAGTAGATCTGGATGAAAACCAGGCTCTGAACCCTTTCCCTGCTCTTCCTTTTCCCCTCATGCAAACTTTGTGCCTCTGGAGCAGTGACCAAACCACCCAGCCCTGCTCAGTGGGAGCTTTTCAGTGCTTTCCATCAAATCCTTTCAAAAGTAGCTTTTCCTTTGCTCTAAACCCTTGTGTTCTGCAGAAGCAGTGCCCAGACAGGAGCCTGGGCCTCACTGTGGCCACACATGACCAATTATTTTCATGGTGCTCTTTTGCAAAGTTAATTAGCTG
The DNA here is from genome assembly GCA_013400515.1 of Erpornis zantholeuca. Lineage (NCBI taxonomy): Eukaryota > Metazoa > Chordata > Aves > Passeriformes > Timaliidae > Erpornis > Erpornis zantholeuca. Next base: position 29,053 of record VZTN01003817.1, on the reverse strand, counting down.
GTTATAGAAACAATTAGCAACGAGAGGAACGACTTGTAAACATCAATACATTTATTTAATAAGCTTAATAAACCAAATTAATCTGAGCGTTGCCTTTGAAAACGACTGCGTGGGGTATGATGCTGTGTTTGCATCCAGGTTCTGCTCAGCAGGATCCAGGTTATTGATCTCCAGGTTATTGATCTCCATGTTATTGATCTGCAGATTATTGATCTCAATGCTTTGATGAGAGAGGGCGGATGTGATTCCTGGCGGGCCCAGGCTTGCTGCCCACTTTGTCGGGAGCCGTTCCCACGGCATCACGATGGTTCCTCTGTTCTTTTTTGCAGGAAAGAGAGCGAGAACGGGAAAGGGAAAGAGAGAACAGACAGCGGGAGCGGGAACGGGAGCGGGAACGAGAGCGGGAACGGGAGCGGCGCCAGCGGGAGCGGGAACGGGAGCGGGAACGGGAGCGCGACAAGGAGCGGCAGCGGCGGAAAGAAGAGTGGGAACGGGAGCGGGAACGAGTGAAGAGGGATGAGAAGGACAGGCAGCACCGGGACCGGGACAGGGACCGGGACAGGGACAGGGAGCGCGACAAGGACAAGGACAAGGCAAAGCCCCGGTCCCCGCTGCTCCCGAGGTGAGTGTGTTTGCCGGGGCTCGCGTGTTGTAGCTGGCGGGAGTGCAGATCCTGCTGTGCCTAACTGCTGAGTAAAGTAGCCGTTCATGAGCCTTGTGGCCACTAAGTGGAGCTAAAACGTCGGTGACAATGAGTGTGCATAGCCCGACCCTGGCAGCAGGAGTGTCCTTTGGGCACGGAGCTGTTCGCTCGGTGTTCCGCTCATCCCTCCTCCCTTCGGGCTGGAGAGGTTTTGGGAGGAGGAAGGACTCCTGCAGGTTGGTTCCCTGAGAGTCCTGTGCTGACTCCCTTTGAGGGCTTGACGGATCTCTGTCACAAGAAGCAGGGCTGCTCAGGGAGTTTGTGGATAGCAGAAGTATCTGAAGATACTCCAAAAGGAAAAGGTAGAGGAATTGTCCTGGGAATGAGTCTCTGCTCAGTGGAATTGCAGCGTGGGGTCAGGTTTGTTGCCTCTGACCACCCACTGTTTGTGAAAATCCCAATTGTGACCTGTGTGAAAGGGAAAATGGAACCAGACAAGACTGGAAGTCCAGGAATGTGATTCCTGTTTTGTTCCTCTGTCAATGATTTATTGACTGGGCTGTCCTCCCAGCCTCCTCTGTTTGAGGCATATTTGTAAAGCTCTGGATAAATATCCCAGCGGAATGGAAGTTGTAATGTCACAGCCTCGTGTGGTTCAGAATCATGGAAAATAACACAGTTTTTGCTGAGGGACATGTTGGAGCAGGCTGGTCTAGTGGAAGGTCCTCGCCCATGGCAGGGGGCTGCAATGAGATGAACTCCAGTGTCCTTCCCAACCCAACCCATTCCACAATTCCGGGATCTCTGGGAAAGCTGCTTTGGGAAGAGAGGCAGATGGAGACTCCCACGGCATGTGGAGAACATGGGGATGCACAGGCGTGCGTGGGGAGAGGGAAGCACAGAGAAGCTGTTTCCCAAGATGTACTGGAGCTTTTCCTGGTGTCTGTGTTGTTCCTCTGCACTGGAGGAAGGTGTGAAACATGACAGGCATGAGGAAGAGTTGGATCAATGAAGAGCAGGGCTAAGAATGCCAGGAATGAGGCTCCACGTGGAGTCGGGTGGTTTCAGGTGGAAGCAGGGCTTAGTCCTGGATCCAACCTGGAATTTTTATCTGCATTACTGAAAGGAAAGCTGATTTTTAACCCTCTTTCCCAAGAGGAAGTGACAGTTTCAGAACGGTCTGGAGGAGCAGCAGCAGCTCCAGAGCAGTTATAGGAGTACCATAATTACGTGTTCCGTTTAATTACAATCTTCACAACCATGATTTGTGCACCTTAATTACATTGCCCGGTGGTTTGTGCCCTCCTTGGCTCGGTGATGGGACAGATCTGGTCCAGACCCATGTGATGGAGATGATGTCAATGAAAGTGATGTCACCTGCTTGGCAGCTCCAGGTCGTGAGTCACTGACAGTCCCAGTGACCCAAGGCTGAGTCTGCTGGCTGCTCCTTCCCTCACACTCCTGGAGTCCTGGGCTCCATTGGGAGAGTTTGGGCTGCCCAAAGGGTGCTGGGTAGGGGCAGTGGCCGTGCTCACCACTCTTGGATCCGTCTCATTCCATGAAACCACGTGAGAGCCCAGAGATGGGATTGACAGCATTTAGGGGATATGCATTCCCTGCTTCCCTCTGGCACTGGGGATGCCTCTTGTGTGTCCAAAACCCCTTGAGATAAGTCTTGGTCATGCAGAAATAGCTTCCGATGCACCTCTTTGCTTTTTTTGTTCTAAGTCTGCTATGGAGAGGGACCTTCAAAGGGCATAGAGTGACAGGACAAGAGGGAATGGCCTTAAGATCAAGGTTAGATGGGATATTGGGAAGGAATTCTTCCCTGTGAGGGTGGTGAGGCCCTGGCACAGGTTGCCTACATTGGAAGGGACCCTAAAGCCCATCCCATCCCACCCCCTGCCATAGGATTTCAGTTCCCACGGTGGTCATCCATGTCAACATGACCCCTTCCCACAGCACTGCAGGTGTCTGGATGTTCGTGGAGAAACACCAACTTGCAGAAACAAGTTTTGAAGCAGCTTTTAAACAAGTGAAAGCGTAATTCCAGCTTCTCCCTTGGAGAGCAGGTCCCTCACCCGTCACTTTTGGCATTTCCCCAGGAGTCCCCGTCACGCTCGTGCTGTGACCTGGCTCTGGGCTGTGTCCCACGTCACTTTGTGACCAGCTCCCAACTTCCTCATGGCAGTGCAGTGGCTCGAGCTGTCTCACCTTTCCTCCGGATTCCTCCGTGCCGTGCTCCAGAGGGGCAGGTTTGGCATCCCGGGATCGCCCGGCTCCCGAGTTGGTGTAATGTGTCAAACCTGGGATTGCTCCGCGCTTCCTGGGAAGCAGGATGCACAGCAGTGCCACGGCACACACCTCTGGGTCTATTTATAGACTCTGGGCTTTCCCTAATTGCTGGTATCCCAGCTTTTGGCAGGTCCAGCCTCTCCGGGCGGCGCTGGGGGCTGGCTCACGCCACAGCTGCCCGTTAGCATTCCTGCCACTTGCAGGGCCCACGCGGCCCTCCTCGTTAATGAGCTTGGAAAACTGCTCTGCAGAGCTTGGAACGCTGCTCCACAGAGCCTGGAAGACTCCTCCACAGAGGTTGTGCAAGCAGCACCGAGCTGTGCCAGAGGCAGAGCAGAGGGTGTCGGTAATTCCAGGTCGATGCCGGTCTCTCTGTCGGCGTGGAACACAGCAGGACCTGCAGAATCAAGGGGTGAGAGAACCCAGACAGCAAATAGCCAGGAATAATTCCCTTTCCGTTCTGTTGGAAGCAGGAAGGTTTAACCTGATCTCTAAACGAAAGAGCAGTTCAAGGCTGCAAACGCAGAGAAGCCAGAGGAGTTCCCAGCACTGCTGGCTTTTGGAGATGAGGATTAGAATTGAACAAATATTTAAACCCTGGTGCTCTCAGGGACAAGTGTTTCTCTGTGTTTTCCTTTGCAAAGAAGAGGCTGCAGCATTTGGGCTCTGATGGGATTGTCACGTGTGGATTTTTTGAAGGAATTTTAAAAATTGCCTTCCAGTACTTGAAGGGAAATGACAAGAAAGAGAGAGAGGGGCTTCTAACAAGAGCATGGAGTGACAGGACAAGGGGAGATTGGTTCAAACTGACAGAGAGGAGGCTTAGATTGGATTGTTGGAAGAACTCCCTCTCTGTGAGGGTGGAGAGGCCCTGGCACAGGGTGCCCAGAGAAGCTGTGGCTGCCCCTGGATCCCTGGCAGTGCCTAAGGCCAGCTTGGAGCAGCCTTGGATAGTGGAAGGTGTCCCTGCCTATGGCAGGGTGGTGAAATGAAGTGAGCTTTAAGATACATTCCAACCCAAACCATTCCATGATTCTGTGAATGTGGAAGTACTGCTTTATGCTTTGGGTTGGTTTTTTTTTTTTCCCAAGCTTAAGATGAGCACTCTGAGAAGTTTAAAATCTGAGATTGCACTGCTGGTAAAAATGTTCCTCCCCCTCCTCCTCCTCCTCCCTCCTCAGGCATCGAACACTCAAACAAGCCAGGACACTTTATGATCAATTAAAGGGATAACTTGGCTGTCTGTCCTCCTGCTCCCATCTCCAGAACGAGTTCTGATGCCCCAGGCTGGGCCTGATTTTTGCTGAGCGCAAAATTCCTTCTTTTTGCTTCTGGAGCTCCCTGTTGTGCAAAGCCTTTCAGGGATAAAGAAGTGACATGAAATATGTCCTCTGAAGAAACTTGGAGCAGTGCAAGATGTTCTGACCCTTAGCTGGGGGCGAAGGCTCTACAGGCTGAAATAATTTGCTTTAATCCTTTCTGTTGTTGCTGTAGGCCTTGATCCCACTGGCAGCTGAGGGAATCTGGTTATTCCAGGAGCTCGTGAAGCAACCCAGCATTGTGGGGCCTGGTGGTGGTTGTATTCCCAAAGCACGGAGGGAGATTAAAGAGTTCATTCCTGAATGGTGTCCTTGTGAGCAGGGAGAGAACCCAGGGAATGGCATGGAGCTGTGCCAGGGAGGTTTAGGGTGGATATCAGGGAAAGTTCTTTCCTCAGAGGGTGCTAGGCACTGCCCATGCTCTGCAGGGAATGGGCACAGCCCTGAGGCTGCCAGAGCTCCAGGAGTGGGGGATTGTTGGGATGTCTGTGCAGGGCTGGGAGTTGGACTGGATGATCCCTGTGAGTTCTTCCAACTCAGGATATTCCATGATTCTATGAGTTGGACCCACCAGAGAGAGAGGGAACCTCAACTGTGCTGCCCCCTCAGCTGGGGTGGTGCTGATGTTGTTGGCTAAGCAAGGAGGAAGAAGGTCCATGAGATGGGTGTCGGTTTCTTTCCCACCTGGATTTCCTCTCCAGGGAATGCTGGGGATTGTGGTGAGGAGCAGCATGGCAAAATGAACCTTGGAGTGAGATGTTGTCATCTCCAGTTCTTGGAACTTGTCCTGATGTCTGACCTAAAAGCTCTTCCCACACAGAGCAGACAAGCTTCAGGCTGTGCCTGGGGAGGCTCAGGGTGGGCATCAGGGGGAATTTCTCCATGGAAAAAGGGATTAGGCATTGGAATGGGCTGCTCAGGGAGGTGGTGGGGTCCCCATCCCTGGAGGTGCCCAAGGAAGGACTGGATGTGGGACAAGGTGGGGATCGGTCACAGGTTGGACTCGATGACCTTGGAGCTCTTTTCCAACCTCAGTGATTCTGGGATTCTCATGCTGTGGACCCCGAATTCCATGGAACAGCAGTGGCAGGTAGGATGAGGAGAAGGAAGGTTCTGTTGTCCTCGTAGATGTCCCCAGGAGGTGACAGCAGCTCTGAAGGTGCCAGGAAGGGGCAGTGTCCTGAGGACCATCCTATGATTATGACACACACCACGCTTTTTTTGGCAGGAAGTTCCCTCCCTCAGGACTAAAACCTATAAATGGAGAGCACTTAGGCAGCCATTAAAAACCAAAATAACCCCGTGAGAGGGGACTAGGACAGCTGACAGCAAAGTCAGAAAGGGCAAATCATAAATCCTGGTAAAACCTTTCCAACAGGGAGTGCTGAGCTCCTTCCCAGCTGCTCCCAAGGTGTCACCTGGAGTGTGAGGTGCTGCAGATCCCAGGACAAAAGGTTACGTGATCTCATGGCCATGCTCACCCTTGTGTTGTTTTCTCAGGCCAGTTCAAGTTGACTTTGTTAATCTCTGAGCACGTTAACGAGCAGGATAACCCAGGCTCTGGAATCAATGGGTGCAGGTTATCCAGGGCCTGCAAGTCTGAAAGTGTTGGAATGAGCTTGATTAGATAAAGGAGTGGCAAAAAGAAGGGAATGCAAATGGAGTGATTCATGTGTGTACCACAAAGCAACTGAACTCGTTTTTTTGGAAGAACCTCCAATTCTGAGTGTTCTGGGTTATCTTTGTCTTTCCCAAGAACTTCTGGTGGTCTCCCAAAGCTGCCAGCTGGATTTGTTCCTTATTTTTTGGGTGTAGAGGCTCTGAATGAAAGCAGCTCTCGGTCAGTTTTGGGGGGCTTAGTGGTGGCATCTCATCCTGCTGCACAAAGATGGGGTGGGAGGATGGTGGATTTGGGTTCCTCTGAGTTTTCCCTGTGGAAATCTCAGTTATTTCCTAGAAGAAATACTTCATTTGTTCCTATTTGTCCTGCCACAGGAGGAAGAGCAGGTGGGACTATTCCCATTCCCATTCCCATTTATCCTGCTTCAGGAGGAAGAACAGGCAGGGCAGACAACCACATGCTCTTCCTGGTTTGGAGTTGGGCATTGTTAAAACCCTGGAATGCTCAGATTTAGTCCTGTATCCATGAAAATTTAGTGAAGGGAGGAGAACCAGCCTCCATCCAGGGGCATGGATTTGCTCTCCAGGTGTCTGCACCTCTCTGGGCGGCTTCTCGGAGTGCAGGGAATTAAGGGAAGCAAATGTTGGAGTTCCCAGGCTGAGATGGGTTTTATCTGCTCCAGCTGGAGCTGGACCTCTGCTCCTGCACGCTCTGGGTGTTCCAGGACTGCTCAGAGGAGGAATTCCCTTCTTTTCCCATACAGAACTTACCCCGTGCTGCTCCGAGGTTCTTTGGAATCCCAGTCCAGTGTCGTGCATGGAAGCTGTGCTGTGATAAACACGATAACAACTTGTTTACATCCCCGTTTTTTGTGGTGCAGCTGCCAGCCGGAGCAATGGAACCTGCTTAGACAGCTTTGCTTTCATTTCTGCTCCCAGCTCTTTTGGGAAGTTGGTGATAAGAACAGCTCTGCTCTGGAGCCAGGCTGGGAGAGCAGGGAGTGTTCAGCCTGGAGAAGGGAGGGCTCCAGGGAGAGCTCAGAGCTCCTTGCAGGGCCTAAAGGGGCTCCAGGAGAGCTGGAGAGGGACTTGGGACAGGACACAGGGGATGGCTTCCCACTGCCAGATTGGATGGGATTTTGGGAAGGAATTTGAGGATGGAGGTTGCCCAGAGAAGCTGTGGCTGCCTCATCCCTGGCAGTGTCCAAGGCCAGGTTGGACCGGGCTTGGAGCACCCTGGGATAGTGGAAGGTGTCCCTGCACAGGGACTGGATGAGCTTTAATGTCCCTTCCCACGTAAACCGTTTCGTGATTCCATGGTGATAAAATCTGTGAATCAAATCAAACTTTCCAAGCTCTCCACAAAACATTCCTGCTGACTGGAATTTCTGCTGGTCCTTTTGGTTCTCGAGCTGCTGCCTCCACTTCCCCAGCAGCAGGAGAGAAGAGTTTCGCAACCCTAAGCGGAGATGAAGGGCACTGAGTGACTCAGGTGTGGATCTCAAGGAATGTGATTTTCTTTGGCATTTCAGAGATGGAGTTACTGGGAGATTTCCCAGCCTGGATTTTAGTGGAACAAGGCAATTCCAGGCCAGGATCACTGGCACATTCCGGGCAGGATCGCTGCCTCCTGCTCATGGAGAGGAGGCTCTCCAGGCGTCAAATGCTCAGCCCTTAGGGGAGATGCCATCTCAGATAGCTTTATCTCCCTGCTGGGATGATTTCATCCTGGAGGTTCAGATTGTATCTCCACTCTTTAATTTCCAAGCCTCTCCCCATGAGGCTTTGAAGAAGTCTTTCCTTTTTTTTTTTTTCCTTTTTTTTCCCCCTTTTTATTTTTTTAAGCGACTGATAACTCAGCTTCAGATGGAAACCGCTTGAGAAAAGCATTTTTCCTGCTAATATTTCACCAAGATGAATGGGCAGCAGCTACCAGGGCCAGCATTCCCTGTCCTGGACACACGTAGGTGGCTTTCCGGAGCTGTTGTCCCTCTCCATTACTCCGAGACAGGAAAAATCCCTGCATGCTTGCACTCTGCTGGAATTTATTTTGCAGCAATTACAGGTCCCTTCACAACTGCCTTGGCACATGGCTCCAGTCATTCCTCGAGTCCACTTCCTCTGGAAAATTCCACTGCCTCCGAAGGAAAAGCGGCGCCGGCGCTGCTGACGCAATCCCAGCTTTCCTGCGAGAAACGCAAAGGCTGTTAAATCATCCCTGCACTTTCCTCCTGGACAAAACCGAGCTGGAAGAGCAGCCCCGGAGCCAGGCTGACGTCACTGCTGCCCGGGGGGGATGAGCTTTGGTTCCCTGTGGGAGCAGTGTCCCACGGGAGGGGGAAGGATGGGGAAGCTCTTTCCCCGGGAAGCTCATTTTGCCCTCCGAGATTAGAAATGCTTCGGCAGCATTTGCATAATACACGAGGAGAACTTGAGCTGGGCAGCTCCTTTTGTTCTTTCCTCCCCCTCCAAAGGTTTGTTGGACTCTGTGAGGTGCTTCAGCCTGGGTGTTTTTGGGAGCTGGGATTCTTTGGGAGTCGGGTGCATGCGGTCAGGAGCTGGCTGACCCACGCTGGGGGTGCTGCCAGCTGGAGCTTCCTCTGCTCCTCCTCTCCCTGCCAAGGCCACGTTCAGCTTCACTTGTCCTCCTGATTGCTGTCATTACATTCCAGCCAAATGGGCATCAGCGTGCTCCTCCTGGAAAAGAAAGCTTTTCCTTGTTTTAAGGGTAAAATCGCCTTTGGAAGCTGCTGCCCGAGTGATCCTTGAGGATCAGGGTGGAAATTCAGGTGCTTTGGTCACTCTGTGTTGTCTCTTCTTCCCTCTAATTTTAAACCTCATGGAATAGACTTAGGAGTTAATTCTGAAATACTTCAAATGTTTCCTACGAACGGGAATTGGGTGAAAAAGATGGGGATGAACACGAGAGTTCTTTGCTGCTCTCTGTGCTGAAGCATGTGAGGTTTGCCAGCAGCCTGGGCAGCAGTGCTGAGGATGGGGATGAACTCCTGAGCTCATCCTGTGGCTCACCAGTCCTGGAATTCTTCCCTTCTTCCCTGCTCTTCACCATGGCTCAGCCCCTGCCGAGGGCAGGTTGGACTCACTCAGCCAGCAGCAAACCATTCTGATTTTTTAATTTATTAAATGAAGGAGTTGGGAGCTCCACCAAGCACCAGCTCCAGCACACAGCAACCTGTTTGGAAGAGTGAAAGCCAAGAGAAATCCTCCCCTCCTCATCTCCCAGCCATGGGACTTGTCCAGGCTGGGATTGGGATGTTCCTCTAGGGAGGTGCTGAGGATCTCAGCAGCCCCTCCAGCTCACTTTCCATTCTGCCTCCTGAATTCCACTGGGGAAGACAAGTCCAGCAGCGTCAGATCCCAGTTTGAGGTTGAACAAGTTTCCTCAGCCATGCCACACATCGGAAGCTCTGAGGAAAGGCTTTGAAAATGTCCTGACAGGAGCAGCATCTTCCTTGTCTGCAGCATTTACTGCTGAGTCAAAAAGCCAAGCACACCCCAAAATGAGACTTTCTGTTGTGGTTTTCCTGGGGAAAAACCTTTCCTCCAGAAAGTGACTTCATCCAGAGGGCATTGCATCAAACCAGGTAATAGGTGCAAGTAAATGGGATTTGCTTTCAGAGTCATCCCTGCTCCCAAGCTGGCACCCAAGCCCTGGAGTTCAGCTGGAGTTGTTCCAGCTCCCAGGATGTGCTGTTGGATGTGGATCTGAGTTGGTTTTAAGGGAGAATAAATCCTGTAGGAGGCTTTTCTTTCTGCAGGCTGGTTCAGGCAGGAGCTGAGCCTGGAGAGGCTCGAGGACATTCCTTAATTCATGGGCTCATGGGGTATCCTGAGCTGCAAGGGACACACGGGGATCATCAGCCCAATACTTGGCCCTACCCAGGACACCCCAAAATCCCACCCTGAGCATTGTCCTGGAGCTCTGGCAGCCCTGGGGCTGTGTCCATTCCCTGGGGAGCCTGGGCAGTGCCCAGCACCCTCTGGGAAAGAACCTTTCCCTGATCTCCAACCTAAACCTCCCCAATGGTTGTTGGCTTCCACATTTGTCCCCTCAAACCCTGCAGAAGAAGCTTCTCCAGAGGTTTTATCCTGGATGAAGCTGCCTCTCTGCCCACCTGTGCCAGCAGAATATTCCCCCTGCCTCTCCCAAAGCATGCAGGCTGTGATCCCATGGGAAGGGATGTTGGATCAGGATATTGGGCATTATTCGTGAGCATCCTCACATGGTTTTCCCTCCTCCTCTCCTTGCTCTTTATCCTGCTGCTGCTTCATGCAAGGTGTGGAGGCTTTTCCCAGTCTTCCTTTTTTCTTCCTTCTCCACAGTTGGTTGATTCAAGGCTATTCCAGAGGTTAAACTGGCAATTTCAAGTGGGTTTGGAATTAAACATCAGCTGGAAGGAGCTCTTGGGCCCAGCTTGGACTATTTAATGTTATCAGGGTATAAAGAATAGGTCTGGTGTGTCTCAGGCCCCTATTCTGAGTCGTGGTGTTCCTCCATCATGACGTACTCATGGAATTGTGCCTATAACTTGGAAAACTTGAGCAATCCACTGCAAACTCCCTGTGCTGAGTGGAACAGTGTGTGCTGGAGCAGTGCTGGGAAAGGGGCAGGATGGAATGGAGCTGCTGGGGGATAAAGCTCAGCCATAACCCTGCCTGGGACCCCCTTCCCAGGCACTCAGCACTTCTGTGTTCCATGGAAGCACCCAGTTCTCCTCTCCTGGAGCTGGAGCGAGATTTGTGGGAGGGGTGAACCTGGAAGGAGGGGTTTTCCTCTGAATACTCCAAGGGAGTTGTGGGACAAAGAGTCAAACTGCTTTTACATCAGCAGAGATAAGGAAAGAGTCAGATGCTGGATTTTTAGGTCAGCACATCCCAGACCTGGATTGGGGAAGAGGAAGCTCTGCCAAAGAGGAGGGGATGAGGCTGCTTCAGTGAGGTGTGAAGCCTTCAAAAGGCAAGACAGGCTCCTAACCAAGAGCTTTCATTATCCTGGGCTTTGTTGAAGTGTCCTTGGAATTATTGGAAAACTTGGAGGTGGCTTTTTTATCTCAAAAAGGTAGAGGAAGTTGTGTGGGGAGTGGTTGCTTCAGTGGTGTGAGTAATGGGGTGGTACTGGCTGAACCCAGCAGGGAAGGGACCATTCCTTCCCCAAATTCCCAGGAAACTCATTCGTTTGAGGAAAGCAATTAACTGCATCATTGTCCTGTCAATTTGGTGAGTGCAAGAGACTTCAGGAAGCTTCAATCCCTCACAAACTCTGCCTGAAACCCCAGGGAGAAGGTTAGAAGCAGGTGATTGAGGAGTCCAGTGCAGGCTGGAGTGAGGGCAAGGAAAAATTCCAGGTTAAATCACCCAGAGATAAGAGAGGCAATAAAGTCTCGTCCTCAAGAAGCTCATCCTGGAGTACTGAAGGAAGTGTCTGGTGCAGGTGCTGAAAAGTTGGCCCTGAATTGTTTTCAGAGGGTTAGGGAGGAGAAGGGAAACATGGAAAACCAGAAAAGGAGAAATGAAATGGGAAGGGAGGAGGTGGAGAGTGGGGCCTGGCTGGGCACTTCTCCATGGGTATCAGCAACAGCAGCACGTTTGGGGGTGTAGGAACACCCAGAGAACAACTCAGGGATGAACCAGCCTGGTTTGGCACCAGTTTGGCACTGGTTTAGCACTGGTTTGTCACCAGCTCACAAACTGAGAGTTCTTTTAATACTTTGCCACCCCAAAATGGTGCTGGAATCCCACAGGGGAGGTTAAGAGCTGTAAGGGATTCATCTAAGGGATGAATTCTTGGATCTCTCCATGGCCCTGTGGATCTATTGATACATTTTATTATAATATATTTCTCATATGTGATATTTTTCCCTGTCTCTTGTGTATCTTCCTTTAGAAACCCTCCCAAAGTCCAAGCTGCTGCTGATGCCTTAGGTTTTAACTTTTATGCTTTTTCAGTCCTGTACTGCTAGTGTAGCTCTGAAGTTTTCTGTAGCTCGTTCAGTGCTGTTCTCTATGCTAAGATAGACATAACAAACCTCTCTGACTTGCTCTCCAAGGACACCCAGAACAAAAACTGCAAACCACAATCTTGGGGACAGGGGGGCAAGCTTGGGCAAATTCCATCCTTGCCTGGCTTCTGCTTGGGGAATTGATGCTGAGATCCAAGTGGGAAGAACTCGGGAGCTGTCCTTGTCCATGTTGGGATGCACTGAGGCAGGAGCCTCTGGAGCCCAGAGTGTACCTCTGAAGGCCTTTCCAACCAATCCCTCCTTGATTCCTTGATTCCTGCCTGCTCTCTGTTTCTAGGGAGCCATTGAAGGCATCACTGACCTCCTCCTTGTTTTGCAGCCGCCAGCCTGAGCCACCAAAGAAGGACAAGGATGCCACCGCGCTGGGCAGTGCCCCATCCAAGCGGGCAGACGAGTGGAAGGATCCCTGGCGCCGATCCAAGTCTCCCAAAAAGAAGCTGGGAGTGTCTGTGTCCCCCAGCCGGGCACGGAGGCGCCGGAAAACCTCGGCCTCATCAGCATCTGCCTCTGGCTCCTCAAGGTGAGGCGAGGGGGAGAGCCTGGCACATCCTGCAGGCTCCTTCGTGGCCTGGGAAGGTGGGGAGGTGTTGGGATAGGTTGTTCGGAGAGGTTGTGGGTTCCCCATCCAGCCTGGGATAGTGGAAGGTCCCTGCCCTGTGGGATTGGATGGTCCTTAAGGTGTCTTCCAACCCAAACCATTCCATGATTTTAGATTTGGGAAAGCAAAGATTTGCTGCTCAGGAATGCCTATAGTGAGATGGAAGCCAAAGGGGGCAGGGAACTGTGGGAGATGTGACCTGTTGGAGATTAGGAAAAGGCAAATCCTTGGAAAAGCCACTTTTCCAGTGAATTAGAGCTGGATGCAGTCTGGATGATGCAGCAACTCACCTCGATGGAAACTCACCTTAATGGGATCAGAAAGAGCTGGGAACTGTAAAAATTGGATCCTGGTCACTGTGGGATGGATGGAGGGAGGAGTTGAGCCCACTCCAGTAAGAGCAGGTCACTGCTACTGGGAGAACTGGGATTGTGGAAGTTCGACAGAGCCATGGAGGTCTGGATTGGGGCTTGGAAACCAACGGTGTAAAATAAGACAAAAAGTACCTTTCAGAAAGAAACTCCCTGAATCTGGGAGCCTCAAGGCACAAACTGGATCGATTTCCTTTAAATGCTTGAACTTGAAGCTCCCAAAAGAGGGAGGGGGGAAGTATCCAGGAGGAATGAGGAACACGTTAAATTGGAGATAGGCATCTGAAAGCCAGAGCCCTCCTGAAGCAGATTTTCCTGCTGGGATCACTGCACCTAGTCAGGAGATCTGTCAGGGTTTTGTCCAGTGAAAAGGCATGAAATATGTGGAAGGAGTTACCAAAAAAGGATGGAAAATCAATAATTAAAGAGAGGGAGGTTTATTTAAGGGTGCAAAGAGAGTAGCAACAGCAGGATCCTCCCTGAGACAAAAGAGGATCTGAGGAGAGGCTGTAAACCCTGACAGCTCCCCAAGGAGAAGGCAGGTGGGGTTTGGAGCAGAAGTTGGGAAGAACATCCTTGGAAACAAAACCCTGGGGGCTTTTCAGGAAGCTCTGAATTTCAGTATTTCTCTTCCAGGTCCTCTTCTCGTTCATCCTCCTACTCTGGGTCCGGCTCCTCCCGCTCGCGCTCCAGGTCCTCCTCCTACAGCTCCTACTCCAGTCGCTCCTCCAGGCACAGCTCTTTCTCAGGCAGCAGGTCCAGGTAGTGGCTCCTGGGATTGGGAACCAATGGTGGAATGGTTTCCAAATGCTTCCTGACAGCTCCTTTTTGCTCCGTGAAAACGAGCCACTCTCCGAGCATTTCCCTGAGTGAGGGAGGCTGTGGTTGCTGGGTGAAGGAGATCTGTCAGCCACCCCCTCCTCTCCCCATGAGTGCAGGGCTGTTGTGGCTGGGCTCTTTCCCATGCCTTTGGCAGGTGAACATTCCCATCATTTGCATTTTCTGGTTGGAAGGAGTTCAGCAGCAGCAGCAGCATCTCTTTCCTGTGATGCTGGAATTTCGATTTCAAGAGGCAAACCCCATTTCTTTATTAAGGCAGTTGTGTCTTGTGATACCCCTGACACTTCAAAGTGGCACTCCAGTGTCCCATGCTGATTAATATTTATTCCTTTGCAACTTCCTTGCCCCTGCAGACAGCTTCCCAAGTCTGGGATATCCACAGTGGGAGAACTGGCTCCTTAGACAGGTGCCTCTTGAGCTGAAGCCACACAGAGCAGATCCCACTGGTGATGGAAGAACACATTCTGTCACTTTTGGGGGTTGCTTTCTCCTAGGAAAAGCTCAGCTGGGAGCTGATTGCACCTGGGAAGCAGAATGAGCTTCCCCCGTGCACCCTGTTGAGGACAGTGCCAGCGTGGGTGCCACCCTTGGCTGCCTGTCCGAGGTGCAGGGTGAGGAGCACTCTCTGCCCAGCTGTTGCCCAGAAGAGCTGCCATGCAGGAGTCAGGCTGCTGAGGCACTGGGGTGCCACAGAGGCACCCCCAGCCCTGGCCCTGGGGTGAATCACCCTGACCCCAGCATGGGTTGTGCCTGCCAGGGGCTCAGGAAGCAGCTTCTGCCCTTGATGGTTGCCTTTGGGATGCACCATTAATGGTTCTCCTAGTGTTCTGGGAATTACAGATAAATGTTAGGGTTAGGTGTGGTTTTTGTGTCCTTCTCCCAGGTTTTCTGGGGGGGTTTTGCAGCTGTTTAAAGGATGAACTGCTCAGTGGTGAACATACAAGTCAAAATCCTGCTTATTTTCTTGTGTATTCTCCCTGAGGAGGGAATTCAGAGAGGATGGAGACAGCTCAGGTGATGCTATGGAATACCTGGGGTGCCTCTCTTCCAGCTGATGCCATTTTTTCCCTCTGTTTTCTACTATTCCCACTGCTCTGATGACAGAAGTTAAGTTTTGGTGTACAGAGTCCAAATGTAAAACCAGGACAAGCTCAGGACTGGTTCCTGGGGAGGAGGGAGTGGTGGCTGAATGCCTCGAGAGCCTGAGCTGAGTGATGTCTCCTTCCTTTGCAGGTCAAGGTCCTTCTCATCATCTCCCTCTCCTTCTCCAACACCATCTCCTCACAAGCCACTGGCAAAGGCTAAAGGGGAATTGTTGCCACCTCCTGGGAAAGGGTAAGGATCCATCTTCCTCTGGATACCTCAGAGCAGAGTCCAGTCAAGCCCTTCTGACCTTCAGGGGCCTTAAACTGAAGGAATGCAGGGTTAGTTGGGATGTTGGGAAGGAATTCCTGGCTGGGAGGGTGGGGAGGCCCTGGCACAGAGAAGCTGTGGCTGTGCCATCCCTGGAAGTGCCCAAGGTTGGATGGGGCTTGGAGCAGCCTGGGACAGTGGAAGGTGTCCCACAGCAGGGAGTGGAACAGGATCTTTAAGGTCCTTCCCATCCAAACCATTCTGGGATTCTAAACCTGTTTGAGAGCTTAAGAAAGAAATGAAAGATGCAAAATTGAACCTTTATTGAAGAGTTTTTAGCTTGGCAAATTTAATTAAATAATTACACTATTACTTATTAAATCCAAGTTAAGCTGTACAAGTATCCTTAAATATTACCTGTTTCCAAGTGTTTAAACACATGATTTACTGCTGAAACATTCTGTGAGTGCAGATATATTTGTATAACCTAAATATATGGAATAGGAGCTACAAGAAAGTTTAAATTCCTTCCTCTGCTGTGGTTTTGTTTAATCCACAACCTTAGAATAAAGAAATGGTTCAGCCTCGTCAACATTTCACACTGGAGACAGATGAAAACAGGACTGGAGCTCTCTGCAGCTGGGTTTGGCTCATTCTGACAGCCCTGCTGCTCTTTTAAATTCCTGAAATTGCTATTTCACAAACCCTGCAGTGGCAAATTACGGGCACGTCGGAGGGTGACACAACACCGTAGTGATGTCACCTCTTTTAAGCTGACCTGCAAATAAATGACACCATGGGAATCCCCCTGAATTCTCCAGAATTTAGGACAGTCCCCTTTGCCACACTTCTTGTCCCTCGTTATGCTGCCTTTTGGGGTTTTTTCCCCCTCCCCTCGGGGCTCAGCCCTGTGAGGCCCCTGCAGTGATGTCTGTGCTCCCTCCCAGTGCTGGTTTGGTGACACCACGGCAGCCTACCCCAGCACAGGGGGGGAAAAAAGGGATTATTAGCACTGGAGAACATGCCATGGGCTTAATCCTGTGGTCTGCAGGGGATAACTGCAGATCCTGAGCCCAGGAGGAGGAGGAATTAGGAGTGTGTGTGTGCAGACAGCACCTCCTCCCCAGTTTATAGGTGTGAGATCAGTGCTGGGATGTTCCAGGGTCTGAAGGGAGCTGGGAAGGGGCTGTGAACAAGGGCCTGGAGGGACAGGACACAGGGAATGGCTTCCCAGTGCCAGAGGGCAGGGATGGATGGGATATTGGGGAGAAATCCTTCCCTGTGAGGGTGGGCAGGCCCTGGCACAGGGTGCCCAGAGCAGCTGTGGCTGCCCCTGGATCCCTGGCAGTGCCCAAGGCCAGGCTGGACATCGGGGCTTGGAGCAACCTGGGACAGTGGAAGGTGTCCCTGCCCTGGCAGAGGCTGGAATATGATCTTAAAGGTGTTTCCAAACCATTCCAGGACCAGTATCCAACTGTCAGAGCAGGGCTGGAGTGCTCCGAGCCCCGAACTGGGCAGCAGCGAGGAGCCAGAGCCATTCCCATCTCATGCAGTGGGGCTTGGATAACACAGTGGGAGCACTGTTCCCATCCAGTTTTCCAACAGGGGACACAAGCCAAGGGGCAGATCCAAGGAATACTTGCACACCCAGGCTCTTTTGCACCCTCCTGATCTGTGTGTTGGAGTTAAAAAGAGAATTTTTGCATTAACTGCGTGCATTTCATTCTGGAGCCTGACTGGCAGATTTTAAGCAGGTGTAAGCATTTGGGATAAAAATGATGGAATTAAATGGTTAAGAAACACATTTCCACCCAGGAAATTGACTTCAGGATTTAATTTACAAGTCAAACACCTCCACAATTGGGTGTTGCGTAGTGATTTGTCTCTGAAAAGATGAATTGGTTGGGAATATGGGGAACAAATCCCTTTAGGGAAATCCATGATGTCTGTGTTTTGGTGAAACAGCCAAATGTTTGTGGCTACAAGAATCATATCAGGGCCAGGTTGGATGGGGCTTGGAGCAGTCTGGGATAGTGGAAGGTGTCCCTGCCCATGGAATGGAGTGGGATGAGCTTTAAAGTCCCTTCCAGCCCAAACCATTCCAGGATTCCATCATCTCTAGAATATGAACAACAAACGTGAGCATGTCATTTCCGAGGGTGTCCGTGGTCTGTGCCCACCCCCCGGGATCACACACCTGAAAATGGTCATTTTTTCCAGGGAAAAATCCTTGAAGAAGCTCACTGCCCTCCCAGTCCCTCAGCCACTCACGAAAATCCCAGCAGCAGCCCCGGAGCCAGCCAAGCCAGGGGACAATCGGGAAGCCAGGAGGAAGGAACGGCAGACAAGGACTCCACCCAGGAGGTGAGGGAGCTGGGGAGGTGCAGTGAGGCCTGATCTCCTGGAAGATCCAGCAAATCCCAGAGTCCCAAGTGCTGGTGTTAAAGGAGAAATCCATCTCCTGGGGCAGGGGGAAAAGGGGAAGAGAGCTGGGGGAGGAATGTTCCTGACTTGCCGTGAGTGGCTCCTGCCTGTGGAGACTGGGGGGAGGATGGAGTGAGTGGAATACAGGAAATGTGTCAAAATCGGAGTGGGAGTGGGGAAAAAAAGACTTTTTTGAGAGCTGCTGGTTGTGGAGGTGGCACAGTGAGGGGAAAGGAATATGTAGGATCTGATGTGTGGAGGAGGGTGAGCAGCTGACCCACACTGCCCGCAGGGATATTCCCACCACAGAACATTCCCAGGACATAAACTGGCAGAGGTGGTGGAAGGGGGGCAATCACCCCTCAGGGAGGGCTGGGCATCAGTGAGGGGGTGCTGAGCAAATCTCTGGTTTCTCTTGAGTTTTCTCTCTCTGTCTCCCATTCCAATTCCCATTCCCTGAGGGGTGTTTGCTGTCTTGCAGGAGGACCATCAGTGGCAGCATCAGTGGCAGTGCCAGCAGCTACAGCGGGTCCAGCTCCCGATCCAGGTCCTTGTCCCGGTCTCTCTCCAGATCTCATTCCAGATCATCCTCTGCCTCAGTCTCCCACTCTCCCTCTGGGTCCAGGAAATCCAGGTACAGCCCTGACCCTTCCTGACCTTTGTTGAGCAGCAGGGATGTTTGTTTGTGTTTGTTCACTGGTTTGGATTCTTGCAGGGAACGCTCTCCGTAGCTGCAGCAGCAGAAGCTGCAGGTCCTGGGAGGTTGGACAAGGCTGGGTTTGTGTTACAGATCCCAAATCCTGAACTGTGATGGGAATACAGTGATGGGAATACTGTGATGGAGAGGGCATGGAGTGATAGAAAAGATATAAAGGCCTGAAACTGAAGGAGGGAATATTTAGTTGGGATATTTGGGAGAAATCATTCCCCAAATGTGTGAGGGTGGGCAGGCCCTGGCACAGGGTGCCCAGAGAAGCTGTGGCTGCCCCTGGATCCCTGGCAGTGCCCAAGGCCAGGTTGGACAGGGATTGGAGCGACCTGGGATAGTGGAAGGTGTCAGGGTTGGAACTGGGTGATCTTTAAGGTCCCTTCCAACCCAAACCATTCCATGATTCCCTGATACTTCCCTTGTGGTTTATTCAAGAGAATAATCCTGTCATGTGTATCAAGCACCCATTTAACCTAAGTGGTGACCAGAACAGCTCCTTCTGGCCAGGGGGATCCCACATCCTGATTAATTGACAAATGAACAGTTTCAGGCTATGGAGCTTGGCTCTCCTGAACCTCTCCTAAGTCTGGTGTCCTTAGGGGAGATGCTTGGCCTGTCAGGAGAGGTAGCTGACAAAATCCCTAAAAGGCCCAGCTGATGACATTTTTCCTTTTGCTGGCAAAGTTGCAGGGCCAGATGCTTTGTGTTTAGCCCCAAGTGAGAAGTTCCAAGTCTGTTGGTCTGTGGGATGTGTAAAGAGCAAACTCCTTCCAGCAAAGAGAAACAAACCACTCTCAGGTCATTCCTTCAGGTTTCTTTGATCTCTTCACACAGAGGATTCCCTGAATCCTTGCAGGCAGAGCCTTGGAATGCACCACTTCCCTGGCACAGGGATGTCAGAGTAGTCCTGTGGTGTCAGAGCAGGGGATGGAGCAGGATCTGGCTCCCAGCAGCTGCAAATCCCCATCTGTGAACTCTGCAGAGCTCCGAGGTTCAACATCCGCGTATTTCACAGAAATCCTGGCTTGTTTACTCCGTGCTTGTCACATTCATCAGCTCAGCCAGGGGTGATGCAAGAGCTCCCGAGAGCACCAGGGCATGGATGGGAAGTGCGAGCACACTGGGGCTGCTGTGCTGCTCCTGTGGCAAGGGGCAAGTGTGGGGAATGCACTGTGTGCCCACAGCAGGTTTGCTGGGCCATCCTGCTAGCCCAGAGAAGGAGTTTCTGGCTCATCCTGGCACCACTGGAGCAACCCTTGAGACCTCTCAGAACTCAGCTCCATGGTAGAGGCTGCAGGGGTTTGGTCAGCACTGCCACAAGCCCCTTCAGTCATCCCAATGCAGCTTCCAGCCAGGGAGCCTGGGCCTTGCTGGCAGAGCAGGTCGGGGTAGCCCGTGGAACAGGCTCGAGAGGCTCCTGAATATTCATGGAGTGGGATGGTTTGGCTCGGAAGGGAGCTTGGAGCTCATCCAGTCCAACTCTGTGCCACCTTCCACTAGACCAGGTTGCTCCAACCCTGTCTGGAGTTGTTCGGCCTGGCTCGAACACTTCCCGGGATAGGAGATACCCATCTGGGAGGCATCTCCCTGTCGTGACAGTCAGTGTGTGCCAACTGCAGAAACCCTGCCAGGGAAGCCTTGCCCTGAGCTGTAACACTGACCTGCACTCCCTGCTTTCCCTTCTTGTTTTCCTGGGCAAACAGGGACCTGTTTACACGCTGCCCTAATCCTGGCTATAAATAAACATTACTTTCTAGGCCTGCATCCGACAGCTTTGGGGTTTTTCCTGCCAGCAGCACCCCAGGACACTTGGCCTTTGTGCATCTTCCCAGTCATGGCCTTGGAGCTTCCCAGCATCCAGGGAATGAAAAAAGGCCTCGATGCCTTCCTGCCTGTGACGAGCTGTTGGTTGTTTGCAGGTCCCTGAGCGTGAGCAGCGTCTCCTCCGTGTCCAGTGCCTCGTCCAGCAGCAGCTCCGTGCGCAGCGCCGACTCCGAGGACATGTATGCAGACCTGGCCAGCCCCGTGTCCTCGGCCAGCTCCCGCTCCCCCACCCCGGCCCAGCAGAAGAAAGGTACAGGTACCTGCTCTGGTGGGGTTTTATTCCTCATGGGAGTCTTGGGGAAAGAAGGGAAAGGCAGAGATCCTTCCCTGGGAATGCTGTGGGCTCCAGGAAAAGCACCGAGCAGAGGCAGTGCAGGAGCCCGGAGGTGCTGCGAGGCTGTGGAGCAAATTTACCTCCACATCCTTCCATCCCTGTGCCTCTGGTTGTCTCATCCCTTTTCCTGCCTGGCAGTTCTGCCTCTCCCTCACCTCATTCTCCTTCACCCTTGGAAAGTGGCGTAAATCTGGACAACCCCAGTATCACGTTGCTCTTCCAGACCGTGGCAAAAGCCATTTGTTCTTTGTCTTTTCTGTTCCTCTCTGTGGAAATTCTGGTTTCCTGAATCCCTCATCCTCAGGGCCACGTGCCTGAGTTACTGCTGTGGGCTTTTCCCACCCCTGGAGCAGCATCCTCTTGCCCAAAGGGAGAGCAGGCAGCAGGAATCATCCCCGAGTCACCATTTTTGCTCTCTGCATCCAACAGGAAAGTCAAAAAAAGAAGACAGTGCTAAAGAGGAGAAGAGGAAACGGGATGTGCCTGCTCAGCTCCTGAAATCAGCCAAGCCCACCCCGGGAAGCAAATCCCAGCAGCTGCCCCAGGGCCAGCAGCCCTCGGCCCCCCAGGCTCAGCAGGGTAGCTTCAGCGGGCACAAGGAGATCAAACTGACGCTCCTGAACAAGGTGACATTCCCTGGTGCCTGGCATTCCCTGCTCCATGAGATTCCCTGGTGCCTGGCATTCCCTGCTCATAGGGGCAGGAGCAGCAGTGGGGGTGGGATGGATCCTGGCAGGAGGGGAGCTCCAGCCTGGGCACTCTTGGGATGAGCTCAGCCGGGAAGGTCTGGGGCTGGCTCGGAGGGCGGCACACAGAACCAGTCTGGCAGCACACACCCTGTGGTGGCTTCACTTGTGGCCTGTGTTGGCGGCTTCCCTGGGGCACATTCCTGCTGCAGCTTCCAGGCTCTTCCCCGCTTGCTCGAAGGTCCCCCCATGCGCCGGGGCCTTTCCCGCCGGGAGATGCTCCGGGAGCGCTTCCACCAGAGCAGAGCGGGCTGGGAACGGCCAGGCACCGAGCCCAGAGGGAAGAGCGAGGAGTGCCTCAGCTCCCCGGGGTGCCCACCTGGCTCTTCCCCTTCCCACCCATCCCGCTGCCCCGGTTTGGAGCCCTCGGCGCCGATGCCAGCCCGCAGCATGTGGGGGAGTTGTGCCTCGTGGGGTTTGGTGCTGGGGCAGGGTGTTGGCCCCGTCACGTGGGCAGGTTCCTGTTTTTGATATTTTGCTCTGCCAGCCCAAATTCCCCGGCGCAGTCTGAGGCTGCAGATCTCTCAACTTCCCTGTGCTCTGACGTGAGGAGGCTTTATCAGAGCCAGGAAGCTGCTCCAGAGGGAGGAGTGTGCAGTGACACATGACAGCCTGCAAAAAGGCACGGCTCACATGCCTCCTTCACATCTGCTATCCTTGGTGCTGCTGGAAAGAAAAACATCCCAAAAAGCTGCTGTTTCCTGTTCCTATCCCGAAATTAGTACAGCCTTAACTCCCAGTGCGAGGGGTGTTGCTGTTGGCTCCTGGTGGTTGGAATTACGTGGATTCAGGGATGGCTGGGACTGGTGTGTGCAGAGTCTCTTGGGAGAGATGTTTGCAGGAGCCAGGTGGCACATCCCAGGGAATGGCTGTGCCTGTTTCCCTCTCCAGAGGGAAGTGGCTGCTCAGCTCCGTTGTTTTAATTCCATTGCAGGCAGCTGACAAAGGAAGCAGGAAGAGATACGAGCCAGCAGACAAAGAGAGGCCGACCTCTCCTCCAGCCAAACGGGCCAACCTGTCACCTGACAGAGGTGAGGCATCAGCCAGCCCCAGCTCCTGCTTTCCAACAGCTGGAAAGATCCATTGCAGTCTTTCCAAAACCTCACAGTGGCATTGCCACCAGATGGAGGGAGGGGTTTGGACCATCCTGCTGCAAAAACACAGCAGAGGCGAGGCCCTGGGCAGTCTCAGACACCCAGACACATCCACCCCACAGTCTCCTGCTCATTGCTTCTGGCCTTGGATGTGGCCGTGGAAATCAGGTTTAGGTTGGATATTAGGAAGTATTTTTTCCAGGAAGGATTAGAACAGACTGTCAGGGCAGTGGGGGAGTCCCTATCCCTGGAAGTGTTCAAAAACCTGTGGATGTGGCACTCGGGGGCAGGGTGAGCACGGTGGCGCTGGGCTAAGGGTTGGATTGAGTGATGTGAAGATCATCCAGACATCACCCATTCCACAGTTCCAAGTCACAGGAGTTTCCTTTGCTGCATCCCGGAGTTTTCCCAGCCCCGTATCCCGGCACATCCCAGGGGATGTTCTGCCAGCCAGGCTGGTGCTTCGAAAGGGAGCACAGGCTGCCAGGGAGGGATGGAGGGATGCAATCCCTGCCTGCATCACCATCCTGGGAAAGGAGCCCATTGCCCCACCTCCGGGTGACACAACCCGCTCTGCCCTGGATGTTTAGAAAGACCTGGGCTTTCCAAGTGTCCTCCTGAGCCTCCATCCTCCCCAGCAGCGGCAACAGCTGGGAAAACCCAGCTGGCAGCCCCAGAGAGGGCACCTCGGTGCCACCCTCCAGCCTTTGCCGTGGCTGCCAAGGAGCAGGGGGGGGGTGGGGGGCAGTTGGCAGCCAGAGGTGGCTGCTGGTGACGTCGGAGCTGCCACGTGATGTTGTTTTCCCTGGTGGCTCAGCTGTAGGTGGATCCTGTTGACTCTGGGTGCCAGCCAGCAGCAGCTCTGTGCTAATAACCCGCAACGTTCACCTCCTGCAAGGGCAGCCGGCGAGGGACTGCCCGAGGTTGAAGTTCACTGGGGTCTGGTTCACACAGGAGTGACAGGGCCAGGCCAGCGTGGTTTCCAGAGAGACATCCATGCTGTTCTCTGCTTTTCCTCGTCTCGCTGTTCAAAAGCAGTTTTTAAGCTGTAGCAGATCGGAGGAGCACAGATTGATTGGGGCTGGAAGGGATCAAAGACCAGGGATGCCTTCCACTGTCCCAGGTTGCTCCAAGCCCCATCCAGCCTGGCCTTGGACGCTTCCAGGGATGGGGAGTCCAAGATGTGGAGCCCCAAATCCGGTGACAGATGTGCCCTTGGCTGTGTTGGGACTGAGCCTCCCAGCACCAAACTGGTCTGTGGTGGTGGCCCAAGTGTGTCACCTGTTCTGTACCCTGGGCCTGTGTCTGTCCTGTCCAGTGTCCATCCTGTCCAGTGTCCATCCTCAGGAGCAGAGGGCTGCCCTGGCATACGCAGGGGCTGCTCCCACCAGGGACTGGGCACCTTTCCTGCCCGCAGTGCTGCTCCAGCTGAGGTCAGTGCAGGGCAGCAGCTCCACAGGCTGCCCTCCAGGTAGAATTCCCTCTGTTCCTGGGATAACCCAGCTGCTCCCCAGCATCCCTGAGTGCCCAGGGCAGCTCTGCTGGGGCAGAGCCTGGCAGTTGAGCCGTGCTGAACAAACACGGGGGTGCTGCTGCCTCGGGGGAGGCCCCGCTGGCTCTGAAAGCAGCAGAGCTGCCCTCGCCTGTCCCTCCTGGAGCCACTGCACCCTGTGACCTGCCAGGGCAGAGCCAGCAGCTCTGCAGGCACGAAATGCCACGGAAGAGCTTTACTCCAGGTGCTGGAAGGGCAGTGGGAGGTGGTGTGTACAGGCAGCTGTGGGGCACAGCCCTGCCTGGCTTCTCCGCTCCCCCTGAGGTGCAGGGAGCACAACACTGAGGATTTTGGAGCTGCTGCTGGACTTGGCCTTTTTTTGGCACAATGTGGTCAGTGGCTGCAGGCAGGGTGTGATCTGTGCCTCGGTGACAGGCAGCAAAGTGAAGGAATGTCCTCTCCCTCTCCCGCCAGGCTCTCGCGATAGGAAGGCGACAGGGAGACTCTCGTCCCCCAAACAGGAGCGGCAGCGGGGCCAGAACCCGAAACCTTCCCCTGCACAGGCAGACAGGTGAGTGCTGCTGCTTCTCCTGGCCCACACAGCTCTCCAGGGGCTCCAGCCCTGCTCCTCCAGGGGCTCCAGCCCCGCTCCCAGCCTCTCCCAGTTTGGCAGTTCCAGTTGCCATGGAGCGCAGCACGAGGAAGGACGCGGAGCTGCCTGGGCAGGTGCCAGGAGTGCCAGGGCTTCGTGCAGAGCTTCCAGCCGAGCCATTCCTGCTGGGAGAAGAGCAGGAGCACCAGCAGCCAAGCGGGTCAGGAGTGAGCTCAGCCACTGCCTCTGCAGCTCGTTAGCGCCATGTTAATGAGCAGCAGAGCACAACTCCTTCCCCCCTGCCCAGCTCCTCCTGGACAGGAGTGCCTGGTTCCCCTTTTCCCAGCCTGGCTCACCCTCAGCTGCTCCCCTTGCTGCTGTGACGTGTTGCAGTGTGTCCTCTGCATGGGACAGAGCAGCCACAGCCCTGGCTTTGCACCTTCCCTCCCAGGTGCCCAGCTCAGCCAAATTCCCAGCTGCAGCACTGGGAATATCCCAGTGCAGGGCTGGGTGTGTGGCTCCAGGGGCTGGAGGGTTGTGGAGCACCTGGGGTACATGTGGAGCTCCCTCTGTGCTCCCTGCCTGCAGCAGGTACTGCTGCTTTGCCTTTCTCCAGAGTCACCTCTCCAAGGAGCTCTGGGAGCAAACATCACTGGGAAAGGACTGAAGGGGTTTGGGACTGGGGGAATGCTCCAGGGCTGCTCTCCCCTCTGTGTCTCACAGGGAGCTGCTCACTGCAGTCACGAGCTGGCACTGAGTTTGATCCTGGGAATCTGGGAGTCCCTATGGAATGGCTATTTTTTTACAGTTTTAGGCAGTTTTCAACCCAGGGCCTCCTGTCTCCTTTTTTCCACCTGCTCTGGAGCGATGTGTTAGATGTGGCACTTCCTGATGATTTAGTTTAACTCAGAAATGAGGGAGAAATTCTTCCCTGTGAGGGTGGGCAGGCCCTGGCACAGGGTGCCCAGAGAAGCTGTGGCTGCCCCTAGAGCCCTGGCAGTGCCCAAGGCCAGGCTGGGATGGTAAAAGGTGTCCCTGCCTATGGAAAGAGATGAATTTTAAGGTCCTTTCCAACACAAATTCCATGATTCCAGTAGGGCTTAGCACGGACAGCGGGGATCAGTCGCCCTGGATCCCAGATTCCCACAGAACCGCTGCCTCTGAGCCGTTCCCAGCTCCTCTGACTCCCATCTCCCTGTCTCCCTGCAGGAAACGCCAGCTGTCCCCTCAGTCCAAGAGCTCCAGCAAAGTCACGAGCGTCCCGGGCAAGGGCTCGGAGCCAGGCCCTGCAGCTGCCAAGGGAAGCAAATCCAGCACCCTGTCCCGGCGGGAGGAGCTCCTGAAGCAGCTCAAGGCGGTGGAAGATGCCATCGCCCGCAAACGGGCCAAAATCCCGGGAAAAGTATAGTGGGCCGTGCCCCGTAGTGACTGTCGATGTTTTTATAAATAGTGGGGGGAAAAACAAGCGGCCGCTTTGGGATTTTGCAGTTCCTGTCTTCGTTTTGGCCGCGGTTCTTTTTAAAAAACCCAACACAAAACAAAAAAATTAAGGAAGGTTTTGTCCAGCCGGGAAGGCCCCGCGACGAACGGCTCCGGGAGGGCTCCGGAGCCCTGTAAATTCTGCACAGAGGACTCCAGCCCCGTGGGATGCTCCCACTTCTCCTGTGTCCCCCCCCTCCTCTTTGCTAGCCTCGAGTTGTATTCTCCTAGTTAGCCCTGCTGTGTGTTGAGTGTCTTCAGCAATGCAGTTCTAGTCCCGTGTGCCGAGAGAGCCGAAATCTGCTGTGAACTGCTGGCAATGCCCCTCCTCCCCCAGGAAAAATACATATATATTCCTGCCTCATCCCCTCGGGAATGACCTGTCGTTTCTTTGGAGCAGGGGATCGGTTCAGTTGATTTCCCAGGAGCCCTGCAGGTGTTGTGGGCATGTCTGTCTGCCAGGAGGGTCCTTCTTCCTTTGATTTTCCTTTTTTTTTTTTTTTTTTTTTTGTTGTTGGTTTTTTCTTTTTTTTTTTTTTTTTTTTTCCTTTTTTTTTTTTTTTTTTTTTTTTTGTTTTTTTTTTTGTTTTTTTTTTTTTTTTTTTTTTTTTTTTTCTTTTTTTTTTTTTTTTTTTTTTTTGGAGGGATCTCCCTGAAATAAAATATTTTGATAACCAGCTTTTCTTTTTCCTGCTCCTTCTCTGCATCAGCCTTGCCTTGGGTAGGGGAGGGTCTGTACCTCTCCCTTTGGGAGTTTTTGGGATGTGAGGAGCTGGAAAAGCTTCTCTGTTTCCTGGGGGAGCAGCCAGTGTGTGAAACCAGTATCCCACTGGTGTGTGACTGGGGGGGCTCTGCAGCCTCTGCCCTGCCTGGCATCATCGAGGGGGATCCCTCTGATAAATCCCCCTAATTTAGGGATCAGTGGTTGGGGGCCCTGAATGTCCCAGTGGATTTCCCAGGCTCCTTGTCCCCAGTATGGAACCAGCATCCTGCTGGTGTGAGGTGTTAGTGGGGAGCAGCTAGGGGTGCCTCTGGCAAACCCTTCTCATTTCAGGAACAATTTTTGGGGTCCCTGGGATTTCCCGTCCCCTGGAATTGCCCATCCCCATGGATTTCCCATCCTCCAGCCCCACTCCTTGTTCCCGGTATGACCCCAGTATCCCACTGGTGCCGTTGGAGGCCACGGGGCCATCCTGGAGCAAGGAGCCCCAGCAGGGGGGGGTGGGGGCAACCCTCGAGCCCTTCCCAGGTTGCCCAACTTGGGATTTCTGCCCAGGAATGTTGTGGTGATCTCACGGCGCAGGTGACGCAAGAGGGCACGGCCTGGGGGATGCCCGTCCCGTGTCACCGGGGCGGCCCTGGACACCCCTTCCCACCTCCCTCCCAAAATCCTGGAGGTGTGAGGCGCCCGTATTCCCGGCTGGCACACACGTGGAGTGGAGAAGGAAGTGCCGGCCCGCGGGGAGGAGGAAGGAACCTGGAGCTGGAGTTTCCAGGTGTGTGCACATCACCTGCCCGGCCCTATAAAAAGGCGGCGGCGGCGGCGGCGCTGCCACTCGGCCTCCTCATCCCTGGGGCTGCGCTTCCCAAGGGGCCCCCCCCGAAATTCTGGCNGGGTGAGAGGGGAAAGTGTGGGGCTGGGAGGGGGCGTGGGGGGCGCTTGTGTGTGGGTTACATGTCCTGTGTGGGGTTCTCTGCGTGTTCGTGTGTGTTATGTGTTAGATGTCACGTGTGGGGTTCTCTCTGTGTTTGTGTGTGTTACCTGTCCTGAGCGAGGTTCTCTGTGTGTATTTTATGTGTGTTACCTGTCCTGAGCGAGGTTCTCTGTGTGTATTTTATGTGTGTGTTACCTGTCCTGAGCGAGGTTCTCTGTGTGTATTTTATGTGTGTGTTACATGTCCTGAGCGAGGTTCTCTGTGTGTATTTTATGTGTGTGTTACCTGTCCTGAGTGGGGTTCTCTGTGTGTATTTTATGTGTGTGTTACACAGGTTCTCTATAGGTGTGTGTATTTTATGTGTGTGATACACAGATTCTCTATAGGTGTGTGTATTTTATGTGTGTGATACACAGGTTCTCTATAGGTGTGTGTATTTTATGTGTGTGTTACACACCATGTGCACAGCTCTGTGTGATTTTATCCCTGTGTGTGTTACACACGTGTGGGGTTCTCTGTGTATTTTACATGTGTGTTACACGCCATGTGCACAGCTCTGTGTCTGTGTGTTTTAATTTAATTCCGTGTGTGTGTGTTACACACCATGTTCAGGGTTCTCTGTGTGTGTGTGTGCATTTTATGTGTGTGTATTTTATGTTTCTGTGTTTGTATATATATATATATATTCTGCATTCTGTATGCATATATATTTTTTTTCCTGTATGTATATAGGTGTATAATGTGTGTGTGTTACACACTGTGCACATCCTGCACACCTGTGCCACTTTTTTGGAGTGGAGGGTGTGATGCCCCCTGTGCAGGTACTCTGTGTGTGGGCACATTATATATATATATATAAATATATTTATATATAATATATCAAAATATATATAAAACATTTTTTATATATAGTTATATAAAAATAGTGATAGTGATATTTATTAAGTAGTGGAATATAGATATTTTATATTACAGATGGTTTTTATTTAATA